>DF237072.1:13509-185778 GCA_000708835.1 Klebsormidium nitens
GGAGGCATCCGGAGAACGTTGGCGCATAAGCATCTGAAAAGGTGGGGATAGCGGGAGGTTAGTGCCTCAGAAGTGAGAAGAATGACGGAACGAAAGACGAGACGGCGAAGAAGGGCTCTGAAAAAGGACTTGGGGAGAACACAGGAAGGGAACACAGGTATGGCCCGGACAAGAACACTAGGCGCGTCAGAACTAGAGGAGGGACTGAGAAGATTCTTGAAACAACGTGTTACAGATCTGTCGACAGCTCGCTCTATCGTGCAAAAACTCGCCGCTTCTTGTGCATTCAAGGACTTTCGCGCAGAAATGTATTGGCAGGAAACTGTGTGCTCTGATTAGCTTGAAAAAGTGCGGCGTCTGCTAGCCGTCTAGCTTTTCGGGTCAGAGAAAAGATTGCAAGTAGATCTGCTCTTCTGATCACTGTAACAGCTCACCTAGCTTTTTGGGTCACAGAACGCTTAGTGACTAACAGCTTCGTGGCTGTCCGTCTCTTTCCAACAACGATCCGTCCAATTTTCGAGGAATGGACAAACTCACCCATAAGCTCACGACCATGGCAACGATCATTCCCAGCAGAAGCAATCCGCGGAAGATGCGAAACAGCCGCCTCTCCCCGCGCCCGATCTCCTTCCTTCGCCGGGGGGGGCTTGCGCTCCTTACGTTTGCTCCCGAACTTACCCCTGACTCCGTGCGAGCCATGTCCGATTCCGGATCTCGCGTTTCACTCACTAGAGAGTTGATCTCGGTCAGTTGATCCCTATCCAGCCCGTTTATTGACTGTCTACGTGACCCACTGCGGTTATCAGCTAACCCGGCGCTAGCGGGCCGGGTTTCGGACGCTAACGAGAGCGTCCGGATGATCCCCGCCTCGACGTCCACGTTTTCGAGTGATCTCGTCCGACGATTTCGGATCTCGCCTTCAAAGTGCCCCAGCGCAATAGATTCGTCCTTCGGTGCTGGCACTTCCGACGAGTAACCTCGTTCCAAACCCTCTTCTTCCAACCGACTTAGCCCGCTTCTTGACCCCCGGTTTGCTCCCTGAACCCCCGTCTCTTGGGGCTCGCCACTTACGTTTCCATTCCTCCTCTTCGACTCCGACTCCTCCCCATTGCCATCCCTTAACCACCGACCAACCCGACCGCTAACCGGCTCACTAGACGGCGCCGACAAGTAGTTTACAATCTCAGTAACCACGCCATCCACTTCGACCGTTGCTAGCGACGCTCTTCGACTTCTTTCCTCCCCTGCCGGCAAACTTTCGCCGACCCCCTCAGAAAGCTCAACGGTTCCCGGCTCCCCCAGATTGACCGCAACCATCTGCAGATCCGTTTCTTCCGCTCCACTGCCAGCTGGCGCCACGTCTGGGCCCCTTCCGTCCGCAATCCGCTTGGCTTCCGGCGGAATCCGTTTCCACGGCCTCCAAGTCCACCCTTTTTTCCGTTTCGCGGGTCGGTGTTCGAGCAACTCTGTATGGGAGTTCTCGGGAGAGCCGCTCGGGACCGTCGGATGCGGCCAAAAGGGCGAGTATCGACGGCCCAGAAACCACAAGTGCCACGCAATTTCAAAACTCCATGTGAGGTAGACTGACGCGAGGGAAAGGAACAACGAGAACGTCGCCAGCGGGTAACCGCTGCCGGTCCAGAAGAGGAAGCTGGCCGTCACAAACACCTGCGATGAGGAGTTACAGCTCAGGGATTCGACTCAACAGAAATCTAGAAGGGAAAGGAACTACAGAAAGCCAACTAGCGGGCAGTGAGCTAGACCAGGGAGCCCAGCAAGGGCTGCACTTGGAACAGAAAGCTGGCGGTCACAAAAAGCAGAATCTGTTAGCGGCAGTATTTCTCGTTCATTTGCAAAGATGGTCATCAGCTTAGGATCTGATGGTTCTTAAATTTTTAACGCTCCCTGTCTTCATACATCCGACAATTGAGATGTCCTCAAAGTTGAACGAACACTATAAAGGAGGCTACTCTCCCTTCTGAGAGTAGAATGTTCCCAAAGGCTACCACCATCACTCAAGGAGTACTTTGCAAACACGAGCGCAATCGCGGCTCGTCGACACTATGGCGACTCAGGAATTTCGGAGGTTGGAAGTTGGAAGTTGGTGTGCTTGGACTAACCTCGATCGTGTCTGCCCCCGAGGAGAAGAAGAACTCGCGAAAGCGCGCGTGCGTGTAGCCCTCTATGTGCGTGCTCAGCTCGTCCTCAATCATCAGCCACTTGATCGTCGTCCAAACCAGGAGCTTAACCCGCCAAGGCTTTACGCCCTGCCAAACGAACGTTTTGGAATTAGGCATGAAACGTGTTGGAAGATTCATTGAGGTTGTGAGTTAAACCCCTGCAAATCCCCTGAGGGCCGGGTTTTGCGGCCCAACGCAGAAGCCTAACCCGTTAAGGATTTACGCCCTGCCAAAGAAAGGGTTTGAGTCGTTTGAAAACGCGTATTTGACCCACGACGAATCCACCAAGGGTCAAAGGCTGTCGTCCAAATAAGAAGCTTAACCCGCCAAGGCTTTACGCCCTGCCGAACGAGGGTTATGAGTTCAGCTCAAACCGCGGTGAGGCTTGGTTTTGATCCACGACGAACTCCCTGAGGGTCAAAGGCTGTGGTCCAAACCGGGAGCTTGAACCGCCAAAGCTTCACGCCCTCCAAACAAAGGCTTTGATTAAAAACATGAACTCACGAAAGTGAGCTTTCGAGTTCTGAAGAACACACTACAAGCGTACTGAGAGTCAAAGGCTGTGGTTCAGAGCAGACGCATAATCGGCATTGCAGAAAAGACTATCAGGGTTCCTACCGAGAAACCTTTAGTCAGCCAAGCGCTATAGTCCTAGAACACTTGACAGCTGTCTGTTCAATCTGCCGTGGAAAGGGGAACGTTAGGAGCACATGACAAGACCACCTCTCAGATGCTGCGCGTCAGTCACACCAGCAGATTGCCTACTCGAAAGTATGCCACTCCTACTTTCGAGTAGTCCCCAATATGCTGACGCCTCGAAAGCTCTTTTTGTTCTTATCATTAGACTTGTCCATGTCTCAGAATAAACGACGCATGCAAGTAAAACGACGGCCTCACCTGCTGCCTCATTTGCACCGCAAGGTTCTTCCGCAACTTCCCAAACACTAATCTTACAAACTGCTAAAGCTCCGCTTCACCGACTTTGATAGGCACCTGCAACCAACTCAACGAAATTGTTTCTCCAATGAAAAGCTACAGGGAACACTGGACGTAAGCGAGTGACGTCACGGCCTCACCTCCTGTCTCAGATACATCCCCAGGCGCACCAAAAGGTCCCCGATGTCCATCAGGCCCAGTAGCACACAAATCCATGACAGCGCCTGCAAGAGGTCTTCGTTTGTGTAGAGCTCCCCACTTATGTAAAGCGGATCGCCCGATTCCAGGGTTGCATCGGGAGCCATCGGAATATGAGATACTGGACTCGCCAATCTGTAACCCTTGCGACCAGCAACCGGTGAACGACGATTGACACTAAGCTGAGCCAAAGAAAGAATCTAGATTAGAGAAATGTCGAGGACTTTTACCTGGTCTCGAAATGGTAAGACCCTGAGTACCGTTTCATTATGCAAAGCTACTACGAGAACCAACCATCTTCCCGGCAAAACTCCAGCTGTTCTTTAAACACAGCGGATTTTTCTTTTGGGGATCGCAATACATAGTTACGTCGTGAAAACATCAATCGAAGACGGGTTCGAGTAACAACGTCCGGAACGATTCCTATACAGATCTCAGTGTGGTGCTGAGAATATCTTCATGAAGGAAGCAATTGGATGCTGGATATCAGAGATTCATAAGGCATTGAACCCTGTCCCTGTGACCTACCTGTAAGAGGTCCCCGCTTATGGTTGGAAACTCTGACGGGTCCGCGCCCGGGCTCTCCTCCACAAAGTTGATGCAGTCGAGCACCCGCGGCAAGTAGAGCGTCCCCAAGAACCATGCATTCGTGATTGTGTTTGCAAATGGGAGCACACCAATGACGCCGATTGCCCATACTGCGGCGCTCGCGGTTTTGAAAGTGGAGAGCGGGTTTTGAGGTCGGAGTACCCGCCACGAGCCCATCGTCCCCGGCACCTGCGGCGAATACATTCTTTGTTGGCTTTTGCGGTGCCATGATTGTTCGTTTGTCTCGTAATCTGCTTGTTCAGCGTAAACTCTCAGCCGTTCATGCGCTGGAGAGATAGATTTCTTTTTATAGCAGAGGCTACCTTTAAAGCTCAGGCTGAAACTGGTGAAATCATAGGACATCACCTGAATGCTACTGCTGGTACCTCTGAAGAAATGCTAAAAAGAGCTCAATTTGCAAGAGAGCTAGGAGCGCCAATTGTAATGCACGATTACTGATTCCTCAGTCGGTTGCTTGTCTATCAATTTGGTATTTTGATACGCTCCCGTGTTGGTTGCTCCTTTTCCAATTTCAGCTTGTCCTTGGCTCTCCTTTTTTGCTCTTTGTGGCCTCTGCCTCATGACTTCGTTTGTTTCTTTGACCAGCGCTTGGAAGTTCTCGAATATTGAACCTGGACTTGAATTTAGATAATCTGAATGAGAGGCGAATGGGGACTAGAGAAACACCCGTATGTGTTTTTTTCACAAATTTCCCGAATTGGAAGAGAAGCATGCTTCAGATGAAGTGGAGAGGTCGGAGCTTCAAAAATGGCGACCAGCCTTGTGTCTGTTGCGTCTTGGAGAAACCTTGCCTGACATCAACGCGTCAAGATACCAGACTTCCAGGCCACGAAACGGATGGAGTGTCTATTAAGAAGAGGGGCACTCTTTGAGCACGCAGTCAGTCCGAGACAATTTCTTGACCAATACTTCTAGCTTGCTTCACTCGACACTGGATGAAACCAGAGTAGAAACTACCTGACACTACAGGGCTCAGAACGTCTGTGCGTGAAGTAAGACGAGATCAGAAACCTCGATTCTGTCACCTCGCCACAAGACCAAGCGCAGCGGCAGTGACTCGTGAACCACACGGTAGAATTCAGACATTTCGAGTGCTTCGACAGAGTGGCAGAGCAAGCAAAGAACGAGCAGTGAGGTAGTGTAAGATCGGTCTGCGCCATACCTTTTCGTAGCAACTCCGTACTTAGCTTTCAAATGGATCGAAACGCCTCAATTGTAACATTGACCGCGTGTCCGTGGGGGACTTTCGGTTCCGTCTTTGTTGGTGGCCCCCAGGATCCCATTGCAATTGCTTGAAGGTGCAGAGCTGCAAGAAGCTCCCCGCGATTAGGAGCTTCCCCTTTCAACCTGGAGAACTGGAAGGTATAGTCAGAGAGCTGAGCCATAGCAGCCTAAACATATGTAGTTCGGATCTCCCTTACCAATTGTTGGAAAATGGTGAAGTGGTCGTTTCATGTATCCTTGTTTGGCGTCTAAGGAGGGGAGTAGACTGATGGCAGCTCACACTTGCCAACTGAATTTCACCGGAAAAGAGATGCCCTTTTAACTCGCATTTGCCAGAACCGTTCTTGCAATCAATGCTACCTACCACAGCAAACCGTTTTGCTAGTGTTCACTAGTGAAACAGAAAGGCCAACAAACTCTGAAGGCACTCGCGAGAGTTATTTCTCGCCTCATGAAACTCGAGATCAAAGAGGCGGGGGAAGCTAGAGCTTCCACTACAAACTGCAAAATGTGTTGTCAGGATGGATGTCACAGTCAGCAAAAGTGTATGTTAATGACAAGTTTCGTCCCGCAAGTTGGCCTCAGAGATCTTGAGTTTGCTAGTGTGCGTCGCACAGCTGGCGGCTCCTCACAGCCTTAAATGCAGGCTCTTTCCCCGGGAATCACCCAGGTTTAGATTCTAGCATTCAAAAGTAGAGAGCATGCAAGTCTTCCAAGCACGTTTTACATGCAATTTCCTAGTCTATAACATCAGAGCTCAATACAGCTTCTAGAGAAAAGTGAATGGTGCCGGAAGCGTCAACCAAATGGTGCATCAATATTGCAGTTCCTGATTTAACATTGCTCAAATTGTCAAGCAAGAATGCATGCAGTTCCATGTTCCTGTCCCAATAATTTGTTAAGGCATCAGAGCATGTCAAGCTCTCTTGATGAAGAGCGAATTATTACTGTGACCCTCCATATCAAAGCCCCTCAAGAGAATATTTGAAGTAAGTATCTTAATTTCGAGTTGCACAAACACCAGGACGGCTGAAACAAGCACCATTCTAGGCTCGCTACTTTTTGCAAGAAGCAGTCAACGTGCTGGATACTGTCAGATCAGCTGGAAAATGCAGATTGACAAAGTGCACGATCAAGGACAGCCGCTTGCATACACTACCTAGATTGCCATGCACGATGCGAAATGTACCCTGTGTGACAACTCTGACATACAACTCAAAACAATTGCATTTCTCTTGCTGTGAATTCCCAGCTCTGCTCTGTGTTATCGAAAGGGACCTGCAACATAAGCACGTCGCTCTAGCTTCTTCATTTGCTCTCACTTACGGCTGTTCTCTGACAGGAACGTTCTTCTATGACAAGTATGAGAAATTGAAGCTCACACAAACAGATTCCAAGCACCACTTACTTGTCAGGAAAGCGGAAAGAGCACTGCATTGCTCACCTGTTACAAAGAAAAACTCAGCCGCCCTGAGCTGCAAGTCTTTCTCCCCCGCTAAACAGCCAAATGTACCACTTCTCTTTGGACTTTAGCGTACACATTATCATTTTTGTTAGCCCCAGAATACCGACCTGGGGAAAGCGCCACACGCTGGAGCTCGTTCAGGTTGCTGCCACATGTTGACCTCCTTGTGCAAGTCTTTACGAAGAGGAGCCTTTCAAACTGCATGACGCAGAGGGAACCTAGCTGCAAAACCAGAATAGAACCAGAACCTGCTCTCTCCTCTAGTGACTACCTTGGACTCTTTTAGCTCTTGAACCTTCCTCCTTGGACAAGGAACACTGGAAGTCCTTCTCCTTGAGCCGTTTTGGGGTTTCTTCACAAAGATCTGCCGTTGGAAATGCTGATCGTCAACAGCTTTGCACTTTGCTTCGAACAAGGCATGACAATGAACACAAACGCGTGAGAGAATCACGATGGGGCAATGCCCAATGCAGAAACTGCTGGCTCCAATGATCATGCATGATGGCACTTGAATGACGTAGGTACACTTGACAATTGCTAAAATATGGCCACGTGGAGGTCAACAAATACTTTCCGACTCTCCGAGCACTTCCGAGCAGGCATAAAAATACCGAAGGGATCGTCGGCAGTTACACATGGCACAATCCACCGGAATGGAAGTTCCGGAATCCGGAACCTCGGGGCCGTCCGTTCAGAGATTGGAAATTATCGACCGTCAAGCTTTCCCCTTCTTCGCGCCAGATTTTCCTGGGCGCCTTTGAAGTTCTGCCACTTCATGCTCCAGCCTCAGGTTTCTGAGGCCCCTCATTTGCAAATCAGACTCCAGAGTCCTTGGGTTCACATTGCGTTCGTGTGACTTCAAGAACATCAAAACACAGCGGCAACCTGCAGAAGATTGTGGGAGAGCGCGCTGCAAAAATTCGGCAAAGGAGCAGCTTTAGCCTTAGGTAGCTTTTAGAAAAGTGGATTTGAGCTGTCACTAGGCTGTTGACAGAAGAGAAGCTTACGTTGCAGCCCTGGCTACAGCCTTCAACTCCAAGAAACTTGGTAGCGGGGCTATGCAAGTATGGACGACCTTAAGTTGAACGTGAATATCAACATAGCAGAACCTGATCAATCAGCAAGGAGCGGGGCTGGACATAACCCACCCGAGCAAGCGGATGATGGTACGATCAGAGAGGACGGTGACGCTGAGATGGGTGATGTCAGAGATGAGAAAGCGGCAAATGATGAAGTTGGAGAGGATTCAAGGGACGAGAAGTACGATGACATGGAGGAAATCGAAACGTTAAAACAGAAAGGTATGGGGAGCAAAGATGGTGAAGTGGTGAACAATGAAACAGGGGCTCTTGAGGCGGAACCAGACTTTGAAGAGAAGGAGAAAGACTGGGACGCTGAAGATGAAGAAGTAGACGCTTATGCACATGATGAGGAAATTGAGGCAGACAATGTAGAAGAGGAGTGCAATGAAGAACGAGAAGCCAGCGACGGAGTCACTGAGGCCCAGACAGGAGCTCAAGAAGGCGATGAGACGACGGGTGAGAGGGAACAGGATGGGAACGCTGCTGGGACAGGGAAAGGTCAAGCGGAGGCTGCACAGAAGGCTGAGATCATGTTGCCGCTGGCACGAATAAAGGTAAGCTTCTCCAAATCCTGCAGCAAAGCAAGATTGCACCTAGAGCAGTTATTAGGTAAGTGGCTTTCTGACAGGTTACCAGCGCAAGACACTTGGACGCCTCAACCACTCTTTTTTAAGTAAGGTTAGGCAGTCTCGACAGCGTACAAACGTGAGACCAAGGAATTGCTGGACAAAGTGGGGCCTTCTTGGGCTTCGCTCAGTAATCTTGTCAAAGGAAACTCACACTGCAAGTTTAAGCAACATGGATGTAGCCGGCAGCAGTCTGAGGAGGAACACATCATGCCCATTGTTCAACAAAGCCCCTCAAAGACCTATGCCACATCTTCGCAGAAAATACATGAGCCCAGGCCCACTAGTCCATTCCTCTTCCATCTTAGCAGACTTCCTCTGCCGCAATCAGCAGCAAGTCTGCTGTATTGCCAAAATTGCCCGTAGGGAGGTGTAGAAGTAGAATACAAATCAATGCTTGGAGCATTAAGGCCAGCAGGATCAGGACCGAAACTTTGTTTGCAATGCCATCTTCCTGTGGGGCTCCCCTTGAGCTAAAAGGCAGCGTCTGGCTTCGGAAACTTACAAACGTTAGAAGTCACAATGAGCTGATCATGTCTCTTTTCTGATTGCAGAGGATCGTAAAGTTGGACCCCGACATTAAGCAGGTCTCCTCTGATGCCTTGAAGACGATTGCACTTGCGACGGTGAGGCGTTTTGAAAGCCCCTTGACACCCAGTGTTTGTTCCACTGGAAGATTGACACTGGTTTCTGGTTTTCAACACGGCAGTACAGAAGACACAACCTTCTACCAAGGTTGTAGGACATCCCTCAAGGTTTTGATAAAGGATCTCTTTCTCGCTAGCAGCTTGTTGTCGAAACACTCATGCTCAACGCAACCACTTGAAAGATAATGAGCAGACTGTGGGCCAGAACAGTCTGCGAGTCCAAAATAACATTTGGCAGACCTTGGAATACTGAATCTTGTTCAGGGGAGTTGCGCTTGGCAAAGATGGGTCCTATCATACTTCTGGAAAGTGGCCAGTAAAAGCCTCAGTTTGGGGTGATACGGCGTCCAGTCCTGATGCTTGGAACCTGAGCCAGGTTTCACTAGGAACGGGTTCTTGAGGGGCTTACGAACCCTGATATCCGACTGAGATAGCTGACAGGGAAGACAAGATCAGGTTACTTTAAAACGCATAAGGGTTTTCAAAAAGGGCAGGTGGGTTTGCAGAGCCAGCATGTGATCATTTCAACTCAGCTTCAAAGCACTATACAGCAACAAAAACATACCTCGAAATTTTTTGAACACCTGTCAAAGTCCTTTTAAGTTCTGCCAGGACTTTCTCGTAGCAAATGTTCGAATCAGCTGCAGAAATCACATATTCTACCCCTGCAGGAGCTGTTCTTGGGTTCGCTTGCGGAGTCAACAGCGCATGTGACGCGCGCTGGCAAGCGGTCGATGGTCAAAGTCGAGGACTTGCGTAAGCCACATTTCTCAGATTCTCGCTGCGAGCCTCCAAATTATGTTGGCGTTCGCGTATCTTTGATTTGACATCGTCGCCTTCGGCCAAGTGCCAAGGGGGTGATGACACGACGGATTCCGAGGTCTCTTGCTGACGATTTACCTGCTGATCCACAATTGTTGTTTCAAAGTCTGGTTTTGGCAGGGATTCCGCTCAGCTTCAAACGGCAGGATCGAGTTTCGACGACTGGTGTGCTGCTCCCGGATAAGAAGGTCTTCCGCGAGCTGCTAAGTATGACCTTTTCCGTCGAGCGCTGTGATTGTTGTGGTCTTTGATATGCTGGGTTTCCCACACATAGAGCTCTTCTTGGAACTTTTGCCTGCTTTCTTTTGCCAGAGTCTTCAGTGTGGAGCTCGTCCTGAGAGTGCGACAACCATGATATCTTTTCTTTCGTAACAACATCCATGCAAGAGATCCAAATCGAACTGGGCGTACATACAAGAGTTGGGCGTTGCAACATATGGAAATCATAGGCACCTCAAACATCTAACAGAGTCGACCATGATTTTTTCGTCAAGTACGTCCAGTCAAGTCCGTCTACGTCGCCCGATATTTTGACATTGCTCCACTTCTCCAGCTTTCAAAGCCTGCCAGCCGTTGCTCAAGATACAAAGATGGCTGGGATCACTGCCCAAACTGTGAAGCCGGCACATCATCTAGGTTTCGGTGTAACCAGTCTCCTTAGACTCCTGAGCCCTCAATTGCAGCAGTCTGATATGTAGGCCCCCGTTCTGCATGCACTAACTCTTAATCTCAAAATTTCTCCAGTGCAAACCATCAAAAGCCGGCGGCGATACAAGGAGTGTATGGGCACCGACTTAGAGTACTTGAGACCCGTCGATGCAAATCAGGCTGCACGGCAGGAAGCAAGGCAAGCGAAGGCGAAAGAGAAGGCGGCCCGCGAGCTGCCTCCGGGAGTCAAGCCAATCACGAACTTCTTCAAAAAGTGAAAAGCCAGTGGCTAATCAGTCGGACGTGTTGTTGGTAAACAATTCCTGCAGTGAAAGGCGTGCATAGCAATGGCGGATTGTCGGCGAGTCAGTCTGATCTGTCATATGTGACATGCAGATCATCGTCATTCTTCTATGTCGCATGCAACTATGATATGGGCCGACGCTTTCGCATATTACCAACTAATACAGAAGACCAGTCGTCTATACAAACTGATCGTTCTGGAGTCGGACCTTGAAGCCTTATCCCGACTGTCTACTCTAGTGAATACGTACGTTGCTTTACAGCTGTTACTAGCGTATATGGGCCATAAGTTAGGTATAGGACCTTTAAGCATTTTGAGGGACTACTAGCCTGGCTACCGGTCACTAGCTACTTGCCCGGCCAGTGCATCATGGCATGTGTAGGATCGAGTACGTACTATATAGCGACATGTCAGGCTGAGGCGGACTGGACTAAGGAAAACCGTCGGCCATGCCACTGCCCAACGCCCGCCGCCAGCCACGCACTGATGTGCCATATATGATGATAAAGCTAAAGAAACCCCAATGGGCCACTCCGTTGGCAAGAATTCAGCTAGACTAAGTTCGCCGGGTCCGACCTTGCATTAGAGTGACAGTACTCATCTTTGATTCATGTCTGACAAAGCTTGGCACGTGTTGTGTATACGAAAGACCCGATGAATTCCCAGGATCAATGAGTACTGGTTGAAAGAATCGGACGCGAGCGCTTATAATTAAGCGACTGCCATGAGGACCGCGTTCACTGAGAAGAGATAGCAACTAGTTGCATGGCGAGAAAAGCCAGCGCTCCCCTTCCAAAATGCGTTACTGCGCAGCATATAGTAGGATGAAGAGTGACTCGGACCGTTCAATAAGGGCCCAGGCCTTGCTCTGAGTAACGTGGTCAATGTGTCGGCTTCCGTTCTAAGCGGGTCGAGTCCGACGGGGGCGCCTCCGCCTGCGCCAACTCCAAGTTCTGTATCCTGACCGCCTCGTCCAGGCTCCTTTTCTTGGTTTGCAACTGCAACGGCAGACATGAAAGAAAAGCTCATTGAGGACCAGGACCCTTTACTGCAAGCTGCATTCAAAGGGGGTTTTATGTTTGTTCCGAGCTACGCCAGACTCCACCAACTTGGACACTACTTCGTGTAATCTTTACTTTCGACCACTTCAGCCTTTGTAGTGAGCGCCCGGCTTTCATCAACAGGGAACACGATAAAGTACACCGCAATAATTGGGAGAGTCGGCTCCCCGTGCCGTGACTTGAGGTATGCTGACTGGACTCGAAAAGCGCTCCGAACATGTTGACCGTTAGATTCGGGGGAAAAGATGCCCTCGTTTCTGCCTGACTGAGTGGCTGGAGCGATCAACAATAGGCGAAGCGCGATAACTTTGGGAAATCTAACGTCGTTCAGATTTCTGAATAATCCAGATTTTGCAGCTGACTGAGCAACTAAACTGCGGTTCCTCTCTGAATGGAGCCCGTCTGAGCAGAAGTAGGAAGAGGGAGGGAAGGCTGGGCATACGGCCGCTCAAGAAGCAGAGCGCAAACGTTGCTGCGAACTCCTTGAACAGGGACCTCGCGACCAACCAGAACGGAATTGCGTTGGGGTAAAGGAAATTGGAGGAGAAAGGGGAGGTCGAGGAGTGATGAACGAGTAACGTCGACTATGCAAAAACAGGAGTCAACCGGCCACGGCAATCGCAGTACTCCGAAAATTTCAATGCAGATCCCAAAACGAGGTTGTTGCTGATACTGGTGACGGCAAACCCTCACCGTAATCAAGTGCGTCATGTAGCCGTAGACCGTGCACCCGGCCACGGTAATTGCGCAACCCAACACGTTCAGCCCAGTCATCGGATTCTGGAACAGTATCCAGCTCACGAGAATCGACACCGCGACCTTAAGATTGCCCGCCACGTTGATGGTCACAGCGCTGCAGAAATACATCGGTCGGCCGGTTCGTTTTCTTAATGCCTTGCGAAGTGATAACTGGTCTTTCGCGGCGGCAGATTTTGGAAAAACATTCAGCTCACGAGGATCGAAATCAAAATTTTTGATTGCCTGCCACGTTGATGGTCACAGCGTTGCAGCAAAGAATCGGTTGGCCGGTTCGTTTCCTTGTTGCGTTGTGTTGAATACTAAAATTTTGCCGCAAATAATGCGTAAGCAGAGAGACAGATCTGAACACGATGACACCTGGGAAAACTTTTTGCCGAGCGGAGACCATCGGATCTGCTTCTGGGTCAACTCGCTGCCGCAGAAGCAAAGCATAAAAGGAAAAGTAACAAGTAAGTGCGTACAATCCATCTTAGAAATGGGATTCCGCAGCGTGCGGAGAGTACACGGACCGACATGCCAACCTTGTTGTCTTGAAGAGGCCGTCTACGTGACGTCAGCCCAGGTCACTCGAAGCAGACAGATTTGCTCGGGGAAAACACTTGCGATATCAATTCCTGGCGACAACGTAGCCGAAAGGTGTGCTTCAATGTCGCTTACGTGCCGTTATCTAGGACCAGTCCAACTACGCCCTCTTTAATCGCATAGAGATCAAGAGTGAAGTCCGGAAGCAATCGTCCACGGGCTGAAGGTCGAAACGTAGAGACGCCTTCTCAACCCATCGCGGGATAGCCCGCAGTCTTAGAAAGGAACAGGTTGGGAGGACCGTTACGTATTTTTGGTCTGATCAGTCCCAAAATCAATAAGAGATGGCAAAAAAATCTCGACGAGGTGTTGCTCACCTGGTTGCCTTGACCGCGTAGATAACCGAGAGGTTAAGCCCAAACGCAATCACCCCCGAGACGAAAATCGCCACGCAGGGGGTTGCAGCCTCCCACCCCGGTCGGTCCGCTCTCCAGGCGACGATTGGCCCCCACTCTAGATACAAGGCCGGCAGAAAAAGCAGTCCCACGGAATACGGTGCGAAGTAGTACAACTGCACAATGATGGCGCGAAACCAAAGCGGTGTGTTAGCTGCGCAAGGGGGATAAGAGGTCGAACGCCATGGTTGCAGCTTGAGCAGATGGCCGATCGGTCCGCTCTCCAGGCAACGATTGGCGCCCACTCTAGATAGATTGCAAGCAGAAAAAGCAGTCCAACGGAGAAGGGGGCAAAATGATATAACTGCGCAAGAGAGTGGGAAAAAGCAAAGAAAGCATCACGGCGTGTTGACCGGCCAATCAGGCCATTAGGCGGCGATAGACGACCACTCTAGGTAGATTGCCGGCAGAAGTGTGATCCCACGGAGTAGGGGGCAAAATAGTACAACTGCACGAGAGGGTAGCAAGAAGCAAAGCACCATATGCTGATTAACGGCCAACCAGGCCGTCAGGCGGCAATCAATGCCCGGTTTAAGGAATCGGCTGAAAGACAAAGTCGTCCCGCGAAGTAAAGGTGCGAAATAGAAAACTGCGCAGGGGACAATTTTCAAGGGTCAGTGCCACAGCATATGGGAAGCACCAACCAGTGAGGCTGTCAGGCGGCAAATGATGCCCACTCTAGATACAAAGCCGGCAAGAAAAGTAGTCTATCGGAGCAGGGTGCCAGTGGGTACAACTGAGCAAGCGGGGTCCGAAAAGCCGAATCGGTTGCCCAGAGGTAGCGCATATCGGGCCAGTCAGGAGGTCAGGCAACAATTTACGCCCACTCCAAGTAATCCGATGGCAGAATATCCAATCCACGAAACAGGGTGCGAAATAGTCAGGGTAATGGAAAGGATGATACTTGATCGTGCTTATCTGAAGAACGTTCACGAAGCACGCAACAGGGAATTGAGCACCTCGCGCAGATATGAACCTGACGTCATCAATCACGTCCTCAACGACGTCAGAAGTTGCGAAACACCATGTTCAGTGATGCTGCCCACTTCGAGCTTCCCCCTCTAGAGCAGCTCGCTCAAGATCATTCTGGGGGCGCTGGCGTTGGCGGAACGCGCACGAAGCACTCAAAATTGTCCCGAGTAATCAAAGCTGACGCGTCCGATGACGTCAGCACTCGCGGCTCACCGTGTTCATGCTCTCGGGTTAAAGCTTACCGTTCATGAGCAGCTCACACATAACCATGTCAAAGACGTTGGCGAGACACGCAGCAAGCACTCGAGTCCGTCCCACAGATATGAAGCCAACGCCAGTATTGACGTCATTGATAACGTCAGCATTAACGGCTTACCGTGTTGATGCTGTCCAGCTCGAGCTTGCCCTCCATGAGTAGTTCGGTCATGATCATCTGGAGAACGTTGGCGAAACACGCGGCGAAGACGCAGATCTTTCCGCAGATATAAAGCTGACGTGATCAATGACGTCATCGATAGCGTCAGAAGTTGCAGCTCACCGTGTTGATGCTGTCCAGTTCGAGCTTGCCCTTCATGAGCAGTTCCGTCATGATCATCTGGAGGGCGTTGGCGAAACACGCGGCGAGAGCGCAGATGAATCCCGTGAGGACGAAGCTCAGTTCGGTGACGGTAGTCAGCGCGACTCCGGCAACGATCGGCAGAAGGGAGGCCCATATCCGGACGTCGTAGTCGCGCGCGAAGAAGAGCGTTTCCAGAATCACTGCAGATTCGGAAAGAATTTTTTGCTGAGTCGAGTCACAGCATGCGGAGAGGGGGTAATCAGGATTGGCGACCTTGCATCGCCTTTTTTCAGGAACGGAGTATGCGTGCTTGACTCGTGCTGGCAATCGAAATCCAATGCGGTTGCCTCTAGAAGGTTGTCTTTTTGGAAGCTGTATTTGCTCTACAAAAGAATAAGTTTTTACTGTCACTGAAGGAGATAATGATCAACGAAACTCAGAGAGCGATACTGTTCTTTCTGCTTCACTTCTGACTTTTCCTCCAGCCGCGATTCGGAATTTCAAGGAGCAAGGAAGTCCATATCCAAACGACGTAGTCGCGTTCGTACAAAAGATATCTATCGTCATTGCCACGTGAAACGAATCACTTGCTCAGACACAGCAAAGGGGAGGGGGGGGACGGAGACAACAACTGCTGCGGTAAATCTCCTGTCCTGCGGCTCTTGAACTCGCTTGCCAAACAGGATGTAATGAAACAAAGTGGGTCTGGAGATGCAAAGAGGACATCATTGCTCAATTGTAGTCGTAGCTGACGACGAAGCTCACAGGACTTGCAGCGGTTTGTCTAGTACGGAGACGGAACCTAAGACACGAAATTGGATCCGGAAAGAGGGATTAAAGAACAGGAAACGCCAGGGCAAGGGGTGTGAAAAGAAGAACACGAGAACGACGCAGAAGGAAAGGAAAAAAATGAGTAGAAAGCGGTTGCCGAACATGTCGTCAATGTCAACTCGACAAGGGTCGTATTAAGCAACTCCGAGACGGAGTGTTTGACTTGGCTCTGCCCTTGTGAAGTCAGGAAAGCCCATCATTAAATGCCGTACTCAATCAGAAGGGATATGCACCTCAGAGAGCTGGAGTATCTGAATTGAGGGCCGCTTAGAGCTGCTGGGATGGAGCAAAGCGAATGTGCCTTAGAACTCCCCTTTGTCTAGATAGGGTAGAGACATTTCTGACAGCATCCACAACGTGATGGATCATCAAAGCATGTGGAACGAATATTCAACTGCGGTGGCCAGAGATGGAGTAATAACAGCTACTACGTGAATAGAGATCGGGGCATGAGGAACGGAAAAACAAACACCGACTCCCGGAATGAACTGCTTGACGGTCTGCATACAGCTGCCCGGTCTCCAGCGAAACGCCAGTAACCTCCAATATGTCTTTGTCTATGGTGAGGAGAGACAGTAAAAACAACACCCACGACTCGATAGATCGTAAAATCATGAAGGAGAGATACTCACCTCCAACCGCTGGAGTAAACGACTTGACGGTCTGCATGAAGCTGACGGGGATGTAGCGGAGCGCCACGTTTCCAAGAACGATATTCGCCATGGAGAGTGCGGACACGGGGAGGACGCGTGCAACGCGGTCCTGCCAGCTGGCGACCACGATCAGGGGGGTCAACTTGAAGACCTGCATAATAAACGTTTGAATACATCTTGATTCTACCGTACAGAGTGTGATTGGGATGAAGACCTGAGACGTCTGACATGGAGAGATGCACATGTGCGGTCCTGCCAGCTGGCGACCAAGACCAAGGGGGTCAGTTTAAAGTCCTGCAAACGAATCTGACGAAGTCAAGATTCTGACTGCGTCAGCCGTAGTCAGGGATCTACCTTGTGGGGTGTTTCATGGGAAGTCTCAAACGTAATATGTACTGATGGAGTCAGCTTGGAAACTTGACACTTTTTTGTGATCGAGAATGCGTTACGCGGTCCTGCCAGCTGGCGTCCACGATTAGGGGGTTCAAACTAAAGACCTGCCGAGGATCTTGACTATGTCAAGGACTGTACTTTGGGCAACCGAATGGCTTTTGAGAGGAAGGGTAAAAGCAACAACAAGAACTGTGGCCGTTCCACTCAGTGGTTGGTGTTTGCTGGATGTTGACATAACTGTGTAGAGCTGACATGATTGGACCGAGAAGTGATTGCCACATCATCAATGGCAGAGATTGTAAAAGCTGACCGCGGCCAACAAATTGGTCGAAGGAGCACAGAGCGTCTCTTTCAAAATCAAACAACTTGAGAATTTCGGAGAGGCAGGACTGAAGGGGCAAGTTAAGCATCTCTGTTGAAAATCTTGTCAGACAAACTATTCTGTCGGTGAGACCAGTGAAGAAAGAGGAGAAGGGTTGAGTATGTAGAAATGTAGAGTTGAGTTCTCACGTGAATGTACAGGTATGCGCCCAGCCACGATAAGCTAAAGTGAATGGTGGTCAGCGTGAGTGGAAACGTGAACTCGTACACTTGGAAGATGTACTTATTTAACAGTACTATGAGTACATTCAACGTCCACCATTGAAGAATAGCTGCGGCAGCCGCAACTTGGCCCCTAACTTCAATGTCGTGTGCCCCTTCTTTCCCTGGTTGAAATATTGATAAGAAAGAAGAAGGTGGGGAGGGTTTTCGGCTTGGGCTTCCATGCTTGTTTGAACTCTTAAGCTTTTCTTGATTGTGTGGAGCAAGGAGCGAGGCGGTTTCAGAAATGATTCCGTTGGCAGCCATGATTCTTGCTGAAACCTACTGGAGTGTCAGGTGCTAGGTGTTCCTTCTCTGATCTTTAACAGCACGCAGCATTTCTCGACCTGACAGCGTTGGCTTAATAAAACTGGTCTCCTTGATCCAACCAGAACAAACCTCTGTCCTTCATTTCAGCGTCAGACTTCTTTCTAGCTCTTCGCGCTTCGCTTGATCTGCGTGTCAACGTTGGCAGATCTCTCAAGATCTCTCGAAAAACGTCTTCGCGGAGCTTCATCTGCCTCCCAGTCCCATGATCTGTCAAAGTACGTTGGTGTCCTCCCCACATACCGTAGGTGGTATAGGTGGTACAAAAAAAAAAATCAATCCTCTGTAGTGCATCGAGCGAGTCAGAAACAGCGTACTCAACGACAACTTTGGGACACTGGCGAGGGACAAGGAAGTTCAAAACAGAGAAGAAAGCTTTGTTGCCAATGCCAGTGTTGGGCATCAAACCCTGAACATCAAGTGACCAACTGGCCGGAAAGTGGGATGTTTTCAAGACCGTGGCGCCGAAGGGAAAGCTGGAAGGAAGATTAGGGTTTTGAGCGCCTACATCTTGGTGAGCGGCATTGGAAACGCCCTTGCCATCCCTGCAAGAGCGTTACCTTTCAATCTTTGAGCTCGTGAAGCCTCCGTGCAAAACAAGAGCTAGCTCAGCGCTTACCTAGTAGGTGGGCAGCAGACTTCAGATGCCGCATCTGATGCGATTGGAGTTTTTCTGAACCTGTCCGCGCCATTCTTTTTGGTCCTCTGCCAACATAGCAAAACAGTTCCCTCAAAACCGAAGCACAAGTTGCAAAGAGGAGCGTAGCGTAGCCGCCCCCATGTCGAAGAAAAACAAGCTGAGCACGAGGAAGCGCCTTCACGATGCGGAACTTAAGAGTGAGTATCTGGTCTACAGAAGGTTGTCTGTCGCGAAAGGATTGCCGTCAAACTCTAGTACCTGGCTTCACTTGAGAACGGTAGCAAATTAATGCTCTTGTCAGAGTTCTCATCCAGTTTTGTTACGCTGTGGTAACGGCGGCAATCTCTTGCCCGTGTTTCTTTTTATATGTGGCACATCCCTGGGGCTTTCAAGTCTTTTTTCACTTACTTGATAGTAGTTACTTTGAGTTTCGTTAGCAAGAAGGCCTTTTGAGTCCTGGTGCCAGTGATGGGACGTGTCAGCAGATTCATGCAAGAAGCTCATATGAGTCAGCATCGAGAACCACTCTGATCAGAGTTTCATGGTGACTGATCGCTACACTCAAAACGTTCATGGGTGATGGAAGAGGATAGTGCGGACACCATTGAAGGCGGTTGTGATCCTAACCCAAACCCTAACCCTAACCCTTACCTAACCCACCTTTGGATTGGTCAACGCTTAGTGGCATCATGAGCACTCTGGAGAGGGTCATGTTCTCTTACTTGATCAGAAGCGCCTCCGGATCCCATCCTGCCTCGTTGCGCAGCAGTGCGGATTTTCCTAGCACGTAGTTCAGCAACTTCAGATGGGCTTTAAAACTGGGCTCAAACCAACATAAGGTTGTCTTATAGGGAACAGTTGTAAGACCTTTGGAGTTCTCAAATGAAGGTGCTGTTTATTCAGCTCAGTTCTGTCGCACCAGGAGCATTGGTAGACACTTCTGCTTTGCCCATAGGATTCGTGTTGAATCCCGTACTGTGGATTGAGAATCTTCGTTGATTATGTGGATGACTTTAAAACCCCTCAGCTGATGTGTAGCTGCCTTCCACAAGCTTTAGGTTTGATCCCTATTGTAAAGTCATATGAATCATGCTGGAGTCGGCGCCAAAGAAGTGCTGCTTGTCTTTGCCCCATTACGCCCCAGGTGTAAACTTTTTTGGAGATTTGTTCCTGCGCAAAAGGTTTGTCAGTATCTGGGGCAAGTTTGGTAGTTGGGAGTGAGCAGGAATGGACCTTTTGTCCGATTGGCAGCCAATGTGGGGCTTTGGAATTTGCAACGTACTTTTTCCACTCCCCTCTTGTCCTATGAACCAGCAGTGTTCCTGTTTGCTGAATGGATCTGGCCCGGAACCTTCTTTCTGATCCTTTTCTTTCTACACATGGAGAGCTAGCGCTGGTAAAGAAGCAAGAGACACCTGCGTTCTCGTTAAGGCAATTGCTTTTGGTCGACAGGTCAGGCTAGCTTAACAACAGGTCAACCTCTCTGGCAGACTGGCGAAGGTGCAGCCAAACAATGGATCCGTCCCTCGTGTCATTACTGGAAAGAGAGATGTTTGTCCGCCAATCGCGTACATGTTGCTCGATTGGATGGTGTCGGAAAAGAGATCTTGATCCTGAAAGAGCAGACTACCAGATAATCATTTTGGAATCTTGTTCGTCAAGTTCGAATAAAACGGGCGGACAATGACTATCCCTCCTGCGAGCCTCGTAGTGCCTGTCGCCTGCTCAACTTAGGACTGCCGCTGTTGGGTCCTCGTACAAGCCCCTGGAATCGAGTTGAGGACCTGTTGAGTACGGGTAGATAATGTCTGGCGGTCTGATGGGGCGCCCCCAACTTTCTATCCGGAGGTTTTCAGGGGATTTGTTCGAATGCAGAAAAGGACTGTTGCTGCTGGTCTACTTGGGTGCTGGTACATGCCAAACCGAGCTCTGAAAAAGGTTAGCCTTGCTTATTTTCTATCTGGCAATCGAGGGTCCTGATATTCTTAGTTGGGGTGCAGTCTTAGTTGGGGCGCAGTCATAGGATCTGATTCTGACGTCTCGCCGAACTTTTGCAGAGGAGCGAGAAGAGAAGGACAAGCGAGAGGCCAAGATGAAGAAAAAGGCGGAAAAGCTAAAGGTGAGACGCAATCCTCGGAAATCGAGGCCTGTACTGTTGCCCGTTGTTTGCAGGCTGGGGTGGCGGAAGTAATTGCCGACTGATGCTGAACTTTTCCGTAGATGGAGTGCTTGGACGGCCCTAAGTCCAGCTTACAAGTTCTTCTTTTGAATGATGTGACTTCGAAGAAAGTCTCCACTCAATCTGGACGAAAGCTTGCGGTGAAACAGCCTCAAAAGTTCCGCGTATGAAAGTGCCCGGTATCTTTGTAGCTTGTTGTCCATTGCGCCGTGATTGTGAGATTCCAAAATCGTACGGGGCTGCGGCACCTAGTACGAGACATTAGACATTTGCAGCAACAATCGCTGTTGGTTTTTAACGTCAACAAGTTTTTGTTATCTAGTCTTCAGCCGTTGGTGAAATGTCAGGAGGTTTGAGTTAAGCGCGAAAGCCGTTCCTCGAAATTTCCGGAAGTAGCATCAAGTTTTGAAAGCCGGCCAATGATTGGAAGACTGGTGCGCCCAATCTCGGACGATTCTAAACCCGAACGGGCAAACCCGATATCTAATTTCGGACTCAGTTAACACAGTCTGCGGCTCCTCGTGCGCGTCGGTTCTCGATGTCGTGTGTCAAAGTACCATCAGGAGACGAGCCGCGCGCGACAGCGTTACACACGCGCGTGTGCAGCCGCAGACTTGTTCGGATAGTCCGAAATTAGATTTCGGGTTTGCCCGTCCGAGATTGGGCGCACCAGTCTTATATTCTGTAGATCAACTCTGTGATTCTTTTATTCCACATCGCAATGAGCACTTACATGTCGATTGTCCCTGGTTGCTCCGTAGGTCAACCCTGGTAGTTCGTTGGCGAAACAACACAAGAGAGGCTTAAAGGTGGGTCGGCAAAAGCAGTTCCGGTTAGCAAAGCCGGCCGAGAAGCGGAAGCAGAAGGCATTGAGTGCAATGGATCTTGATTAACATAAGCAGCTCTACGTGTAGTAATTTATGTACATATAAGGGAGCATTGAAGTTCTTCTCAGGTCTTACGATCTGAACTCGGTTCAAGACCGAGGTGATACCTTCGAGCTTGTTGTGAAGTCGCTTGACTTGATCACGCGGTTAAATCCAAGATTGGCCCGACTGTACCTGCATAAGTGTTATCTGTGAAGGTAATAGGGCTTACACGGGGGACGTTTGCAAGTAAGCTAATGCATCATTGGAACCGAGAAATTTTCTGAGGCCGTTGTCCAGACCCACATTTATTCACGAAGTATGCCACCGGACAGCGCCCGGGCCCAAACCGTCCGGGCGGGCCCGGGTACGGCCGAACCCGGCCCGGCCCGGGCCTGGAATTGGAACCGGTCGGAGACATGATTGCATGCCAGTTGAGTTGTTGCGCGTTCAATCCGACTCATGCAGATATGCCAACTTATGCCTCGGTGCGCTGGCATCATGTGGCCGCCTCGATCTGCATGAATGATGCCGGCGCTGACAGCGAGTGACAATCGAATATTTGCATTTACAGCCGATCCGATCTAGCTGAATTGCCGGGGGCCGGAACTTGTGACGGTTGCAGTCATGGTAGAGTGCAGTGCCTTTTCTACATGTGTCGTGTTGAGCGGAGCTTACCGTCGGCCAACGGTCTAATATAGTAATCGGATCGCGCCAAACGCCGCTCTGAGGCCTTCACACACACACCGTGGCACGAAATATCAAATTGACTGGGAGCCATACCTGCTTGCTAAGGCACGTACATGTATATGCAACGATAGTGGGTTTGTAACGTACATGAAACTTCGAAGGTGTATCGTGATATATGGCGTCAGATATGATTCATCTCTTCAAGTTGCATGGAGCGAAACAGGCGGCCGACCGTGGCGGCTAGCTCATGAGCAAACATTTAGTAGCATGCTGGGCCGGGCCGGCGCGGCCCGTCTGCACTATTATAGGCGACGAGCTTAGTACGCGTATGGCAGTGCGTGGGTCCTCATGGCATCTATACGAGTCGTATGCGTATACAATCATGCACATTAAAATCTTTATCAGTCGGATCAATCATGAATCGACCCTCTCAAGCTCAAGCCGGCCTGCTCTTACACACGTGATTGCGAGTTTCGAATGATAATGCCGGCAACTGCTCAAGCTAGGTAAATCTCCTCCCTCTAGAGTCCCAGCTAATTCTTCAACCCAATTATTCCCCTTTGGCCCGGTCCCAATCAGCCACGAGAGTTTCTCCGCTAAAGCATGTTGCCGAGACGTACAACCGCATTCTTCTGCCGGCTCAATCTAAATACACGATTAGATATACAGTTTCAGGGCCAGAGTCAAGTACGTCTGACGGAATTTTCTTTTCTCCCGCGCTCAAATTTCACCCGCTCACCGTTCAGCTTGTACAATTACAAATTCTAGTTCCGACCCTGATATTCGTACATCTACGAAAACTTTAAGCGCCGCCGCCTAAGTTCCTTCTTGTTACCAAATGCTTTGTACTGTTCGCAACGCCGCGTTGTTCTGGGGATATTGTACAGGTGAATCATACCTACCCTACACGGATTGCAATGTCCCACGGTAACAAGATGCATAGCTCTCTTGGACTCGGTTGACCGACTACGGTGCGTGTTTGACGAGGCTCTCTAATTAGGATACACTAATGGACCGCTCCGTAAGAATGGGGCCCCGTACCGTACACATCCCTATCTTTAAACTTGCTCCTTACATGACGAGCTGATCGCTGAGGGGAAAAAGCGAGCATCTGTGCGTGCAAAATAGCGGCAACGATACCTGAATAATCCTGCGTGCCAGATCTTACACCGCCTTGCTTTTAAGTTACGAGTGTGCTGCAAGAAGGGAAAACAGCGGTCGGCTTTAGCTCAAGCACTCGAATCAAAGATCCGAATTGTGTCAATTCTTTTGTTCTTTGCCTTGGGTTTGCCTTGCTTCAAAGGCTTAGCAGACGTACTTGCGGAAGCAAGCGAAAGCAGTATCTCATATGCGGGAGGTAGCCGTTCTTCGATTTCTCAACGCCTTCAAATCGGCTCGCAGGTGCCAAGGGCAAGGCCCTCAGCGCAGAGTTTGACCCGAAACTCGTAGAAGCAACATCAATTTGCAAAGATTTCCAACCCATACGCACCTGTTGTACAAGTTGACGGTGGCATTGTGAGCCGCCACGTAGTCGTACGGGTGCTCGTTCGCCTTCTTGGAAAGCGCAGTCACCGTCTTGCTCAGGGACTGTCAGCAGCGAGAAGCACGTGAGTCTGTTGGTCGTGACAGATATGAAGATGAAAAGCAACCCTTGATAAGCTAAGGGACCGTGGAGAAACACGGGTGTAAGTCTATCAGCGTGACCGATATGACGACGAAGTCAAACCCTTGATAAGCTAGGGACCATGGAGAAACACGGTCCAAGCGGCCCAAGAGAAAGAAGCGCGTGAAGAAAGGACACACAAGAAGTTTTGGCTCCTATTGGTCTCGGCCCATTGGGTAAACAACCAATGTTTAACCGTTATTGCTCCAGGCTGGTTACCGCCCACATCTGGCGATCGGACATATCACCACTTCTTGACCAGCCCATAACCATCCAAGGTTAACGGCCAAAAATGCTTGTGAAAATGCTTACGTTCAGAGTGGGCTGGACCGCGGCGCCGGCGGCTGAGTTGTTCATCTGGCGGATCATACGCAGCGCCTGGTTATCGAGGTAGTTAGCGACGTAGTTATCGTCGTCAACAGACACTTTGCTGGGCGCGTAGACCACAAAGGAAGTGATTGCGGCGGCGAGCAGAGCCGCGACGACCAGGGTGAGGACCCACCCGAAGAATGTCTGCAAAAAGGAGCCAAGGAATCTGGAATTTGGGTTTAGGATGATAATTTGTCGTTTGAGATTAATATACCCTGCCGGGCGCGCGTAAACCACGAAGAAAGTGATCGTGGCAGAAATTAGGGCCGCAACGACCACGGTGAGGACCCACCCAAAGAACGTCTGCAAATGGGAGCCGAGGAAGTCAAAAACGCAATTCGTCGAAACCCATGCTCCGTCCCGACTTCTCCGCTCCTCCTGCATGTGCAAGAATCGGACGGTATGTGTGCAGTTTGCAGAAGTCGTCCATCAGTTCTCGCGTGAAGGGATCTCAAAAGCGAAGGGACGTGAGTACGGTTTAAAGCCGAAGCGCAGAGGTTCCGCAAGGGGCTTGAAGTCACCGCTCAGCATCCGCACGAATCGCTACCGATCCAAGGCACAATGGATTGACTTTCTTTGTCTTCTGGTGACTCATGTAACAGCCTCGTAGCCCATGACAGGCCATGTAAGAAAGGTCGATCCTCAAGGGGTAACGACGCTAATAAGACAAGTTCCTCAAAGCCCCCTTAAAGAGGGCGTATTCAGATGCATCTGAAATTAGCGACGACTGGAGAGCACAGGATGCCGCATTTTCGGTCGCCGCGAAAATATCCTGACGTCATTGCTGCAGCGACGTTGACCTGGGCTTTTGCCGCATTGAGATCGCCGCAACAGCCACGTGGGTTCCTTCGACGCCCTCTTTAAGGAACGTTGTCCGCGGAACGAAGCTAGCACGCTCACAGCACGCTCACCCTGAAGATGACCCGCCAGTTGACGCCCTTAGATCCCTCGAAAAGCCCCATGGCAATGAGGGCGCCGGTGATGACCTGGGTCGTGGAAACGGGCAGGCCTGCACTCAATAAGCAAAGTATTGATATGACCAATTTTGAAGGAAGGCAGAGAGGACGGCCGTTTTCGGCGGAACGATGCAACTCGGATCTTCCAGCAGGCCGGAAGGGAGTATAGGAATAAGGGCAAAGAGCAAGGATAAGAAAGTCGCGAGCACGGCTTAGCTCTGTGGAATTGAGTCTCAGATCAGAGACACCGTTCGATCAAGTGCGGGTTTGAAACAAAGTTTTTGCACGAGGAGAACGCTTCGAAGTGCAGCTAACGGGGCGATTGCAACCAGTCATTTTGAGTTGTCCGGCTGAGAGTCACAATCTGGCTGCTAACTAGGCTGTTTACCAGATTCGAGTCTCAGGTTGTTGGACAAACAGCCGGTATTTTAACCCTTCTCAACGGTTGGTTACCGCTTAACTCTGTTTGTTGGGCCACTTGTTCACCAGTCCGTAACCATCCAAGGTTAAGTACAAGAAGCTAAAGTGGGCGGGGTGCTGACCGAATCTCGAGGAGATGATGACGACAGCCGCGGTCGAAAGCTCGCAACAGAAGCCGCGCGCGTTCGTCAGCTTCACGGCTTTCACGCCCAGCACCTGGAGGATCTTGTACCCGTATGTCGCCAAGCCGACCACAATACCAGCCCCGCCTGCAATTTGAGTGCAGGAATCGGTTTGAAAGCGGGTTTCGTTTCCGGTTGAGAGGATTTTTGGCTGCTAACCAGGCTGATGGCCAGCGGCAAACTCGGGACATTACTGGTCAAACAACCGGAAAGCTTTAAAGGACCGGAGCATATTCGAATGTGGATTTGAGTGGTTTGGATTTTGTGAGCAGGGTTCACTGATGCAACTCAGCATAGGCCTAGTTCAAGCACGAGGATGTTTCTGCGAGCGAACGACTGATTTCAAATGGAATTGCCTTCCGTAAATATCTGGAAGTGGAAGAGCCCACAGCACGAAGTAAATGCTGTTTCGCTATCCGCACACGAGTGCATTAAGGAAGATCGTTGACTCAAAACACGACGCAGCAGAATCATGGAACTCACAAATGGTAAGTAAAACGACGCACGGAACTCGAACGTCAAAACGACCTACCGTAGGCGAGAATCCACTTTTCAACTGGGGACTTGGAAGGCACCTGGCTCGTGTTCCTGCAAAGAAAAGGACGGCTCAAACAGTGAGGTTGTGAAGCTCAGCAACGGACCTGGACTTTTCCAACTGGGCACTCTGAGAACCCACTCGAATGAAGGAAAGGGTCCAAAGTACAACTCGTGGAACGGATGAGGAAACAGAGATGGACAGGATTCCAGACGCGCACTGAAGACCATCGCAGATCACACAGCACAAAGCGAGGAATCGATGGAGGGTGCTGAGCACTTCTGAGTCCGTGAAAAGGTTTGCGTAAGGTCCTCTCTTCAAGGGCCGCTTTCGTCCCTAAGCGGAGAGCCGTTCCAGGTTTTCTTGATACCCTGATCATATGGTTGAGTTGGCAAGCTCCAGAACGGTCGTTCATATGTATACTAGACCCCCTGTTCTAGTAAAACCGTTCTAGCACGAACGTACACATTACGCGAACGTTTCAGTATGTTTAACAGAAGCTGCATATAACAAAAACACTGGAACATCCTAGAACGGCCGCATTCTTTACAGAGAACTTCGTAGAACCGTTACTAGAACGGGAGAATTCGTTTTACGTACCAGATGGTGTAGACAGCAGAGTAGGGCCCCAAAGCGTTGGCAACGTCGTTGGAGCCGTGGGAGAACGACATCACCATAGCGGAGAAAATCTGGAGTAGGTGAGAAGCAGAAGGTGTTGATTCCAGTTGGGTTTCTTCCCCAATCTCACTCAGGCAGAAGACACACAGGATACTCTGGCACTTAATCACGGATGGGTATGGGCTAAGTATGGGCCGGTTTGAAAGCGGTTTTATGTCCATTAACCAGATTTGGGCGGTGACCACCCCTTTCAAAGTCTTTGATCTGGTCTACTCATGCAGAGTGTCATTCGTGCGGAGAGTCAACCATGCAGAGAGTCATTCGTGCAGAGAGATGCCGAGTAGACTAAATGGACTCGGACTCCCCAGAGCTTGAGGAAACCGAGTGCAGGGGCACAGGGCCAGGATACACCGAATCAATTTTCCTGACAGACGTTGAAGTTGGTGAAAGACCGTTGTGTGGCGTCACTGCAAAGCTGCTTTCTCACTAAGGTAAGGGGAAAACTGATTTGAGGTCATCTTCGTGACCTTGATTCCGCTGCCAAACGCGCACCTGGAGGTAGCGGAACAGCCGCTCGGTCTTGAAGTCGAAGACTTCGGCCCCTTCCCAGATCGTACCGATGCGCTCGTCTCGATCGATGGCGTCGTGGACTTCGTAGGTAGCGCCGAACGTCAGCGTCTTGACCACAACGTTGCCAAAGATAAATTTGCCCGCGTTTGTCTGCGCGAATTTATTCACACCAAACCTCTCCATGGAGCGATGCCACATGGTGTCCTTCCCTGCGCGAGGTCACGAGATATGATGTTAACGTGACAGCGAAAGTGTGAACAGGCTCTGCCGTCACCTCCAAATAGAGCCGCCCACAGACCCCAACAAACCCACCAAGTATCAGGGCCTTCACCGACTCCGACGTACGGTAACAAACGTTTGCAAGAGAGTGATCTTTCAGGCTGATACAAATGCGGCCTCTTAACTTGTTAACGGAGGCAATGCTCTGTACTGGGCAGCTAAGATGCAACTGTCAGCCATCTCACAGATGGTTTCGCCGTTTATCATTGAAATTCCTGGGCTGATACGAAGCTGGTTATGTGTCCAATATCCAAATTTGGGCGCTAAATACCGGAGCCTTCGAGCAAAGTTAGATACCGGTTATTGTTTTAAGAACCTGAGACTCAAATCTGGCAGTCAGCTTGGTTAACAGTCAGAATCTCCTGTGGCTCGGTGGACACGTGTCTTACGGCCAACGGCTGCTTCCTCTTCGGCGACCGCACGCTGGCGCGCAGCGTCCTTCGGGTCCAGCTCGCCTGCCTCGATCCTGGCGGCCTCAACTTGCCGGTCATTTCACGGCTGCAAAAACATGGGTTATCATTTCAGAAAAAGCACTGCAAAAGCCTGTGCAAATCTCAGAACTGCAAATAGAACGAAGACCAGCTCGATCGGAGAAGAAGTACAGAACCCAGTTTCCGGTCCAGTTCCGGCCGTCAGCTTTAGTGCTGCGAGAACAACGGAGTTCACATCTTCTCAGAAGAAACACTACAAAATGCGTTTCAAGGTTCAAATCAGTTTCAGAGCTGCAAGAAGAAGGAAGACTAGCTCCGTTGAAGAGGAACTACAAGACCAAGTTTCGGTCCAATTCCTGTCAGCTTCAGAATTGCAAATAGAACAAAGATTGTTCCAAAAGAAGCAGAGCAAAATTGGAATCTGGCTGCGCTTCGAAGCTGCCAGTATAATAGGAGCCGTATCAAAAGAAGACTCTTAAACCCACTCGCTTGATTGTCCGCTCTAGTTCCAGCAACCCAGCGAGGCTGTCACTAGAAGAACGGCGATCATGTTGTGTCATCACTTCCACTTTCGGTCCGCTTCAGAGCTTTGACACGGTGCCTGTCATTTCGACAGAAGCATTGCAGAAACCACTTGCTTACAACGTCCTCTTGAGGCGCCCTGTCGAGGCACACTAGGGTTATCAGAGTCGATTAACAAGCTTCTCAATGGCCCCTGTTACGTGTGCAGAAGCATTGCGAAACCCACTTGCTTAACCCGTCCTCTTAGAGGCGCCCGTCTTGGGTCAAACTAGGGTTATCAGAGTCGGTTAAACAAGCGCGCGCGCGCGCTCACCGCTCTCTCCGAGCGTCATCTGCGTGGACCGCCTTGTAAAGGAAGGGCATGATGAAAGCTGCCGTCAGGATTCCCATGCCCGCACCGATCACGATGCTGATCCAGACGCTCTTGCCGTCGGATACCTTCTGCAAAGACCAGAGGAGCTGACGTCAGCAAGAGGAGCTGACGTCAGAGGAAAGCCAAAACTCGTTGGGCCTATCTGAACTGGAAATGACATCTGCGTGGACAACTTGCAAAGGAGGTGGGGAACCTTCGTGGACGAGAGCTTGCACCGAAGTTAACGTCTGCATGCACGTTTAGCGGTGAATTAATCAAACGGTGGATGCTGCACTTGGTAAACGGCAGGCATGCAATGCGTGAAACAAGGATTAGTATTGCAGGGGTGATAGATAAGGAGCGAAAGCTCGGGAGCTAGGGTGTTTTTGCTGCGCAGAGGCGGGGAACTTACATCCCAGCTGTTGTTCTTGTTGCCGGTTTGGATGATGAATATGACGACGACAAAGAAAGTCACGAAAACCAGGAATGGGAACAGCTGCAATACGCAGTACGCGGGTTAGCTTGGGCGTGCTCGAAGCTACGGGCCGATTAGCATCTACTCATAAGACAGAACCCGCAACACGTAAGAGGTTTTGTCACCCCTTCAGAAGTTTATCCTTGCACACCCGACTTGCAGATGAATATCACCCTAGTCTGCAAGTGAGACGCTTTTGCGACTGATAAAAAATCCTCATGATTAACAAGGGACTTCGGGCAAGCGGTCACTTTTCACGTGTGAACAAGCGACCGGAAAATTGTTTCTGTGCTTCTACATTTACTCGCTGCCACTCAAATGTCTCTATCAAAAAGGCAATCTGCTACGGCGGGGAATGGACAAGTGGCGCTAAAATGACGAGCACAACTTACGAAGAAGGCGCGGATGAAGGGAGTGTTCCGAGCCACTCGAATGTCCTCGTCGACAATGCATTTCACGACTGTGGGAAACGGAACAGAGGCGCTGAAATGACAAGCACGACTTACGTAGAAGGCGCGGATGAAGGAGTGCCGCGACCGGAGCACGAAGGTGCGCAAGAGGAAGAAAATAATGGCGACCAATACGCCGGAGCAGATCGGTGACACCACCCACTGCGAAAAGCGAGAAAGTCAGCAAACGTCAGCAACTGAAAGCAAACGTAAAAGCCCAAGTCAATGGTCGTTGCCTTTGTCAGAGGCTTGGGGAGTAGCGAAACCACCGTGACTGCGCAAAACACAAAACAGACGTGAGCAAAGATAAGAGCCCACATAAACTTGAAGGGTCGCCGCCTTTCTCAGAGGCTGGGGGAGTAGCGAAACCACCGTCACTGCGCAAAATACAAAACAGACGTGAGCAGACATAAGAGCCCACATCAATGGCCACCGCCTTTCTCAGAGGCTTGGGGAGCGGCGGAATTGCGTGACTGCGCATGACGGAAAACAGACGTGAGTGAACGGAAGCGCCCACATGTTTGCGCCCTTTCTCAAGGGGCTTTAGATCGATTCAAGCTTCGAGGTGAGAGCACAGTTTGTGGTCAGAACAGCAGGCAACGAGCGCACGTGAAGAAGGGCCCAAAACGAAACCAGCAGACGGGAGAAGACCTTCGCCGCTTTTGCTTGAATGGAACGATCCGAAGGAGCTTGGTGTTTTTCGTTGCAAAAGGAAAAGTTCCTAGCAAATTGGCAACGTCCGAATCGGCGAGGATATTTGGGCGTCCGAAACGACAAGGATCACTGACGTTCGACCAGCTGGCGGGAACACCACAACCGAACCAGTGTGGATCACATCGGGAAAATCAGCGGGCATAACTTGGACATGAGCGGAGTCAGTGACGTGATTTTGTGACATTGGACACAAAATTTTGGCGGTGGGTGCTCAAACGTCCAGATGTAAAACAGGTGACCAGAACCCGCAAGAACAATGAAGCAAACTCGAGCCAGAGTGAGCCTAAACGAAGCTAGTATTTGAAACCCCTAACCCAAACCCACACCCAAACCCAAACCCAAGTTCTTTTCTTGCTCAGCACCCCAGCCGGATCCCCCGGCCAGGTTATCCAAACCCAAAGCACGCCACCTGTCCCAGGCACTGATAAGCGAGACTATGGTTGTCGATCTAGAGACCGATGACGTGACCCATGTGACGTCACGATGATGTGCCCCACCTGGAGGAAGATGATGCTCATGCCCTTGAGGTACGGGAAGTCGTTGTCGCCCGTCGCCTTGTTGATGTTCTTCTTGCTCCACACAATTGCGTTGCTGCCACGAAGCGCCCAGGCCATGCCGACTATCGCCCCGACTGGAAAAGGAGGGAAGAGCCTTAGTATTGTACGAAAGGAACGGTTCGTGGAAGAGAGAAGGGGGCGGCAACCCTGAGTGACTTCTGACGTCATCCAGCCTTTCTTCTGACGCGTCGGACAGGTCTGAATTCCGTCCGCAAGCTGCAGACCTGGCTTACGGGATTCAGACAAGGTCCGCATAAGGTCCAGACAAAAGGCTTTCTCTTGGTGGATCGTGGAAGAGAGATAGGGGCGGGTTGCTAAATGAGGAACCGGCAGGGCGACCCTTGCCGCATCAAGTTACTGAAAAGGATCGAATCAGTTGAGGGGTACGTTTGATCCTTGAGCAGTTTAAGCCTCTCCTAGTTTCCTCCTGACTCTGACTTTCACTCGTCACAACTTGTCTTTTGACGTGACCGTTGCCTTGTCAGAGCGCAGCGATGCACTTATCGGCTAAATCAAGAGGGACGCCTACGAGAGTTCGCGATTGGCAGTGACGAAGGTGCTCCAAGTCATTTTGGAGGTGAGATTTGCCACTCTCGCAGTCTGATAAAAGAGGTTCTACACCGTTTATAAGACTTTGGGCTTGGGCAGCCACGACTCAGGAGAGTTAGAGACCGGAAACGAGCGAGTACCTGAATTCAGTAACTCTCGATCCTGTTAGGGGCCGATGAATTTCAGATAAGCACCCGGGGATCGGGTGGGGTTAGTTTGGCGTTAAGGTGGGTGCGGATACAGAGCGCATAATGTTTTGGGTTAGGGCTTTTTGATTAAGCTGCTCGGCGCTTATGTATCTCAAAACCATTTCCTGTTGAAAAAACTCAGAGGTACCAAATCGTACCTGTGGTATGAGTGGTGGAAACCGGCAGTTCCAAATGGCACGCAAGGTTGTCCCAGAACGCGGCCGTTATCATAACCGCCAGCATGCCGAACATCAGCAACTCTGCAGACAAGGAGGAGCGTGCGCCGAGCAGTTAGTGACACACAAGTTTGCGACTAACCCGTTTTAGAACCGGCCTGTCCTAGCCAAGTCCGATAGATGACCAGACACATACGATAACCCATGGAAGCTGTAAGACAGACTCTAGATCTTACACCCGAGTAACTTCCAAACTTCTTGGATATATATCCTTTTGAACCTCTAATGTTGCAGGAAGAACGACTCACGAAACGCGGAGCTCGTCCCGATACAGCTCCTTTAAGCCCCTAAAACCAGCTCCGACATACTCTCACCACCAAAACAGATTTGGAAAGAGGAAAAGCAAAAGCAACCGGTTTTCAACCCTCTTGGACAAGAATGCGTTCAGCTCACATCGACTTCCACACCCCCTCAAAGCTTTCAGGTACCGGAGTTCAATGAACCGATAGTTAAAAAGTGCTTCCCACGATGCCCAAGTGAACGGAAAGACAACGCCGACTTCTGGCTCGTATGTTTAGGAGGACGCAGCGATTTGTGGAGGGTTGCTTGGAACATTTAAGCTACTGTCCCTCGAAGACTCCATGCGAACAAACAAGGAAGGTGCATGCACATAGCTGTGTGACCAGATCCGCCAGAAAAATGGTTGGAAGCACTTCGCATTAGCTTCAAGAGGGTCAATCGTTGACTTGACCCAAATATCGGAAATTGACGAGATCGCTTACCTGGGCTGTCGCTGAAAAGATTTACGTTGGCGATATTGCTTCTCACAGCTGCAAATGGAATGGCAGACAGTTGAGTTGACAAGCAGTCAATCAATGCAAGGTGATCCTTGTTCGTTGGCAAATTGAGGTCTCGAAGGTTTGCAACAAGCGCACAGCTGTTGAGAAAGGGAATCGCCCACTCCCTACTTCTGATCACGCTTTTAGCAAAAAACTTTGTTTCAAACATGCAAGACTCCAAGAAGCGGTATCTGGCTGTATTGCATCACAATGGCAAAGGATCAGGCAACCGCAAATTTCAAGTGTGTGCCAGGTGCAACAAGCTTCAAACACACTTGGATCCACGCCAGAGGGGGGCTCGTTGCGCTTACTGTCAGTTACTGAGGCTCCCAGTAGTAACGCTCCCAGGAACTCGCAGACAGCTGCTACCATTATGGCCTGGGTCATGGTCAACGCCCTGGACCCCACCGATGTGGCAAACGAGTTGGCCTGCGCGTCAAGGAAAAGGGAGGGGAAAGTGAGAAGGTGCTGAAGTGCTCTGCTCCCCTTTCAGAGGATTCCGGACAAAGGGATCCCTTACCTCCTTGAAGAGAAAGTGACCCAGGCTTCTGCAACGTATGCGCCTCGTACGTCCTCGTAATGGATGCTTTCTGAACCTATGCAGAGAAAGAAGAACTGCCCCAACAGGGCAGACAGCCAAAGTACTTGGAGGATCACTTTTCAACCCGCATTGTGAGAGCGTCAAATTCCTCAAAATGGCGAGGCAACTTGTTTGCAGTTTCGGGCGAGTGCTGTTTGCGAACCTTAAGTAAGATCGCCCCGAAAGACACCAAGTTTTGGCAGAGACGGAGTAAGCAACAGAGCAGCTGTCGGCCGGCCTTCCCTTCTGGACAGTCGTCTACTGTCCATTGGAAAAGAGTCTCCGACCTGGCAGTCATAAGTACGCACACTGTGTGTTCTCAAAAAGTGAGGACTCACCACATCGTTGGCGCCAATCCCAAAGGCGCAGATGAAACCGACGACAGTCGCAAAGCCGAAGATCCATGTGTATTGGTCGAACTGAACCATGTTGACCAGAGGTGGAGGCAAGCAAGGACTGCAGTGTCTGCATAAGACAGGAGAGAGAGATCATAAGCTGGTGGGAGAGGAGATCCTGAGCTGGTGCAAAAAACTGAAATATTTTCCATCAAGGATAAAATGCCAAGCAGAGAACAGTAGCGGGGAGCGTAGATCCGCTGATGCATCGAGCAACAACAGTCGAAGCTCCCAGTGTTTTCGAAACATAGTCAGCCAGCTGGAAAGCGCAGATCAGCTCGATACATCAAGCAACAGCATCAGATGCTCGCTATATTTCCAACAACACAGTCAGCCAACTGGGAAGGAACTGGATAAGATAAATGCTGCTGTAACAATCAAGACTGGCAAAGCACCGGCTCACTAAGTCTGCACAGAAGTCAACGGGTTTGAACAAGCTCAAATGCAATCCAGCTGCGCATGACAAAGCCAACGTTCCTGCGTGCGCCTTCTTCAGCAGCTGCTTGCGCCGTTTCGTGTCAAACCAATAGGCGTCAATGTGCTGCTTCTGAGCTGGCACTGTTTAAGAAAGGAAGGGACGCTACGCTGCTAGAGGCTGTGCAGTGCAATGAAGTGACTCACCTTTTGAGAACTTGCAGCTGCAATTGTGGTGGCCCCAACGTTCTGAGCAGACACGCAGGGCATGAAAGGCCACGTTCGAACTGATCTTCTCAGGCAAAACCCGCTGCCGAGGGAACTGACAAAATGTGGCCCTCGGAGTCGGAAGGACGCGAACAACGTCCATTTTGGCTGCGCTTGAACCGAATGAAGCAGATTGCTTACATTGCACTGACATATGCGCAGGAATCTTTCTGGGAATCTTTACAAGCTGGCCCAGATGATTGTTGTGCCCAGCGGAGCTGGCCGCTACCTACAGCAACGACAAGCGAACATGTGTCACAACGACAAAGGTGTGAACATCGTACTAAATGAGAGGGGAAACGTGGAACGCCGAGCCTGCCGCCCTTCAATCGTTGGCCTCCAGCTGGCAGGGGAGTCCCCCTGCATATGATGAGTGTATGTATGTATGATACACAGGCTACAGCAGAGTAACACGGTATGTCAGCTGAGCTGCTAGGTATTGAATGCCGAGCCAAGTCGCTTTCAAGGGACTTCCGACTCCCCTTGCAGAACTTTAATGCGAGTTCGAGAGTTCGATCCGAGAAAGAAGCAATGTATTGGACGCAGACTGATCATGCATCGTATACCGTATATACCGTATATACCGTATATACCGTATATATCGGTAGCATTCTTTAAGAACGGCATGAAAAGGTGACGGTGAACCGTGATACGGTAGGTACTAGGGCCTAGGTAGACAGCTAGTGACTATAGCTAGTGAGGTATTAAAGTACTTAATACAAGAAGCCTGGCACTGGGTCAAATGTCGACATGGCTTTTGCGACTTCGGCGTAGTCCCCCAGGACGGAAGGAATCTTTTTCTTGCATGCACATCATTTGTGATGCCTCAAATGAGGGCACATATGTCATTTGTCGTTTATGAATTTATGTAGGATAATAATAACGTCTCACCTGATTCCCCGGTGAGCTAGCAATAGTCCCCAGAACAGAAAACCTAAACAAGTTGTTAACCGCGGTCCACGCCCATGCCAAGGCTAACCAAAAACGTAACCTCACCCGCTTCCCGGGCCCCCGATCCTACCTGGAAGTTGGATCTATCCTACCTAAACCGTAGATTTATATGCTTATACAGGAGGGATCCGAGACCCGGGCCATTATTGCGCTCAAGACAAATCTGCGGCGGTCTCATGCTGTGCAGCACCGGCACTAGTCCTAGAACACCCGCCCGGCTCGTCACAATGCCCATGCCTGGCCGAAGATCCCCGGGTACTGGTTGAATAACCTACCGGTATTAACGCTGCGGCAGCGCGGCAAAAGGTGGAGGGTTCGACATCAACCGGGACACAGGGTCGTTCGGATCGCCGTTTCCGGAGACGGCACGTTGGTAACGCACCCTTTCTCTGGCCAATGAGAACGCGTTATTGTGACTCTGATGTCATTGTCATGTACCGGCTCTCGAGCTGTCCAGAGAAAGCTACAGCCTACAGCCTACAGGCTACAGCTAGCCGGCCAGCTACCAAATCGAAGAATCGTAAGATGAGGCTCTGCAAAAGCTCATCCATGCTTCCAGCGTTCAGGAAAACATTGTGGCCCTTGATTGAAGCACGCCATCTTAAGCTAGAGATGTGGCAGAGCTTTGCGGCTGGTCAATTGGCTCAAGAAAAAGCGGAGGCATCACTAGCTCCCTCAATCTTCTTCAACGGTGCTTCGGTGTTGAAGTTGGATACTCTTTCTGGAGCGGAGCTAGCTGGTAAATAAGCATACGCAAACTGATACCTCTCTCTTTTCAGTCGCTAATTTGACTTAATTCAGCTCTCAACTTCTGAGATCTGTCGGCACCTCCTTAGTTTTGTTGCTGTCAAAAGCTGCCAAAGGCTTGGATACTTCCTGTCTTCTACAACCTCTTGCAGAAGCCTTCACATTCTGTCCTTGGCAAAGCCTAAGCTACCAACGCGCAAATTCTGATCAGTAATCTGCATCAGGTTGACATTAATCTACTGCATGAAAGCATTTGACGGAAGCAGCTGCCGGGCCTGATGCCAGCAACTTTTCTTTGATGGAGAGAGGGATTACAGGTTAGCATCAAAGCTGTGCTTCCCTAGTGGTCTCGAGAGGCAGTCGCTTTTGTCAGCGAAGCTAACACCCCGTCTCCTGCTATCCTAACAAACTTGCTTAACATTTTCTTGTGAGCTTTGTCAACAGTTGATCTTTGCTGTTAAACCTCAACCAACTATATTTTGGAGACCACTTTTTCTGAAGCAGATTCATCCACAGTCCACCTGAAAGCATTGAGTTCAGGAGTTGCATCAGGGCCCTGCCATTTGGTGTCAGTTCATAGCAAAACTCCAGTGTGCTAAAGGCCTGAATAAGTTGATCAGGGCTTTTCTTACTGCTTCTTCAAAGAGACGGTTGACTCTGTTTTAATCACAGAGTCCATTACGAAGCAAAATCTGACGAAAGAAAATTGCCACAGTCAGTTGTCAAAAAGTTTGGGCCCCCTTCTGTTCCTTGTGTATTGAATTCCTCCCAAAGGTTCTATTCTTTTCCCCAATTTTGTATGTTCCTCTGTCTTTCTACACTTCACCATTGATGTGACTTAAGATGGATTCCAAAATCTTGGTAGCTTTTTCAGCTACAGATCACAGACATCTTAGATGATCAGATTTTACTGTGCAAGCCCCCTACGATGTTGGGTCGTATACTTTCAAATCAGCCACTCATTGATCCCCTACTCCAGGTGACAAACAGCGATTAATCAAACTATGACCAGATTTGTTTGACATCGCTCCTTCTCTGCGCTTCAGAAGCCGCTTAGCAACAACGTGCTCCAGTGTAATAGTGCGCAGACGTGACCTTAAGTGTGATCAGCATCTGCTTCTGCACCAGCTGATCTGTAAGGGAGCTTGAAAAGTTCAGATCAGTGCTGCAAGCAGACTCGAACTCGAACCACTCGCAGGTGACGACATCCCAAGCGTGTGACTTCCTCCCTACAAAGGTGTGAAAACTCTCAGGCGGCATGGCAAGCGGGGGTCTGGCACGGGGCTTCCTTCTCAAGGGCGGGCGGCAGGGCGTATTCACAGCAGGGAGCAGCAAGCTGTCACAGGCTGCCCCTCGGACGTCCGACGTAACTGACGAGAACGAGAAAGCGTCCGAAGCTGAGTCGCTTCCCATCCAAGGCGGCCAGCCTTTTCGCTCTGGTGTGAATGCGCCCGGAGCAGGAGCGAAAATGCAGGCGGCCGGCGGGTTTCATACACCAGGAGTGCAACCAGGTGTGAATACGCCCGGGGCAGGTAGGGTAACTACGCCACAGGGAGGGGGTGATTATAGATTCGGGACGGGGGGTGAGCGTAGACTCCAGGGAAGCGGGCTAGTGGAAGAATCTGGTGTGAAAGCGGTTGACGGGGATCTCAAAGTAACAAGTTCCGTATTGAAGGCAGGAACGAGTGCGCAATCTGGGCGTGCCAATCCACCTGCGAAAGCTGACTCTCCGGGAACAAAAAGTGAAGTTGCATTTCAAGGTCTGGCGAACGCAAGAGCGCAAGGGCTCCCAGATCCGAAGCTGGGTGTGAAGCTTAAGAGTGAGGATCCAGCGAAGGCAGCTGGATTGAAACAAGCGGTTGGAAACGAGGGGACCGCCTCTCGCCGTCCGTCAGTCCGGGAAGCAACAAGGTGGAGATCGGAGAAAGCGACTCTCAGACGAGAGACTCCTGTTAGAAGCACGTCCCTCCGAGAAGAGGGGCTTTCGGAAAAGTCCCCTCACGTCGACACAACTACCGGTACGGAAACGGTTGCTGGGGAAACGAAAGCCGGAGTTGGTGCGAGCGCGGCCGGAGGCGCGAAACCGCACACCGCAGAAGTGCCTACAAACGGTGGGAATTCTCACCAAGTCGTATGGTCTACAGCGCAACCGGGGGCGGGTGTTCTCGGTGGGAGCACAGTCTGCGAGATCGAGGAGGTGGTCGAATCGAGCGAGACGCAAAGCGGGGCGGAAACGGGGTTAAGGCAGCAAACCAGCCCTCGGCAAAAGACGCAAACCGGGTTAGGTCCGGAGGTTAGTCCCACAGTAGCCCCGGATCTTTTACAGGGGGGAACAGCTGAAACCGGGGGGTCCGATCGCCTGCGGTCAGGAGTCCCCTTCCGTGCCGCTTCCTTCCGCCGGATGTCCCAACAAAACCCCCCTCCTAAAACTCAGCCAAAGCTGCCCCCTGAAATGGTTTCGTTCCTGCTCGGCCCCTCCCCGGCGTTCTCTACCGGGTTGCAAACGACGAAAACCCCCCAGTCCAACCCCTTCGACCAAACACTCCCCGGATGGTCGGCTGAGCTCAGCCTGGCGTCAGCGGTGGCTCGTGATGACGTGGCAACCCGGTTTCTCAACCTCCCAGCAGCGGCGCTTCAGAGCGTGTTCTCAACGCTGCCGGCAACGGCGATCGTCAATTGCCAGGTCGGTTTGGAAGCTTTCTTTTCCGATCAGGTCGGAGATGTTTCTTGTTTTAGTATTCTAGACAAAGTACTTTTGAGTACGAATCCCCAGTATATTCACGGTCCGGGATCTCAAATAGTTGCAAACAATCTATGCAAAGGGGGTTTTGAAAGAGTGGCACGCGCCGATTCTGGACAATCCGCAATGTGGACATTCGTCGAACTCTATTCGAACAGCTTCAACTTTCTGCGTATAATCTGCTGAGCTGACTACAGGGTGTGATTTGAGAGTTTGGAGACAACCAACTATCACGAACAATCCCTTTACACGCGGTTTTTAAGACGTGGCACGAACGATTTTCGGACGGGCCGAAGCGGTGGGCGTCTAGCATATTTGTCTCGGACACTTCGATTTTCTGCGCACAGATAACTTTCTGTCAACCAAGAGGAAGCCCGCGTCGAATCTCAGGATCTATCGGGTAACCATGTAAACACAAATCACTCTTTGCAGGCGGTTTCCAAGACGTGGCGCGCCCGTTTTTCGGACGATCCGAAGCTGTGGGCGTCCGTAGACCTGTCTTCGGATGACCGGCTGAGAAATGCCGCTACGGACGATCTCCTTTTGGAGCTGCTGGGCCGGAGCCGGGACCGCTGGGGGACGTCATACCTGACGTCAGTCGACGTCACCGGCTGTAAGGTGAGCCGAACTTTATCTGCTTGTTCGATCTACTGGTCGTAGGCACCATTACATGAGTGTACACCGCCTACCCTTAGGTCGGAGCATTAAAAAAGGGTTCATTGCACCCGGCCAGTACTCATATCCGGACATTATCGACGGTCTGAAAAACTCCTTACAAACTGGGTTAAAGTGGGCGTAGCAAGCGCGCTTGCATTTTCATCGAACGGTGTATCGATTTGAGTGAAATGTATCGAACGGTCAGAGATCCCGTTCGTCATGAGAATTCGGCCAAGATTCGGACGGTTCGGACAGCGGACTAGGCAAATTTGGCCTCAGTGCGGACCGTCGACGGTCGGAGGCAGGCTGGAACCGGGCCCGTCCATAGGTATCGTACCACAGAGTACCGCGGTTCCATTTAGCTACGTCAGCATACGTCACCGGCGGTAATGTCCAAAAAGGAAGGGGCAAAACAGAGCAAAATGTCAAAGTTGCCGGAATCGAACCTGCAGCTCTTTTCGGAGTCTTGACCTCAAGGCGAGCGCGCTTGCCACTAGGTCAAGCCAGCAAAATCTGGGAAACCCAGATGGAAAATTTGGTCGTGAACCAGGGGTTTTATACCCCGACGCCCACTTTAAGCTACCTTCTGACAAATAAATGACGTCAGATACGACGTCCCCACGGTCTTTAACAAACCAGGCAATTCGAGAGCAAATAATGCCGGATGAATTCTGCCGCAAAGTCGAAGTCGATCTTTTCTCATGCCCCAGCAAGCTAGTCAGACGGCCTCTCTTTGCTTCTGGTCACGGCTTTCCTACGAGCCGCTCGATCGTCTTCGTTTCCCACGTGTAGCTGCTTATCTTTGCACCTTGGAATGCTTTGAGTTTTGGTCCGATCGTCGCTGACACTCTCTTCCTCCTCGGTGGCAGAACGTGACGTCAGCGGGTGTCATGAGCGTGATGAAACATCGAGCCAGCCTTCGCCGCTTGCGAGCCCACGCCAGCGGCGCACAACTACCGACCTACTTCGTAAGCCGCAACCCAAACCTTGCACGCATTAGCCCTTACTTTCGGCGGATCAGCAGGGTTTCGCAGGTTTCCTTTTATTCTTCGTCGCGTCTACTCCAGCCTCTGTCTTTTCGATGCATGTTATCCGCCCTCAAATGATTGGCAAAGCTTCTTCCGCTTTGTTACTTTCTGTTGCGATCGTCATTCATTGCATCTGTTCCCAATTATCTACCATCGTAGTAGTTTTGAGGACTCTGCCTGCCGGAACTGACCGGCTCTCATCTGAGTTGGGCCTTTGTTGACCTGAATTCTCGGCAGAACTTTACAACCACATGGAAGCCGACTGGAAAATTGTCGACGCAATGATCAAATTCAAGCTCGCGACGCACATGCAACTTGATGTTTAGTCTCAATATTTTCGGAGAAGCATTATTGTCCTTGGACCTGCTTCAACAATGACTGACAACTGTTTGGGCGTGTGGATTAGGCAGAAGCCCAAAAGAGCGCACACTTCGACGCGCAAACCGAACAGCCCCTTACCTACTCGAAACAAATATTTATGGCGGCGTTCACCGCAATCAGCCAACTAAGTGGTCAACCGTTGACCCTTTCCGGTTAACTAAATGGTTGATTATGTTCAGGCTCGTTGGTTAGCGGAAACCGGAGTGGACGCCCACGTCGACGTGCATACGGCGCAGCCGACGCCGAGCGTCGGGTTTTGCAACGTGGCCTCCACCAACGCCACGTGGCAGGATCTCGTCCAAATGCTGGCAGGTCAGCGATCCGTCATGCTCCCGGATGTTATATGCAGAAGAATTCAAACAAGCAGGCTTCACACGGAATCTTGTAACCCTCATATTTGTTGAAAATTCTGTTCCTAGGCCTCTAGGCTCCTAGGCTTCTAGGCAAATCACATGCTTAGAGAACGGTTCAGGTTTCCGGGAAAGTCCACCTGGCTATTCAAAATTTAAGTGATTCATTCCAGAACCCGCGATCTGGCCGGATTATAAAGCTAGGTAACGGACGTCTTTTGCAACGTCGCCGAACAAGAATTGGTGTCGCTGCGGCTTCACATTGGGTCTGTTCACACCTGGAGGGTGCCCGGCGCCGGCCCCTCCGTTTTCACGACCACGCGAGCCCATATCTCCACGCGTTTCCTGCGGCCAAAAAAGTGGAAGTACCAGCCCTGACGATCCAGATCGTCCTTCCTTTGAATCACTTTTCCTTTCTTCTGCAGGCATGATTGTGTCCAGACGGTTTCCCCCGACCCCCGATCCTCAACAGCTCGTCTTGTTGATTCCGTTCTTGAACGCGCTATTTTCCGCACCAATCCCCACAGCATAGGGAAATTTCTTCGTAACCCCTTCAACCTCTTCCAGGTATGACACGTGTCCAGATCTGCGGCCTCGACCTCCGCCCGACACCCGTGCCCCTGCCGTCCGATCCCGCCATCCCCTTCTTACACGCGCTCTTCGCCGCCCCAAACCTCCAAACCCTGCGCGTCGGCTCCGCGTTCGGCGACCGCGAACTGCTGCGCGACATCGGAATCATTCTTGGCGAGCGCGTCAAGAGCGGCGCGAAGGGTTTGGAGGTTTTGGAGTTGGAAGGACTGAGAGGGAAGATGGTCGAAGGAACTTGGGAGGCGGTCTTTGGGCTGCTCGGAGGAGACGACTGTCGGATCAAACGACTGAGGTGAGGATACAATCATTCTGTGTCTTTATGATGGGGGACGCACTTTCAGACAACGAGGGTAAACCGAAGGTTCTTGTGTTCTTGTGTCTTTAGACAGAGCTAGACTCCTATTCTCGATTATTCCGAACGGCACTTTGTTCTGAATGAACGGACAAGTACAAGAACCCTGTCTTGCGCGATTTTTCTAGCTCTTAGGTCTGCATCGAAAGGAAGTTTCACAACCGTAGCTTTGACGCTCGCAGCAAGACGCTGCCCACCTTTCTCTTTCGCTTTATTGGAATATAAGTCAGAGGTCAAGGAGTCCAAAACGACGGCAGAATGTGTTGAATAAATTGTACAGCTGGGTGTGTGAACTGAAGCAAAGCTGTGGACCAATGGAGTCACGATCGGTTCTCGTTAACGATTTCAGACTGCAACTGTGGCCGTCAAGGTGCTGCTGGCCCTTGCCAGTACCGGTTCCGTGACGTCCAGTATCATCAAAAGGTCCTCGAATGAGCGTCTGTTATTGCTGCAGCATCGAGCGCGAGGGCTGCAGGTTAGCCGGAGCCCGTTCGCAGATCTGTCAACATGCGTCCGAAAACCCTGAAGTCTCCTCCGACTCCTCTAGTCAAGCCACCTGTCCCATTCGTGCAGGATCAAGGCGGGAATATGCATATGAGGGAACCGCGGCCCTGTCCGCCGCTGTGTCCGGAAACGCGTCCGTTACGAAATGTTCAATCGCCTCCATTAGTTCGCGCCACGTGTCTTATTGTGCAAATCAGAGGCTGCAACCTGGGTCGCGCCGCCCTCTCCGCAGCCCTTAAGAGTGCGTCCGTTGTCCACTTGAAGTTCTGTGTTCTTTGATTGTGCCACGTGTCCTTTTCGTGCAGCAACAACGGCTGCAATCTCAGCCGCGAAGGCGCTGCGGCGCTGTCCGCAGCTCTGTCCGAAAACGAGTCCATTATCTCCGTATCCACCTCCAGCTTTCTCAATCATGCCACGTGTCCTTCCGTGCAGCATTGAAAACAGCAATCGTGACCACGGCCCTGTCCGCAGCCCTATCCGTAACGCGTCCGTAAGTTCAGTATTGTCGTCCCACTTTTCTGATCGTGCCACGTGTCCTTTCGTGCAGCATCAACGGCTGCAACCTCGGCCGCGAGGGCGCCGCTGCAATGTCCGCAGCTCTGTCCGACAACGCGTCCGTAACGGAGCTCGAGGTTTCGGACTGCGGCTTTGACACTCAGGGATGGCGGTGGCTCGCCGAGGCCTTGCAGAAGAACTCCAGTGTCAAGAAGCTCACTCTGGGCGGGTGGGGCTGGAAGGAAGCCAAAGCGGAAACGGGGCCTCTTGGGGTGAGTTTTGAAAAGTCTTGAATCTGGCACGGCCAAGAATGTCAAGCCTTCTTGCGAGACGCGAGAGACGCTTCTGTCGTTGAATGCGGAAAATGCTCGCCGAATTACTTGTTTTCAGGTCGAAGGTTGGTCCCTCCGAAAGCTGGACCTCAGGAAAGACTGTCTCTGTCTTTTTTGAGCGAGACTTGAGATGCTCTCACAACTATCAGCCTCCAAAGTGGTTTTTCTTTCGAGGTTTTGTGCACTGTCAGCAACTTTGCTCCAGAGAGGGCTTTTCCCTCCTTGTAATGCAGTGCTCTTCCTAGCTTGTCTCCTAGTTCCTCGGCAAGAAAAGCGAAACAGTCCCGACGGGCGTCAAGCATAGTCTCGTAATATCCTCTGGTAGAGCTCCCGCTTTCTATTGAAGAAATCCCACCCAGCTTCTTCTCAACGGCGATGCATGGATTCAGTCACATCGGCGCCGCAATCAGCGCTGCTGTCGAATACATCTCTTGCCTGACGCTGGAAACAACTTTTAGGCCTTGTTTGCGACAAACTCACCCATTCTTCCTCGTGAAAGGAAGCACTCAATTGAAACAGGGCCCTCCTGGGCTTCTCTCCAACGACAACGGAACGGTCAAATCGGCGCCGCCGTCGCCCATAGCGCCTCTTCTAAAGAACTCCTATATTCACAATCAGGCCTTGTTTTGAGATAGAGTTACTCACTTCTTCCCATTAAATTGTCCGCTTTCTTTCAAACAGGGCCCTACCGGGCTTTTCTCCAACGACGACGGGATCGGTTACATCGGCGCCGCTATTGCCCGCAGCGGCTTTCTCGAAGAGCTCCTTTGGATGACGCTATTAGTCACAATCAGGCCTTGTTTGAGAGATAGTTCGTAGTTACTCAAATCCTTTTTTGAATTGTCGGCTTTTCTCCAAACAGGGCCCTACCGTGCTTCTCTCCGATGACGACGGGATTGGTTACATCGGCGCCGCAATCGCGGGTAGCGCCTCTCTCAAAGAACTGCGCCTCCTTGCCTGGTGCGGCCCGTGCGTTCTGGACTCAACCGGGCGCGTCATTGACTTCAGCCCCGGCTTCGCAACGTTTCTAATTGAGCTCAGCTCCCTCGACCCGAGCGTCTCTCGGTTGAAGAGCGTTACCGTCGAGTTTGACGAAATGTGTGTGGAGGATAGGGGGCGTGCCGGGGCGGCGAGAATTGCGGCAATGATTGGGGGAGTGGTCGGGAAGAAAGGGGTTCGAGTAACTATGGTATTGGGCGCTAGGGAAGATGGGAGAGGATTGAGTGATTGCATGAGAAAAGCTTTCGAGGGTGTGCGAATGAGGCCCAGCACTTACAACGGATTCCAGGCACAAAGCGGGGCATTATTTACTTGGTCATGAAGGGGGTGAAGTTGACTGGTCACGTCATCAAGGTTGCACGAATAATGTACATAGTGCGAACTAGCTAGCAAATTGGGATTCCTTCCTCGTTAAACAAGCCTTCTACTGAGTACACGATCGAATCCGGGTAAGCTTTTCATAGCCTCGTGGATGCAGCTTCTCCAACTTACTGTGTGCCCGAGTTGCCCTAGCCTTAAGTTGCAAAGCACATGCATGAGGTACCAAAGACGCATGGAAATGAAACTCAATTGAAGCGCAATCGTGCGACCAAGTTTTATTCCTATCTTGGGGTCGATCCGATCTCACTATTGTGCTGAACTTAGGGATGACGTACGTACTAACCATGCAGACCCGGCCGCCCCGTCCCGGAAATAACTTCAAATGTCACCAGCTTATGCCCTGTCATTGTGCAGTACAATACTTCTCATCTGGACTCGGAAGCATGGCGGTCACGGTACATAAAGTGTCTCAATGCGCGATGGCCTAGCCGATGTTCCACGCCAATGGCACATGCAAATCGGTGCCTATCCCGATCGAATTGCACGGCAGACTCAGTCTGACCGTACTTCACACCAGCATGGCTGTTAAGCAAGTTTTTTAAGAATGCGATGACCGGACCCTACTTCCGACGTCTTAAGTTAACCTGATATTAGTACCTATCTAGCCTAGATCGAGTGACTGAAAACTGCCACTTGTAGTGGGAATGAAGCAGGCTACGTTTACACGTGCACTAGTTTTCCAATCGGCCTGTACTACATAGCATTCGGCTTCTGGGGCCACAGACACCCCTGATGACCAGTGGCCAGCTAGAGCTGGTAGTAGCGAAGGATGCCGACCGTCCGATAGTGTGCAGTATGGCAGCCTTTCACATGCCCTTGACATGCAAACGACAAATCGTCAGCAAAAGTATAGTTGTCAATCCCGAGATAGTAGGGACGATTTTCACGAGAACTGGCGGGTACGTCAATTTAATAGGGAAAGTTCAACCCTAACAGATTCGCATACCCGCACCCTTAAAGGATTCAACGGGTATGGAATCGTAATAAACCGACGTCGATACGCATGACCAAGAGTATTTGCGTTCAATCGAATTGAAAGCAGGAGACGACGTAGGGACAAGATTATATGCATTTGGTACGTACACCCATACGCCCGATGTACCCGCCTTAAAGGATGGAGTTGCGTTTATCACAGTTGCAAACACACGCGCAGAAGCACAATTCTTTGAATAGCACACCGAGGGCGAGACTTGCATGCATTGCTCTGTGCTCCACTTGAATTAAATAAATCCCTCCGTGTGCATCGACTAAACTACAACCTAGACTCCCGCATCCAATTCTTTAGAATACATCTCCGTGTGCATCAACTAGAATACAACTTAGGCTCCAGCCTTGGGATTCGCTATTGCAACGGGCTCAAGCTCGGGAACCCCCAGATTCTGCCGCGTGGTAACAGTGTACTTTTCCTTCGCCCTAAGCCAGCCCGAGAACCAGCCGTCCCTTCCCATCCGCTTCAAGCGTGCCATCAAGGAAGCATGCGCTACTCCATCAGGACGGCCGAGCGTGAACATCATAGCCTCCCCTGTCACGAACTGCACATGCAACGTTCAAGTTCGACTATCGAACGGCCATATTAGCTTGGGTTCATCAAGCCAATACCCATATCCGTCGGACCGATTTTTCCCCCAATTATGGCTCAGCAAATTATGCAATGGACGCATCTATAAAGGCTTTTGCATGGCAATCTTGGGCACTCGCAAATCGACCTACCAGATAGGCAAGACGCTGACAAAGAAAAAACATTGTCACTTCACGATGATTGGAAGGGTCCTGAGGTTCCGGGGTTTTGAAGGGCTCTCCCGTCATTATTTGGAGTGCGCATACGTCGATGGGACGATATCCCACCTCAAAGCCGCCAAATGGAATCCATACTTGTTGCTCCGCAGCATCTCCATACCGAAAGCGTCGCCTCAGATTCATCGCTGTCAAACGCCCCTGCAAGCAAGGGGGACGAAGCTTCTCCTCATCTTTAAACCTAGGCAGCGACAGGAGTGAGCTAACAAAGTCATTTGGGTAGGAGAGACTTCCAGTGACTTCTACCAGACCTTCCAAGCCCTGGCCTGGCTTCAGAGTACCTGTCAAAGACGTTTGCTTGCTGGTTTTAGGGAGGGTAAGCACCAAAGGCGAGCCGATTGCTGATGAAGCTGCATGCAAAACTCGATCTGCATTTGTGTTGAGCAAAGTCGTCTAGAAGTTGATACACTCCACCTTAAAATTTGAGGCTTGCTTCGCGTAAAGGACACCAACATCGGTTGCGAAATATGACACTGTCGCCACGACAAGAAAGGCCGCCTAGGCCGTAACGGTGCCACGTCAACATGTTGGTTGTTGTCCAAAAGTGCCACGTCAGCTTCTTGTTTTGTAAGAAAAGCATGGGGTGACCATTTGCGAGCCAATGGACAACCTGACGCCAGAAGAAGACGCTGCAAAACACTAAATGTACTTCTAAAGAGTCTCTTGTGACATAAACATATGACCACAACACATCCTTTCGTCACAAGGAAACACAGGACAAGAGCGCGACGAGGTTGCTGACAAAGAAGAGTCTACTCCTGTCATCTGCAAGTTCGCGCATGCTTTTAAGGTAAGCACTCACATGAGCGGCCGCCAGATATCCGAGCTTCGTTTCTTTGATGTCGGTCGCATCTCCAACCGCGTAGATGTTGTGGTAGCCCTTTACTTGTAGGCATTCGGTCACCTGCAGAAGCAAGCTACGAAGATTTCCGGGGGCAGGTAAACGCAACAGCTCCCGCAATGCCGAAAGCTGTGTGTATTCCATGCCGACTTTTCACGGAAGATTCGAACCACTTTGGATGAAACTGAAGAAAGAGAAAAGTGAGCCAAGAAAAACAACAAGCTCCGGCTAACACGAAAACTCCAACTCCAAAACGTGCTTGCTCCGCACCTGCCCGCCCTAACCCCCAGAGTAACCTACTCGTCTCAGTGCGGTTGCCTTAGTGCTTTTTGTTAGCTTTCTTGAAGTTCGATCCACTTCGGCCTTGCAAGTAGGTTTACTGCAAAGCCTGTCAATTGGCACCGTCCAAAGTCGGGGCACTTCCGGTGTTCGCGTGCAAGGATCAAATCGCCAAACCAGGACTCAAAATCAAGTCAGTTAAAACATTAGCAGATATGAAAAACAAAAAAAATCGCAGAAGGACCTGACCCTCCAATTCTGAAAACGATAGTAAGAGACGATGGCAAAGAACATCTAGGCAAAAAAGGAGGATTCCAATCACGAGAAAAGCTTTTGCACAGCAAGTGGATGCACGCCCAACTTACCTCAATAAAGCCTTTCGTGTTCAGCGGCACCAGCCCCCCTTTCAGAAAGTCGGTGTTCGGTTTTCCGCCAACGGTCATGTATACGATTTCAGCGTCGAAGCTTCGGCCGTCGGCGGTGGAGTACACCCCGTCCGCGTTCTTTGAAGCACGAGTGTTCACGTGGATCTGGAGACGGGATGACCGCATGGCAAACTATCTGGTGTCTCGGAACGAAGTTAGCGCCGTCTCGTCGAAGAAAAGTTGGACTAGTTCAATCGAGTAAGTGACCCGACTGCTTCAATTCGTTGGATCGAACAGGGCAAGCCAGTGGCTGAAGCGCAAACTGCAGTCGTGCCAGAATTTTCCTTGGTTGCCAGGTGATGCGGGGCCTTATCAAATATTAACTTCATGTCAACATACATTGCAATACCGTGGCATCAGACACAGCTGAATTTTGATGAAGCACCTGCCGCCTTAACCCAACCTCACGTTCAACTAATCGTGCCCCTGACGCAGGGGTGCAAAGTCTGCTAAAGCTTGCCTTCCAAAACATAGGAATCGCCGAGTCTGGGGCTCACTGGAAAGCTAGGCAGGTCGGCTGATTGAGCACACGTGATCTTTCTCTCGCTGTGGGCAATCCCAACTTCGGTTCGACCATAAGCCTAGATCGTCAACCCTGAACCTTGAATCCTACTCGCAAAACTAGTGATCACTCCCCTCCACATTGAACGCCGACTCTTGACACCAACAGATGTCGTTTCCTTGAATGAGCACTAACAGGATTCATGGAATGTGAACTAGGGCCGGCGGAGTTTCCTGGAGCCTCACCTCTACTCCTTGTCTTTCGAGATGATCCTTCGCCGCAACCCCAATCTCCGCAGGCTTGTCGGCAATCAGCCGCTCTCCAGATGTAAGCAGAGTGATCTTCTTGTTTGGCATTTTACTTAAGACCTCCCCTGCTAATTCAACCCCCACTATGCCCCCTCCAATGATAAGAATACGTGTGGCAGATCGCAGCCGAGCGTGCTCTTGCTGCAGATGTCGAAAGGAAGGTAAACGTTTTGAGGATGCCCGCAGGGGGAGTCACGTGTTCAGTGCATTGTTAGCGTTCTCCGGAGCAACTTGCCAGGATCAGATTCCCTACAAGCTCGGGTAAGCTATGGTCAGGATTTTCAAGCTATGATCAGGATTTTCAATCCTAGGCCGGGGACGATGCGTGAAAGTCGGAGAGACACCCTTTCGGCGGGACCTGCCTCTTGGCACCATAAGCGCAGCCAGTGATGCAAGCTGCGACTTCCAGTTGAAACTGACAGCTGAGAGCGAGACGTGGTGAACATTCCCAAGCTGCCTACTTACATACTGATCGTCCCTACCAGGCATAGCTACTCACACCGCATGACACAGTGTTGAAACGTCAAGAAACAGGTGGCAAAAATACATGGTAATTTCTTCTCCTAAATAGTGGATGGCACGTCCTACCTGAATGATGTTCTGGCGCTCCTCGAGCGAGTGGCAGAAGGCCTTGATAGGACCTTCCGCATACGTTGACCCAGGCGCAAGGATGAGCCACTCATACGCAAGGTCCCAGGGCCCTGTCAGCGCGCCGTTGTCCACTGTCACATGGTCTTCATGCACTGCAAGGACGCGCCCCTTGACCATCCGACCTGTAGGCAATGTGAGAGTCGATTGGATAAGGTAGACGGTCCTCCCTTGCGCGATTTGCCTACTTGAGATCGAGAGGTCAGTTAGTCAAGTCGACAGGGTTTGACAACCCTGCCTCCTCCAGTTGCATTTTGTGATACGCAGCAATTGGTACGGCCTGATTGCCAAACATGGAAACATGCCTTCGTCTGGAAGGAGTTTTGCTCTGAAGAATGGGAATACGGGTGCAAAGATTGGGATTCGACGGCTGGTGCCAGCAAGGGACAAGGACTTGAAAGCCATTCACAAACCAATTATTTAAGTCTTGAACTGTCACTCAATTTGCCAGTGTTACGTACTATCCAGTACAAATCATGGCACAATTGGACAAGTGTCACACAACCCATCACACAACTACTCTCCTTCAGCTTGCTCAGCAGTGTTATTTTGAGGCATATAAGTCGACCACTATCGCATGTGCAACCAGATCCTGTTTGGTACAGATTGCCCAGCAATACAGCCCTATGAACCAGGGCGGCCCGGACTCAATGCTTTGCATTCGTCATTTTCTCATAAGACCTTGCGACGGCTCATCAGTGGGTGGGTTGACCTCAACCCTGTTACACGCACTATTCAGTGAGCCACCAAGCTCACCTATGTCTGGAATGTCCTCATAATCAATGAGCACCTTCTTGTGCTGGTGTGGTGCGACGAAGGTCTGGAGCGTACCTGAATTCAGCTCGTGGTAGTCCTTCCTGTGAGAAGGAAGAAGGATGCAATCTGGGGAGTGGAAGAGCAACTGTTTAAAGTAAGAGGTGGTTTCGAATGAAAGCTGTAAGCGCTGGATATGAGCATGGCCTACTGCAAGCATCCATGCTCAGAGAAAGAGATGTCTTGAAGCTCTTTTGAAACGCGAACTCTTGATTCTTTTGAGCCTTGCATCAAAAAGCTTCGAATGCAGCTAGGGATGGTCGTTCTAGGCGAGCATGGCAGGCTCCAGAGAACCGCTTGTGATTGAGTATCATGAGCAGCTTCTGCTGATACGTGCATGCGGACTTCCTTGTTGCAAACCACCAGACCTGAGCAACTCAACAAACTGCAAGTGAGGGTGGTTCAAAGCAGATACTCACCCATCAATGATTGTGACATCAGCATGTCCATTCAGACCCCTGGCAGCATTCAAGCCCCCAGGGCCAGCACCAACAATCACCACTTTTGGCTTCTCTGGTCCAAACAACTTCAGTCTGGACGTCCACACGTGCAGTGCTGCCACTTGAGCTTGCAGCTGGCTAAGCAGAGAGTAGAGTGAGGCCATTGCGGTCTGCATTCTGAGGCACCAAGCTGTGGCACAGGACAAGGCCAGCTAAGCGCCACCTCGGACTCGTAGCTTGCTGCCACCCGCAGCCTTAGAGGACACAATTAGCTTCAAGAGGACATTGCAGCTTTCATTGAAAGCTGCATCAGCACGAGCTGCTGAGAAAGTCGACAGAAGACTTCTGCGATGTACTTTCGCGGTGAACTTCACAGAGTACGCCTTGTATCAGAACACCACGAGTCCTACTTCTGTGGGGCCCTCGCATTGGCAGGACAGCAAGCTGGGCCGCAAAAAGCAGTACCGCTGAGAACAACTCTGAGCTCCTTTGCTTCTAGATAGCTGAATCTCAGCACAATCTCAGCTGCTCCTCGACTTTGAAATTGATGCACCTTTGCTTCAGCAGACTACCGCGGCGGCCTTTCCGAGAATCTGCAGTGTGTTGGAACTGGCCAGTTGGAACCAGGTGAAATGGGGTGCAGTTTGCATGCATGCTTGCGCTGTCAGTGTGAGATTCGTTCGTGCCCCAATGCTGAGCTGGAAGCCTGATCTGTCACGCGAGCGGGTTGCGTATTAATTGAACTTTAATAGAAGTAGGACTACCGTATGTCGACGGCGCCAACTCCCACCGCTCAGATGAGCGCGGCCGAGAACGTCGTCGGCTTTAGCCACTCACAGCGCTGATGACGCACAGCTGCACCGTACAGCTTGCACAGCTGCGCAACCCCGGCGCGCAGAACTTGAATGCGCCGGCAGTAAACCCTGCGCAGATCTTCCTAGTTTGCTTCCCGTGCACGATTTGACCCTGCACTGATCATGGAACACTTTGAAATGAACTGCCTGGTTTGATTGACTAGCTAACTTCCTCCTAACTTCACGGCTCTGGCACTCTGCCCGGCCGGTCAGCTTGCAGGCCGTAGCACTTGCATGAGCTAAAGACGTTTGAACAACTGTCATTTGAAGAAATGAGCCCAACTATAGAGCAACAATTAAAGAGCTCAGAACCCGCTCAGAAACAGCAAGGCACTAGCAATTCTCCCCGTCGCCTGGCCCAGCAGAGCTACCGCTCTGCAATTGGATACTGGCATTTCGCTTGGGTGCATTCTGACTGCAATCACTTTGAAGGCTTCCGGACTCATCAACGTTATGCTCCTCTCTTCAGGTATGAAGAAGATCATCTCGGCTCAGAAGACTTGACGTGCTAGGTTGTGCAGTGGTTTTGTTGGCTTTGACCTTGCAGTGATACCATGCAGGCTTTGGAGCTGCATGTTGTTGCAACCCAAGGCATTCTGCGTGTCACATGCCTAATCTTACGCAAACCTCCGTCTGCGGTAGCTCTACTGGGCAAAGCTTGTGGGAGTCGCAGAACACGTTGCTAGGGACTTAGCAAAAGCAGAGCTTAGGTTTGCAATTCAAAGAATAAACAGTAGGAAAGGACTCAAAACTAAGTACAGTGTAGTCCGTTATGACCTTTCATTGATTTGGACGTCGTTTCAAGCTAGCATTGCAGCTGCATGGTCTTGTATACCGGAGCACCGGAGCGTCCATATCTCTGCTTTCTGGCATGCAGTGAACCATTCATGATTCTCATGGTATGATCATCATGGGCATGGTGATCGGATCACCATGCCCAATATCTGAGAGCTAATTTATGACAGTGAAGCATGGAAGACGGAACAAGTATCTGCATGACTTGTTCTTCAGATTGAATCGTCCTTGCTATCTTGTGGACCGCTTGTTGAAGTGGTGAGGATGCTTCCGGCTCTGCCATTCGTATACTAGTGGTAGCGAGTGGCCGCGCCCGCCCTATAGCCCTCTTCTAAAGAACTAAAGAATCAGTTTTTTAATACGAGAATAGTGCATGACACAAGTCATTCCCAACAAGTCCATCCTGCATGATATAGTCCCTGTCAACGTCAGTGCAGCCTCGTGTACACGCTAAGTAGATTCACCATCATTGATGCATATATGCACCATGTATGCATTAACATTCTGATTTTGATGCATCGAACATGCATCATGGCATCCGATCATGGCATGCCTGGCCGGGCAGCCACCGCTGAGGCTGCCGGCCAACGATCCGATTAATCAGGTGGAGCACCGTACGCAGCGGCGTGCCGCCTACCGCGCACTGCATGCGGCATGCACTACTTGCACTTACGCAAAACTACCGACCGATCATATGACAGTGAGCATGCACTGAGGCGATGCCATGATGGCCCAAATCTGAGTCCGACTGAGATGCATGCGGCATGGTCGGTTGGATTCCTTTTGGTAATCAGCCAGATCAAGAGGAGGGAATCTTTCGTAGAGTATGCGTATAAGGCTGCTTGCCATCGTCTTTTTGAAAGGCGTCCACCAATCATTTTTTGGGAAGGTTTATCGTCTTAAGGGAGACCGACGTTGACGATCGACAGAATCGGCTGCCGTATACAGAGGTGTCAAAGGAGTCCTTGGCGCTACACATCTTTGGCATAGGTGGCTGACCCATGTTCTCGAAACCTTCAGATCAATCAGCGCAGCATCCCTCCCACCGGAACTGTCCCTAAACTTACTCGATGAACGAACGACGCCTTGCCTGAGCGGGCCGTCATGATTTCTTTTGTTCGCTTTGCCGTTTGATCTTGGATGCTTGATCTCTTTCTTGAGCGGCTCCAGAAAGCTTTGACGACAACCAATCTTCAACAATTCATCAAGTACCTGCTCAGAAATGGACGTTAGAGGATAACAAAGCTTTGTTAAGATTTCTAGGTTGTATGATAAAATACTCCAAGCTTTGAAACACTGTGCAGAAGCTGAAAGAAGCAACGGACAAACAAAAACTAAGTGATGGCCGTGGGGTTACTATAGACAGGCCAAAACCGAAACCATTCCTAGGCAACTTTACGATAGCGCAGAAGTCTGGAAAACACACGACGTGCCACCTACCATCTCAGACTGGAAACGACCTGCAAAAGAAAGAACACAAATGAGGAGCTAAGCCTATTCTGTCTCAAAGGTAAGTCTCATGAGCACGCTCAGCTTCCATTGTGCACATCCGTTTGTGCAACCATCGACTTTAGCTCTTCGTGCCCCCTTCACGTAGTCAAGCAGACCTAAGGCAAATCAATACCCCAGTTGCAAGATCTTCGTCCCCTGCTTTTGCTTTCAAAAAATTTCCAGATCCTACTTGATAGCAAACAAATACTAAGCAAGTCAATCAAGCGAACGGTAAGAAAGGTTTGATAAGCTTGCCCTTCATGCCGTACGCCCTGAGGCTTCCGGTCGTCCTGCCGTTGCAGCCCTCCCCGCCCCTAGTTCGCAAAGAAACTCACGTTACAGAGTGCAGCGCTAGTGATGGGCTCACGCTTGAACTCAACGCCACTGATTATTGATAGTACCATTTATGTACGGCGAGATGTTGGAATCGCGTCTTAATCTAACGTCCTTGAAACTTGAAGTACTAGACCCTTAAACCTCCTAAAGCCCGTTGACCCGCGTTACTAACAAGCGAAGCTCCTCCGCAGCCCTCTCTTCTCCCGCCTCTCTACAGCGTTTCGCCAACTCGTCCCATAACCCACTTTCGGCTCTCGGTTGTGCTAGAACCAACGCCTCGAAGACGAGCGGGATGCTCCACGACTCAAATAGCTCAGCCCGAATTGCGGGCCCGTCGGAACTACTCTTTAGCCCAAGCTTGCCGCTTGCTAAGCTGAGGGCGACGTTTCCAGGGGTGCACCGCAAAAGGTGCTCTAGAGCGGCAACTAATTCTTGTACTCTTTCCGGCGAAACCTCACCCCCGCGTCCGTTGAGGAGGCTTTTGATCTCCGGCAGCCATGCGGAAATGACGTGGTTCACCAAAGAGTAGTCCCAGGCGGTCTTGTTCCACCAAGCGTGACGGAGTTGCTCTCTCAAGCCCTCGCTCGTGACGTCATCCCAAGGGGGCGCCAAAGGGCGCAGCTCGAGGGCGGGCCACCGAGCCCCCCCCGAGCCACGTGGCAAGAGTGACGTCAGCGCGGCCAGCGCGACGTCCGAGGTGACGTCAGCCGCGAATGTCGCGCGCTGCTCCGCGACGAGCCGGACGTGTTCGCGCGACTGCGCGAGCGCTTCCAGCGACTTCGCCAACTCGTTGGCTTGAAGTTGGTCGCCTTCGAGAGACGCCTTTAGAGCGCAACAGCAGAGAGCCTCCACGCAGTCTTTCGGCGACCCGTGTAGCGTCCGCTGCAGAAACCGCAACGCGGCTTCGTCTGATGTCCACTCTCGCAGCAGCTCGGCGCATCTCAGAACCGCTAGGTACTGGTCGCCCTCCGCTTCCGTTGCTGATTCCGTTCCGTTGAGCGATTCCGCTATGGGGAGCAAGCTCTTGAGCGCCTCGCTGACCTCCCCGTCGCTCTTCTTTTCCGGACGTCCGTTTTGGCCGCTCACGGGCGTTGTCCGCAATAGCATCGTTGCGCGCCTGTATGCCAAGTCCGTATGCCCCGGGTAAACTTCTAACAGCTGGTCACACACCGCGAGCGCCTGGTCAACCCCCAATATGAGCCCCGTGACAGATACGCTATGGCTCGCCAAAGATTGGAGACCCAGCCGCCACGCGTGCGTCGCTTCCTCAGACCCGCCCTTGCTTTCGCTCGCTCTGAAACTAAATTCGTTGGCTGCGATTTGAAAGACGTGTAAAACGGCCACCTCTGACCCCCGGATGAGTTCAAGCCTAGACTGGTCAAGCCACGTTTCTTCTGGAGACACCAAGACTTGCGCGAAGCCGAGCCTAGAGGAGGTGCAGTTCGGTAAGACTCCGTATGCTAGCAAATGCGCGCAACTAACCCACAGCACGACACTATCCGAGGGGGTTAGGCCACTCAGAAACACACGCCCGGCGTTTTCTACTTGTGTTTCGTGCGACGGCGCATCTGCGGTTGCTTGCGCGAGCAATGATTGGACTTCGGCGATAACCGCTTGATGGTCGCCTGATTCTGAATGGAGGTGCGGTTGTCGGAGAGTGAGGTCTAACAGGGCTGCGCTAAGGTTAACAGGGTCGCTGTCCTCCTTAACCCGCGTGGTTAAGGAGGAGGTTATGCTAGAACACGCGCGCTGGCAGATGCGAAGCTTGCCTTCGAGAGTGGTTCGAGTGTTGAGGTAGAAGACCCACAGCGCGTAAGAGCTAGGGTTGAAGCGGACCTACACGGAGGCAGAAACGGTGTACCAAGCTCTCACTAACTACAGGAAAGAGCAAAATCAAGCAACCAACTTGAGAGATTCGCAGATTCTGCACACGCAGCACGTAGACCAGATTGGTTGTTGACAAGCAAGTCCTTCCAGAGGAACTTTCAGAAGTCATCAGCGCGCAAACGAAAGATAAGAAGCAGACCAAGCAGCTTTGGGCAACTGAAAGACAACAAGGCGGGTTTGCTCTGCAATAGACACGCTGACCTATCCCATGGAAGTGAATCGAAACTGCCAATCGAAGGACCTCAAACGAACAACGGCTTCCGAGACAGCAACGGATGCACTCTTCCAAAATACGGACTACGTCAAAATGGGAACGCCTTTGCATGCTCGAATCAGTGTTTCGAGGGGTCATGATGCTCGACCAACAACACAAAGCAAGACGCAACAGACCGGTCCGATAGATGGGCCCAGCGATCCCACTCCTGCTTCTTGATGTCTACGGCTTGCGAAAACTTGGCGACGCACTTCCGGGACCAATTAACGCCTTTGAATAGATTGACTCTGTGTCTTGCAGCCGTGACGCTGGAGTTACAAAACTAGACGGACTCTCAGAAAGCAGATCGCTCAGGGAAGAGTACACTTACTGCTGCCTCGCTTTTTTTCTCCGGCTCGCAAATGAACGAGCAACACACTTTTCAGAAAGCGCATGCGCTTAACGCACGACTTGCACAGTTGTGCGTCGGAAAGACCACCATTGACTTCCACCCAGAACGGACAGAGTTCTCCAAGATAGCGACGGAACCCTAAAGAGCAAATAAATTAAAAGGAAAAGGCCAGGCGAGCTCACTGCTGCCTCCATCATCTCCACAGCTTCTTGGTCGTCCTTGGCCCTCCGTATGAAGAGCTCCAGATACACGGCCCAGAGACAGGGCACCTGCCGGTTCCCCTCGAGGGCGCGGGCTAAAATCGCCAGCGCCTGTGGGAATAAGTAAACAACAAAATAAATGAAAAACAATGGTACACCATGGGCAGATAGCACATTCCATGCTGTCATCAATAACGACGTTCAGTAACGCAAATTTAGCCAAGGCTAACAGGTCAGTCCATGAGTAACGCCCACCGGTTTTGCAGGCAAAACGATTGATATTCTTTCAAAGCGGAATCTGATGGGTGTTTAAGGAGGCATAAGCAGATGCATCCGCATTTTGGCGCCTCCTCTACTGGACTCTTTTTGTACCCGTCGCTCCACGATCTGGTATTGACTTTCGCGTAACAAGCATACATAACATGAATAGATTCACCTAGATAGAACGGAAATTGACGTATAAAACATGGAACACACACCTGGTCCAGCTTCTCGGTGTTTCGGGTCTCCAGATTGTTGTCGACGATGTCCAAAGCCCGTTGAAGAGCCTCCTCCCAGGACTCGTTCCCGTCCTGGAAGAATACACTGGCGATTGAGCAGAACAGCGTGGGGTGAAGACATTCTTTTTTGAAAGGCCTGTTTAACAAACCGCAATTTTGGGTCCAATTCGAACGCAGGACGCATTTGGGGCCAACAGAAGTCAGAGGCAAGTCCTAAAAGGGAGCTTACAACAGATACCATCAAGCAAGTCACGACCTGACATTCGCTTTCAGAACCCATTGAAGAGCAACAACAGCGAACGGATTTGTCAAACAGGCCCAAGATGATCCTGGCGAAATCCCGCTTCGCTGGTCTATTCCGAGCGAGGCCAACCGATTCATTTCACATTCAAATAACAGACATAATCTCCTCTCTAGTTGAGCAATTCACGATGCTTTTTCTAGGTCTCGAATCTATGAAAAAATCCGCATGAATAACAAGGTCAGTCTACTGGACAGGAACAAAGTAACAACCCCAATCAAAACGATCACCTCGGTCCGCACCCAAACCCCGCCTAAGCACCGAAGTTACCGCACCCGTCCCCCAAGCATGACGTTAACATTCATATGGCTTATTATTCGTACAACTGAGACTTACACGCTTTTGGGCAAGTTTGGCAAGCGATAGCTCAAAGCCTACTTCACTACTAACACACGGTCCTTGACAATTTCAGAACAAAAACATACAAGAGCCAGCAGACTCAAAAAGAATCCCCCGACTCCCTGGACGTGCCAGCCAACAGCCAACGCTCAACACAAGCCTTCACCACTTGCCACCTTGAAACAACTCCCCGCAAAGAAAACCATGTCTCACCCCGTTCTCTACCGCTTCCACCCGTTCCCAGTACCGCCACGTCGACGGCGCAGTCCCGTCGTCCTCCCGCTCTAGTTCGCCTATAAACGGCATGCCCGCAGTGACCGGCCGCACAAGCCCGGGGGACAGAACCGGGGAGGCGACGGCGCGGGGCGTGCTGAAACCACGGCCGCTCGGGAGGGGCCTTTCTCGGTGGTCCATCAGGTAGTTGCCGACGCGGTAGATTGGAATGGGCGCTTCGTTCCTGAGAGAAAGTGACGGAGGTTGGGCTTATGATTTTCGTTTTGTTGATCAAGGGTTTGAAGCCAGTCCGCTTTGACGGGGGGTGTTAAAACCGCGGTTGCACGCGGAGGGGCCTTTCTCGGTGGTCCATCAGGTAGTTGCCGACGCGGTAGAGTGGGATCGTCGCTTCGTTCCGGAGACAAAGTGACGGAGCTTGAGACATCGCTTTGTTAAGAGATGCACTTTCGCCTGAGTCGGTCCACCACTTGCGCGGCCCACGTTTCAGAAATTATCACCTTTTCCCCAGGTCTCTTTCAAGCACGACAAGATCTCAAGGGTCTTTAGTCTTCTAAATGCTTTGAAAACTAGGACTTTGGGGCGTAAAATGGATAACACTACCACTTCTTGAGTGCTGACTCAACCAGCGGCGGCGCCGGGATGCCCCTTCCGCCCGAGTCGGTCCACCACTTGCGCGGCGCACGCTTCGAGAATGAAAACCCGTTCCCAGGTCCTTGTTGAGCACGATAAGACCACAAGGGTCTTAGTCTTCTAAATGCTTTTGTAGATTCGGAGTTTGAGGCGTGGACTGGAGGGACATACCACTTTTTGAGTGCTGGCTCGACCAGGAACGGGGCCGTGATGCCCTTTCGCCAGGTTTGTTGCACCACTTGCGCGGCGCGTTCTTCAAGAGTCGTGACCTTGTTTTCGGTATCTTTTCCTCGCAGGGTGTCGGTTGCCGCGCCGTACCTGCCGTGACAAGAAGACGGGCCACAATAAGCGTAGGAAGAAGATCAGGAGCTGCCTATGTGTTTCTCCGCACTTAAACACTTCCGTCAGGAAGAGCGAGCTGAAAGGAAACGAAAAAGCCTGAACTAAGGACAGCTTAAGACTTGAAGGCCTGAGGCGGCAACGTCTCTGCCCCGGAAGGCGTCTCTTGTCTGCCACGGTCCCCAAATCTGTAGCACAAGCAGCGGAACGGCAAAATGATTGAAAAGCGGCCCCTAGCCCGCAGCATTTGCGGCTGATAATCACATGTAGTCCAATCCTTGCTGCAGATCTTTCTTCCTTGGCTCCTGCCAACGCATTTTTCGCCAGAACATGTTATCCCTGTCACAAGAAGAATGGAAACTGACTGTGAGCTGGCTCAAGAGCCCCTTCTCTTTCGACATATCATCGCGCATGCTGATACTTGCACCCCGTCTCGCTACACCTCTCACGGATCGCCCTCTATCGCACACAGCGGCCAACCTCTTCCAAACAAACTGATGCCCGTCACAACAGACTGAAATCTTACCCTCGAAGTTGCGCCAACAGCCCCTTCTCCTTCAGCACGTAGTCGCGGGCGTGCTGATACTCGCACCCTTTCTCGCTGCACCGCCCGGACAATACTTCCGTCGCACACAGCGGCCAGTTTGGAAGCACGGCGTTGCTCCACGTCAGCGACTCAAGCTTCCGTCCCCAAACCGTTCCGTACTGGGGGGTCAGCCGGAACGACCGGAAGGCTGTGAGCGCCCCTGTGAAAGCACCCCCCGGGGGAGCGGTTTCGGCCAGCAGCGTGGCAAGTCGCTCTTGGAGCGGGTTTGGGGGTTTGGGCGCATCCAACGGTTTGAGGTTTTGCCGTGGGTCCAGATTTAGAGCCTCTGCGGATTGGGGGGCTTTTGAGGAACTCGGTGTATCAGGCATCGATGGATTAACGGACTTGGGGGCTGGTTCGGAGCCGCACTTCGGAGATGCTCCCCTGACTTCGAAGCTGCTGTGGTGCGGAGAAGTCGACGTGCTTGCCTCAATGGGGGTTGGCTCCACTTCGAGCGAGGCGCTTGACGCAAGCGCTGGAATTGATTCAGGCAGAGGCTCTGAGAGCACATCGGCAGTAAGAGCCTGCAAAAAAGGGGAGGCGGTAACTTAGCAATCTGGAAAACGTGCACTACTGGCAGTTGAACAATGGCCTGAGGATATTTCGCAGCACTTTGCCTGCTGACGTTAAAGAAATGAAAGTCACAAAGGGAAGTATGAGGGTCCTGGTCGGAGCCGCAGAACCAGTCCTGTCGGAATCTTGAGAGACACACAAGAGTCAGTATTGCCAACGACAACGGACAAATTCAGATACACATGCACGGATTAGTGCGGCTTTGACGTCAATTTCCTTCAGTCCTCACAATACGCCTGCTGATAACCCTCTTTTCAAGGAAGCTGGCGCTCCTCGGTATCCATCATCAGAAAGCCCAACTAGCCTGGCTATTAGCAGAGCCACAGTATTCAGGATGGATTGCGTAACCGGGCTAGAAAGCTCACGGGAGATCAATGTCATAATAACTTGGCCGTTTAAGCAGTAATCGGAACCGGCATATCCATGTCGCCAGGACATGTTGTGTCTGCAGTCACCTTCGGCTTTGGACCACAAGCTCTCAAATGCACTCAGTTCTGACTCAGTGAGTAGCGCTTTCAATCCCAAAGAATTAGTCACGAGCTTTGCCAAACTCTTCGTAGCCCACTTACTGGATCGTTCCGCGCGGTCGTCTCCTTCGCAGCCAACCCGTTTTCACCATCCGCCTCACTCGGCCCCTCCTTCTCCTCCCCTCTCAACCTCTTCGGCAGATGGCCGTCCGCCTCCACCCGATACCGAACCGGCGCTTTCCCGTCACTCTCAGGGGGACGTTTTCTCCCTACTTCTTGCCCCCCTGCACGAGCCCCTTTCTCTGCTACTTGGCCCAAGCGTGCGCCGCTCTCTGCCGCTGGTTGTGCGGACTCCACGAAAACGTGCATTCCCGCTGCAATTGCTTGGACTCTTAGACCTTCCGCTCCCCCTTGGCTCCCTCCTTCCCGCTCCCCCTTCCGCGCCTCCGAGCTCGATACGACTAAAAACGCGGAACCTTCCGGCGACTCCCCTCCGATAGGCTGAGGCAAATCCGTCCCGGCCAAGTCTACCGGGCTCTCCATCAGTCCCTTGCTAAGTCCTCCCTTCTGCCCGGGGGCACCTGCACCAGGGGCTTGCTCGCCGACACGGTCTGGCGCACCGACGTCTCGACCCCCCCGCAGATCCGCACTCGAACTACGCCTCTCAGTGGCTCCTTCTCCGTGCGCTGTCTCCCCGGAGATTGCCCCCCCGGGCGCTTTTCGGCCGTCCGCGATGTCTCTTTCGAACTCCGGCACTGAGGCCACGGTAACTGGATCCCCAACCGCTAGCCCCCCCGGAACTTCACGCTGCTTCGTCTCACCAGCACCGCTTGGCAAAGCTGCATACGTTCCCGCAGCCTCTGGAGATGCATGCCTTCGGGCCGCTCCGTGCGCTCCCCGCCTATCGGCAGTCAGCTCCTTGACTGAAACAATTGCCCCCCGAGATGCCGCCCCCTCGTCCCTGGAAACCACTTCTGAAACACCACCTGAGACGCCTGCCTTTTCTGGCAATCCGCTAACGTGATTGGCCGGTTCTGCGCGCGGCTCGCGCTCTTCCAGCTGGCTCACCACATACCCCCCTTCATGCTCCTCATGCGTCCAGACTGCACCGTCCCCCCCAGTTGCGATTCCGGGACCCGCGCCCGAGGCGGCCACCACTAAAACCTCAGCTAACCCCTCTGCTAACCCCTCTCTCGCCTCCACTGCCTGCCGCACACCATCCTCGATCCGCAAACCACCATTTCCTGCACCTAACCTCTTCTCTTGTGCATCCGTCCCGCCATCTCGTTGCCCCCTCCCACGCACCTGCCGCAGCCGCTTCTCCATCCTGTCCCGCAGTTCGAGCTCCACCCGTAGCCGCCGGTTCGCCTCCAACTTCTCCCGCATCACCAGAACCCTCTCCCTCGCTTCCCGCTCGGCCTTCTCTGCCTCGGAAAGGGCCCTCTGCAACTCTTCCCGATTCCTCCCCCACTCCGCCGCCTCCGCCTCCCCCTCCCGCAGCCCTGCCCAGCAGCGCTCCTCTTCTTGGGCCAGCGCCGCCAGCTGGCGCTCCGCTGACGTCGCACCCGGCTCCGCTGACGTCACCCCGAGCTCGAGCGGCACCAACGCACCGGCGGCTGCTGACAGCTCCGCTGGAACGGGGGCCAAGGTTTTGGGCACAGATGGAGCGGGCTCGCCAGAAGTAATTCCCTGAGGGGTAGAGATAGGCTTCGAAGGGGACCTGGGTCCCAACGGAGCTGCGGTTGCGCCGTCGGGTGCTGCCTGCAGAGCGACCCCAGTAAGCTCCTTTTCTAGCTTTGGCTGCTTGAGCGGGGGGCGGGAGACGTCAGCAGGGGAGGCTTTCCGTTTTGGGGGGCTGGCTCGGCCAGATTCTGCAGCGCCTTTCCCTTCGAGAGGCTCTTTGAGAGGGGCCGGAACATTGGCGGACCTCAGTTCCTTCATTCCCGTCTGTGACATCAGCGTGGTGCTTGGTTTGGCTGCAGGAACTGCGACTGGGCCTTGAGGCTCGTCTGGCTTGTGTTTGGACTTAGGATTGGGATTCCCCCTCTCCAATTCCACCATGCCGACTCCTGTCCGGGACCCATCGTCCACACCTTGACCCTTTTGCGGTAGCACAGTCTGTTTCTTCTGGGGAGCCCGCGGCAAAGATTCTGACCCCTTCTCACCCACACCACCTTTGCTGGAGTTCGACACTCCAACTACTGTTTTAGGGGATACCACCCCGCCTGGCGCAGCCTTCACTTCCCCTAACCGAGCGAACACTCCCGGTGCCCCACCTCCAGTTGCAACTTTTTGGGGACTCCCCCCGGCCGGCCGCTTGTTCTCTTCCTTGACCCCAACAGGTTGCGCGACCGCTTTCCGTTTCTGGCCGACTGGGGGGGTTGCGGGCCGTCCCCCCTTGCTCGTTTGCTTCATTTCCTGCTCCATTGACGCCACCTTTCTCCGCATCTCCTCAAGAGCTGTCTCGACGGACACCGCTTTCGCCACAATCTTTGTGTTTGGCCCTGGTTTCTGGCCCCCTATTACTGACACCACCAACCCCTTGCCCCCGACTGCTAACGACCCTTTCAGAGGCCCCAGTCTCCCAGCAAACCGGGACAAGGGCCCTGGGTTCCCCCCCCCCGATTCGGGCCTCCCCCCGTTACTCCTGCTCTCGCTCTCCTCGGCAGGAACGCTACCCTCGCGGACATTCCTCCCGCCCTCTAGTTTCTGCAGCTGCTGCCGAACGCGCTCCATCTCGCTCTGGAGCGACTCCCCCGCCGAGGCCTCGTCCTCACTGTCGTCGCTGAAAGTGAACACCAGATCGGTGCCGTCCTCCTTGCCAACAAGGCCCCCACTTCGGAGGTTCGCCAGGAAACTCTCAGCCTTAGCCGCGCCGTCGACACTTTCACTTCTCTTAGTGACGCCGATAGGAAGCGCCTTCTGGGGGGGCCCTTTTGCTGGCAGACGAGCCCCACCGGAAGAGGCGAGCCCCCTCTTCTCGGTGAGAGCTTTGGAGGGTCTCGATGGGGGCGTGGACCTGTTGACGCGGCTCTGTGGGGGCTGGCTGGAGCTGCGCTCCGGTGCATTGTCACGGGCAGCAACGGAGAGGAGAGTGCTCGAACTGGGTATCTTTCTCAGGGGGCTCTGCTTGGAGGGGATCCGGGGCTTTGCGGCTTGGGGTGGAGGTGGGGGGGCAACTGTGGAAGATGAATCATAACTTTAGTCATTCTTTATGCTGGAAATCTGATTGATTTGGTGCAGCTTAGGCCGCTGCATTGGAAGAGGGTCGCTCGATCCTCTTTGAAGAGGTGGGTGTCGGCAAAGTTAGACAAGCACAGTATGAACATGGGTCACATTCTAGAGGACCTTCAAAGTGCACATGTCACAGAATGCAGACAACAACGTTCAAGGCGGCTGAGAACCAGAGACAGCGGAGTGCCGGCAGCATAAACTGAAAACTATTGTAGGTCAACCGGCACCGATCCAGACTGACACAAAGAAAGCATGCTTACAGAACTACGTTCCTCAGACTTACTGAAGAAGCATTGAAGCAAAGCATCATAACCAGTGCGGGTGCCCATTTCAAGTAGTGCAGTATCTTAGGAGCGGATCGGGTCAACAAACTCCAAGTTCCAACCATCAAGCCATAGGTGTTGCCAGGAATGTCAGGCACTTGGTTCAGATCGGCCTTTTTTATTGACTTCAAGGGTTGACCAGAGATGTTGACTTGCTGGGTTGACAAGAGTCAAACACCGACATCGAGGATTTAAAACATGTTCATGTTTCTACTGCCTCTGCTTCATCATGGGCAGCGGCAAAGATAAGCCATCAGCGACCATTTCCAAAATAAGATCACTGAAGTTGTTCGCGCATGCACGATGGAAAAGAACCCCATCTGAAGCCAACCAAAAGATGCATTCGTGCCAAGCGTTTCTGCCCTAAGAGATCCAGTTGTGCATCATCAACCACTCCAGATTCTGCAAAACGCAGGCCTAAACAGGCCTAAACATCCATTTCGGCAACATCCTGTCCTCAATAACCATCACAGAGTCCAACAGAGAACAAAGTCCATTATTCAAAATCCGCACAAACACCTACACTCACAAGCTGATGGTGAGCAGAATAAGTCAACCACTCAATCATCACCTTTTTCCTCCTGCGCGACACTCGTGACAAACAGGCTGGCCCCCAACATGCTCAGGTCATCTTTCACAAGCGGAATGATCATTCCCCGTGCCAGTCCCAGGAGGGCACCATTCTCGCCTTCGGCTGCCGCAAGCACAGAGACCATTTCCCCAGCATGGTCCCCCTCATTGCGTATCGGCGACCACTCTTCGTTCGCACCAGTTTCTGACTCCATTCTTCCACGGTGTTACATCATCCCAATGTTATGCATCGTCGGCAAAGGGCTAGTCGTTTGCATCTTGCAGGCTTTTAATGTGACTTTTAAGGCTTGTGTACCATGCTGGACCATACTGGACCAATGCTTGCAAGCCTGCGCTCCATCGCCATTGGCATTGGTTGCTCAGCTCACGGTGACACTAACAATGTCCCCACTCCAGACATAGCAAGCAGTGGGAACAAAGAGGACGGGTTATTCCTTCGTTAACCTCCCGGTTAACGACACTGAACATGCTTGGCGATCTGCGCACACACCCAGAAGTAGGTTGGGCGGTCGGAGGGTTACGGATTAGGGTTCATGAACTGGCGTCACCCTCTTACGGAGCCACATTTCTGCTGAACAAAGGACAGTCTTTCAGCTGGTGAGGTGAAATCGGGCGGCAAGCCCGTTTTTCTGCCACTGATTTTGCCACAGTTTAACTCAGACACGTTCTCTGCTGAGCAGTTGGTGCAGTTGATCAAGCACAATTCGATGCCAGAAGAGCTGCAGTAAAAGAAGATGCAAGGCGCCCAAACGATCTGCAGTGTAGAAGACTGCAATTCTCTGCACATATAAGCAGACTGCAGTTTGAGGTACACACCAGCACGGCAGCAGCTGAAGTGTGAAAGCTTCTTGGGTACCAGGTAAGGTTGATTCCAGGCCCAATCAAAATCCAGTGTCCTTGATGGTGTCTGCTGTGGAATCATACTCTAGAACAAGCCACATCCTTTTGTGAATGAGAACCTGTTGTGTTGAGCTTCTCAGACCTGAAATGACACTGTTGTGAAAGGAGACAGCTTTATAGCCTGTGCTTATCAAAAGCTGACCACTGGAGTATATTCAGAGACTGCCTTCCTTCTGCAGCTTCTTCGTTCTTGGCAGAACTGATGGCAGTTCATCTTGAACAGATGGCAACCCAAGGTGGCAGAGCGCCTTTGACCTTACTGGGAAACTGGCATCTGGTTCTGGACTTCTGACAATAGCCTAGCACGTTCATCACGTACATGAAGCAGACAGCTTCTGGGTTTGACGTATTTCAAGTTATGCAATTGGGGCTCAAAAACAGCACACATTCTTTGACCTGGCGATTTCATCTTTCAACAATATCCCTGAAAGTGCTTTCTGGCTGAAACCCCACCCGGATTGATCAGCTCCCATCTACCATGGTGTCTGCCCTTGGTCGTAGTAATCTTTAGCCGCTATCTTTGTGTGCCTTGATTCCTTTCCAACACTCAGATCAGCAACAAAGGGATTATTAGTGGTCATTAAGTCCACAGAATTTTAATCTCATGAAGTCCACAGATTTGGTTGTTCCAGTTTCCTGTATGTGAGGAAGCTGTTACGAAAGGCTTGGTTTTTCCAGTTCCTGCGATTTGAAGAAGCTGTCATGGAGATTCTGAGAAGTAACACAGTTTTTGTGTCTGCAGAGGAGTGCAAAGTGTGCAGCCCTGCATCAGTACATTCGTCGTTCGAGCAATCACTTCTTACGCCAACTTCCTGTTGCTCAGATTAGGGACTAGGTGAGTGCTGCTTGGTTGTCTTTGCCCTCTTTGCTGCACAATAAGAGGAATTCTGTTCGTGTGGCTATTATCAATAGTAGTGAAGAAAATTGGTGGGGAAAAAGCTCGAAGTCTACCAGGCGGATGATGCTACTTTCAAAGACAAGCCAAAAACTTCTCATCAAGCAATCTGGCATACTTTGTTTGTGAAGTCTCCTGCCAAGAAGTTGCGGGTCAAGTTTTGATGATGATTTCTTTCCTGCAATTCAAAGTCTGCGAATTTAAATCCTCCGTCCAGATCAATCTCCTGACACTCAAGTGCTCATATACCGAACATTTCCTCAGTGTTCAGTGACCATTACTACCTTGCTTTGACGAGAACTATCTTCATCCTCTTTTGCAGATCCCTGTTTCAACAGCGCTGCGAAATTGCAGCATGCAACCGGCGGTCCCTTCAACAGATTCTCCTGTCCTTCGAGGATTTCCCTTGCCCTCTGATCAGATTGCTGACCCTTCTCGGGAGACAGCAGTTAGCTTCGAGTCTCAGCTTTATGAGGCCGAGCCCCCCAAAACCCCGCTTAACCCGGTCTTAACCCAGTCAACCAGTCCTAGTGGAGGAACTGGTTTGGCTGAACTCAAGGGGTTTCGTTTGGGTGACGTCGACAACCCCCGGGGAACAGCTGTCAGCTTTGCTGCGGGTTATCAGCCAGGGGCATCAACACCGGAAGTCAAAACCCGCTCAATACTGTCCGACGTCCCTGCACCCCGGCCCCTAAAACCTCCCCCTGACCAGCTCAAAAGACGGGCCGACGCTGACCCCCCGGTGCTAAAGGGGTTTCGTTTGACACCGGATGAGGCCCACGCCCGCGACGCCGCGCTGAGCTTCTTCAGAGGCAGCTCCCCAGGGAGTGAAGAACCGTTGCAATCGCCAGCCTCAAACCCTTCCTTCGGGGGGGGCGTTTCCTCCTTTTCTCACCCCCCCGCAAGTCACGCCTCGGCAGTGGCACCGAAGCAAGGGGGTGATGTCGAGTCGCCCGTTCTGAGGGGTTTCCGGCTCCCCGACGGGGGCCCTTCCAGCCCCCCCACTAGAGACGCCGCAGTCAGTTTCGATGGGCCGCAGTCTCCAGCGGTCATTTCACACCGCCCGTTGCTGCGCCCTGTCACAGAAGACCCCCCCTCCGCCCCCGACGTCGGCCTCTGCATCGTTCTAACTGCCGACAGTTCCCCAAACCCCAGCCTCGGGAACTCCTTCAACAGTCCCAAAACCATAAGCCCTGGAAACACTAGCCCGGCTGGTCGGTCAATCATCAGCCGGGGAGAGGGGCTCGGCGGCCTGCCCAAGGGCCGGCTGACGTGGAATGATGTCATCAATGGGGCTTCTGAAGAGAATGCAGGGACGGGCAAGGGGTTAGGCGAAGCAGGTGCCACTGAAGCGGCAGATGCAGATTGCGGAGAGGAGTCTGATGACGTCAGCGATGGACAAGAGGAACCGGAGGGCGTAGTGTTCAAGCGGGTTGTGGCGGAGGGGGATGATGTCACCCTAGGTGCGGGGGCGCGCAAGGGCGAAGATGATGACGTCAGCACGGCCGAGGTGGGGTCAACGTCAGAGAGCCGTATGGGAAGAAATGACGTGAAGCTGACCTTAGATGTCGAAAAGGGAGGTTTCAAAGGAGTGGTTGCATCCGGTCAAAGGATGGGAGCGGAGCAAGGGCAGGGGATGAAGGGAGGGGGAAGCGACACAAAAGAGGACGGAACGGCACAGCTTCAAGGGAAGTCTGCAGCAGCGTCGGGGAGCCCATCCGGTCCCGTAGAAAGAAGCGTGGAGTCGCTTGAAGAAGATTGGCACGGGGAAGGGGAGGCTGAAACGGAGGCGGCAAGGGGCAGCGGATCGAGATATAAGGTCACAGGGAACGCTTGGACCGGGATGGATCTGAACGGAACGGATTGGGGCAGACCGGAACCGACGGGAGTGCAACGGACTACCGGTGGGAAGCGGCCGGACGCGCAGCCGCAGAAGGAGTGGGCGGACTCCCATGAGGACGTCAACGAGCCGGTCATCTCAGCTGCACGGGCGTTCAGTCCGAAGCAGAAGGCGCCAGTTTTAGGGTCACCTTTTCGGGCCGAGGGCCTGCGTTCCGGGGGGGATGTGTCGAGGTCACCCAGCTTCGAAAGGCTGCCGAGCTTTTCGGACAGGGAGGGGTCCGAAGTCGTGTCCGCAGCGAAGGCGTTCAGCCCGAAAGGGGGGGGTAAGACCAGGCTGGGGAGTACGGAAAAGTCGGCCACTCAGGACGAGGAGGAGACGGGGGCGAAGAACGGGCGGCAGAGTGTCGATGGTCGGGGGCACAACGCGCACGGGTCTGCAGAGTTCGAGCATATTGCTGAACATGTTTCAGCTGCCAGCTTGGAAGCATCCGGAGATAGTGCTGGAGCTGTGACTTCATCGCGGGTGACGTCAGCGGAGGTTGCCGGTGATGTCAGCGGGGAAACGGGGGGGCAAGGCCACGGGAGAGAGCCAGGAAGTGGGGTTGTGAAGCCGGGGGCCAAGGGCGGGACGGCCAAAGAGGTGCCAAGCAAGCGGGTGCTCAAGGAAATCGTCTGGGAAGGAAACGGGAGCGAAGTTTCGCATGAGGAGGGAAAGGGAGTTCGTGAACCTGTCGCGGCGACTGGAACGGCTCTGCCGGGGAGCGAGCCTGGCTCCAAGCAGAAGGCGGCCCCTCCAGCAATGGAGCCAAAACCTGCGGTCAAAGAACCCGGTGAAACACCCCGGCCGAAGCCTCGGCGGCGCAAACCAGAGGGGAACGGCCCGGTTGTTGGCAACCGGGACTCGGGATCACCAGACGGGTTGACTCTTCTCGCTGCTCAGTACGAGGATTCGCCTCCTCGGAAGGTCCCTCCTTCAGAGCCATCTCAAGCATCTCGGCCTCAGCAAGAACATGTCTTCAGACCAGCGGGAGATGCAGTCAGGGGCGTGGATAGAATTAGAGAAGGGGGGCGGATCTTGAGTCCGGAAAGCGGCGCCCGTATTCCGAAAACGGTCCACTCGGGCGCAAACCCCCCTGTCAAACGGAGTCAGCCTAAACCCCGGTCAGAAGAAGTCTGGAGCGAGGACGGGGGATGGACTGGAAACACTATGGACGCTCCTTCGAGTCCGGACACGCTTCCAACGGGTACGAACTCCCCTAAGAAGCAGACTCAACCGAGGCCCCGGGTTTTAGAGTCTGCTCCAGGATCCCCACTTAAAGCCGGAGAGTCTCCGAGAGCGCCTCGGAAACCGGCGCCCAAACCCTCAAACTCCGCCAGCGAGCCCCCGCCAACGGCTTCCTTGAGCACAGGGGGGCAAACCAAGCAGCAAACCGCACCCCCCCCTGCAAAGCGTCCAGCCAGACCCCCTGGTTCGGAGGACGGAGCACCCGGTTCAAACAGGCCTGGTCTCGGAGAAATAGGGGGTTTCGAAAACACGGTGACCCTCCGCCCGGTAAAGACCAGTCGCCCCGACTCCAGCGGCCAAGATATACCCCGTACTCAACCCTTGAGCCCAGCCCCTTCAAGCAGTCCTTCTCATGTGGGTATGTTCCCTGGTTTGAACGCTGCTGCGCGACAATCGGCCCGAAACACTCCGGACGATTCGGACCATCTCAGAATGCCGGAGCTTTCGGTCAGCCCCCGCGTCGCGCCTGCCAATCGCCCAAAGCCTCACCCCGTCCCCGGTGCAGGAAGCACTCCCCGGGCTGCGCCACGTGGCAGCCACGTGGCTCCACATCCGCCGCCGTCGGACCCACCCCGGGCTTCGAATGCTGCCCCCGGAAGCGTGCCACGTGGCAGCCACGTGGTTTCGAACCTCCCTGCAGGTTCTGACACCCCCCGGTCTTGTGACGCTCCGATGACAGACCCGTACCTCCTTTCCGAGCCCTACAAGCCCAGCACGTTCGGGGCCCCTGCCCGTCCCACTTCGGGGGGGCGCCCGCTCACTGCAGAACGCCCCCCCAGCGCGGACACGGCCAGCCGGTACACGTATAGTGAACGGCCAATCAGTGCGGAGCGGTGGGTGGCGCCATCAGAGTCTGAAACCCTAACCCATCCTCCAAACCCGCCTGAGAACCTGCCGGGCAATCACGCGCGCTCTTTCCCGCCCGAGTTGGCGCACGTCCTTCCATTCCCCTTCTCTGGAGTGCCGCCCATGTTGGGACACGTGGCAGCACCTCACTGGCCGCTGGCGCTGGGGCCGGACAGTCAGTTTGTTAGGTCGTCGAGTGAGGGTTTTGGTGCAGTAGCCTCGCTTAACCGGAATGGGTTATTCCCCTTCCTGGATCCCTACCAACAGCTGCAAGCGCAGTTGATGCAGCAGTACCCCGGGATTAGCTTCCCCCCGCCCGGTTTGGGGAACCCGTACGGAAGCCCGTTGACTAAACCCGAAAACCCTCTGCCCGCGCACGCGTATACGCCCAGCCTTTCGCACCTGCCCGCCCCGTCTCAAGAGTTTCCACACCCACAGAGTCAGCCCCAAACCGGTTTGACCCAAACCCCTTTTGCGCACCTCCAAAGCAACGCACATCCATTTGGTTCGTTCCCTAACCCCGGGCTCCAGTATCCCCCCTTTTCCCACCCCTACTTTCCGTATGGCATCCCTCCTCCTTTCTACTCCCCCCCTCCTTCTGTCTTCCCCTTCGCTTCTGCATCCGGGCCACTCAGTCAGGGTTCTGAAGCGGGGACTTCGCAGGGGGGTCCAATTGCCGGCAGTTTTGTCCCCCCTCCGGAGCCCAGGTCTGCAAGCCGGGAGGGGTTGGACAGGAGCGCGTCTGCCCGAAGCGAGCTTCTGAAGGCTAGGGACACCGCAATCCAGGTACGTTCTTAAGTTCAAGTGGGTTTCAGCTTCAGGTTCTTCTTGTGCACGTATGATTTCGATTATTTTGAATCAGAACCGAGACCTTGTAACCTGGTCCGGATGTCTCCCCTTAAACGTTCTCATCTAAGAGTCAGCCGTGTGTCCTTCACCTAATGTTGTGTGATCCAATTTCTGTCAGAGGGTTTTGTGGGCGGGTTCTCTAGGTCTCGCCTTCATTCTTGTTCGTTTGTTTGTTAGCATGTGCATCGTACTCTAGGGCTGATCCTGGTCCTCCGGATGACAAATTTGACGTTCGGAAACATTACTTGGACGCTGCGACATGAGCCGGGGCTGATCAACAGTCTGAGATTAGAAACTCAGGATCGTGTTACAGACCTTCTTTGCTACGAAAGTTTTGTGGAGCCCTCCTTGCTATTCCTTTTTGCTCACAAGGGCTTGTGTATTCATGCAGAGGGCGCAACAACGGGCTTCCAGAAAAGAAGCATTGGTTCCTCCTCAACCTGTGACCAAACCCCCCGAACCAAAGGCACCCCCCCCGCCAGATCTGAACCCTCTGAAACCCGCAAGTTCGGACCCCACAGGAAGAGCAAGATCCTTAGCAGGCTCCGCACCTCGCAAAACTTCCATAACCCAGAACCCCAAACCCCTGGGTCCTTCAAAAGTGGTACGGTCCCTAGAGTCGACGTCAGCGAAACAGCAACCACGGGTTGTCGTTGGCTCTGACGTCGTCCCTCCTGTGGCTGCCCCGTCATCCAGACGTCAGCAAGCGCCTAACCTCCACACCAACCCCCTCACAAACCCTCCCGTCAACCCCTCCACAAACCCTCAGCATAACCGGCTGCCAAACCCGGCTCCAAACCCTCCTCATATACCGGGGCACCCCCTCCATGCGGCGTCGGAAACCCTCCCCTCATACGACGACTTCCTAGAGTTTCTCCGCTTCCGGTCGGCTCTTGCGGCCCAAGCACCAGGCGCGCTGACGTCAGCATCCGCGCTCGCCGCCGCCTTCTCTCCTGCTGCCCCCCACCCCGGCTCGCTAATGGAGGGTATGCAAGGGTCAGCTAACCCGTTCGGAGGTGCGCTGACGTCAGCAGTCCCGAACGCCCGTCCGCCAGCAGGTCTCCCCGTACTCCCAAGCGGGGCGTCTCGGAAAGCAGCCCAGGCTGGGCTGCTGACGTCAGCAACGGCTCGGGGGCGCGCCGCCGCTGACCACCAAAAGCTCGCATCGGCCGCTCGCACGATCCAAACGCTATGGCGGGAGCATAAGCTGTTGAAGCGGGAGCGGCGCCTCCGGGAGGCCCCCGAGCGGCGGGCCGGGATGCTGCTGACGTGGCGCTTCCGGGCGCGCTTTTTGCACTTGAGAAGGGTCGCCGTTTTCCTACAGTCCCTCCGCAGGGGAGTGCTCTCGCGCCGGCGCTTCTGGGCGACACGAAAAGCGGTTCGGATCATTCAGAGCGGCTGGAAGCTCTTCCGGGCCTCACTCAGCGGATGGCAGCGGGGGAAGCTTAGAGAGTTGCGGGACTTCTATCGTTACGTGAGGGAGAACCTGGAGGTGGTGGGGTTGGAAGCGCCGTCGTTTCGAAGCTTTGCGCGGCTGATGGAGAGACTGATGGCCGCCACGGAAGGGGCGCGTGTGCGGCGTCGATTGCGGGGCCGGAAGGCGATCGCACTTGTCAGTGAGATGCGGGTGAGAGAATTGGCATCTTCCTGACGTTTTCCCTTCTCGTCTTTCCCTTATTTTTTCCCCTTTTTCTTTGTGGGAATATACTCTTGCGCGGCGAAGGCGATGGCATCCGTCAGGGCGAAGCGGGTGAGAGATCTGGCAATCTCTTGCCGTCCTGACAATATTTTGTCTTCTCGTCTTTCTGTGTCTCGTCCATTCTCTCTTTCCGTTCATGTTTCCCCCTTCCTGCTTCCTGCACTCGTCGTAGCTGCAATTGTTTTCATGACTTCATCACGAGTCTTGTCTAATTACGAGGATTTGGATCTGGCAGTTCAGCCTTAAACACTTAACTGAAATAGCTGCGTCGTGCGAAAAGTTTCTACGTTCGGGCAGATGCACTCGTGTCTTACTGAACACAAGTGTCCATATCTCCATCTTCGTGTGCGGAACAGTCGGCTTCGAATGAAATGGTCTATATGAGTACCTTTCTGTTTCTCTTTTCTGCATGTAAACCGGCTAAGACCAGGGTTCTCAGGTTTCGTCGCAGCTAGACAATCAGGAAAATGCATGCCCCTTGGATACTCTTTCTTCAACTGCACTTACTCAGCTGATTCAGTTTATCCGGTCAGTCCAGCAGCACGCTATTTGCCATCCTTTGAGGTTTCCAGTGCTGCCAAAACCTGCGCTTTCCTACAATATGCAATTCCGTGGCCCTCCAATCCAGTCCAAGGTTGTCAAAGAAGGTCGTGTTTGAACCCGTGTGTGCAGGATATACGGGACCTCTTGCGGCAACTAGAGGTGGAGAAAGCGCGGGGCGGTGCCACGCCCGACCGCCAGCTGGAAAAGACGCTCCGTGTGCAGCTCCGCCAGAAGCACGTCCTGCTCGAGAGAGCCGCGCACACCCCTCTCCTCTCTAGTTCCCCGTCCAATGTGAATACGCCCCTCTCATCCCCGCACCCGAGCTCAGCTGGGTTTGGACGCAACCAAAGGGGATTTGGACGCAACGGAAGGGGGTTCGGACCGGATCAAAGCGGCTCCGGACGCGATCTAGCGAGAGTCGGACGGACTTCGGTGGAACCCGGGCGGAATTCGGGCGGCTTTGGACGGAATCCGGAGGGGCTCGGACGCGACCAAAGCGTTCCAGACGCACTGCGCGCGTGGGCGTCCGGATCCGTCGGCGGACATCCAGAAGAGCGGCGCCGGTCCTTGTTCGAAAACGGCAGCGGCAACGGACGGGCTCCCAGGAGCACTTTCGAGAAAAACGAGGCGCTGGCCGCCGCTTATGCAGAAAACTCCCGCTCTAGTTTTGCGAGCAGCGCAAACCCTAGCCGCGCCTTTTCACACCAGGGCGGGGCGACGCGAGCACGCGCACCGGTGGCGGAGAGCAACCGGATCTCCTTCCGGGGGGCTTCGATTGGCTTTGGAAATATACCCCCGGCAGTGGCAACAAGCCGGCCAACGGATCGGACAGGACGTGGACGGGCTTTTGTAGCCGACGAAAGTGCGGCGGGCATGTTCGGACAGTTTGCCGGGCCCGTGTTTCGGACTTTCGACGAGGGGCTGAGCTTATCTCCGGTCAGGGTGAATTCTCCGCCGGCTAGAAGCAGGGCTACAACAGCGGAACAGGCGGACGAAAGTCTGCGGGAGACAAGACCTGGCGCGGCGCAGGATGCTACAAAACGGGGCCAAAGGAAAAGCGTTAGGAGTGACGAGGAGGGTTGGATTGAGTTCGAGGACGTTCCATATGAGTCGGAGTCAGACGGCATGCCAGACGCAGTCGAGTTCAACCGTCATTCACTTCCGCTGAACGAAGATCGTTTCACGGATAACCGGCCAGGTCCAAGGAGACAGGGAAGGGGAGCCTACGACGTGGAAGACTTGGCTCGGGCCAGTGCGAGCGCGCACCGCCATCTACCAGCTGACGGGAGCCAAGCGGCTGCCTCCCGGCAAAACGGGTCAAGCGCTAGCCGTGGGACAGCAGTGCGGCTCCCAAACCGGGTTAGCTATGACGACATCCCGATAACCGCCTCCGCCACGCCGCGCCCCCACCCGGACTTGCACGTGGACGTTCCCAGTCGCTCCAACCCCCCCTCGCAAAACCCGTCTCCTTCCGAGAATCCCGGAAGGGGTCCCGCCAAGCGCCCGTTCCTACGCGCTCGCTCCGGACGCCTCGGGACGAGCTTCACGATACCGGACCACCTCAAACTGTCCGTCAACGAGACGCCACGTGGCGCGTCTGGGGACGTGCCAAGTGGCACCACCGGGGACGCGCCAGGTGGCGGCGCCGGCCCTGCTTTAGATTCTGCGGAGCTCGGGCCGAGCACTGCGCCAGGAAATCTGGGACGGTCGTTGTTTGCGGACGGGCATAGGGTCAAGAGGAGGGTTAAGCGTAACCCGCTCGAGGGAGAGATTTCGATCTTGGAGAGAGATGAGGAAGGGGAAGAGAGCGAGGAGCCGCCGAAACGGGCGTTCCTGCAGCGGAAGTCGAAGGCGATGCCAATGCAGAAGCTGGATTGGTCGAAGGTAGGTGCCGGGAGTTGAGTTGTGTCTGGTGTGGTTTTGTTGCACAGTTGCTCCCACGGGCAATAAGGTACACGCTCGCTTGAAAATATGCCTTCAACACGCTGCAAACTTTCTTGTTAGCAACCGGAATATTTTCCCCCAGGAATTGCTTAATGGTGACCCAATAGAGCAGATCAACAAAGGTAGGTAGCGGAGTTTGAGAATGGGGCCTGTTGAAGAATGTCCAGCACCTGCAGAGCAATGCGTAGTAACTCGTTTGCAGCCAGCCTCAAACTCGCAAGAGTTTCTAACCGCTCTAAGCGTTCTCAAAAGCTCTTCGCTTCTCATTGTCTCCCTGAGACAGGATTGGTTCCTCTTAGTGAAACTCAGGGGGACTTTCAAACCGATGGTTAGTCTTAACCCTCCCAGGTTAAGCCCCTTGTTGAAGCTCTTCGGATTGTAGGTAGAGTCTTGGATCAGCATGGTTTCTCTCCACCTTGCAGGTTAAGTCCCTGGTCGAGGCCCGTCTGGACCCTGAAAAGTTTGCCGCCTCGTGTCGCACTGGCGCCTCAAAGAAAGATGAGCCGCCGCCCCTGCCGGTAGGTCTGTCTTGTCACTTCCTTTCTGAGAGTCCTCTCTTGGCGTCTTTGTCCGGACCGAATTGAACGCTCTGTATACGGTTGTACAGCAAAGGCACTTCTTCCTTGTACTCATTTTTATAAGAACCCTTGACGACCCTTGACGTTTTATCCAACAACAACCTGTCCAGGCCCCAAGAGCGATTCGTCATTGCTTGTGGGCAAATTACGAGTGGCTCTCACTCTGGCAATCAGTTGCAAAGCCCGTATCTAATCTGACACTCAGTCGCTGAAGTTTGGATTCAAGGAGTAAGTTTGAGGCGAAGAAGTAACAAATGTATTCCCGCTTTGTGAAAATTTCAAATAGGCCCTTGGCCATGAGGTCAAACAAGGCAGTCGTATTCAAAGATTGTCAATCGTAGGACAACTTTTTGAGAACCCGCAGAACGTTTGCTGGTCTTCTTTTTGGACACCTAACAAAATACACCCTGCTTCTTACAGGACTACAAAAACGTGAAGAGCCGGCTTCTGGCTTATCGTGAGCCCAACAAAAAGTATTCCTCAGTCGAAGAAGAGCCCTCCTTCGAACCAGGCGACCAGGCCCCTTCTCTTAGACTGCCCACGTCGCCACGAAGGAAACCGGGTAAGAGCGCAGCGCGAGACCTGAAACGGAGCGGATCGGAGGAGAGCTTCGACGGCGGAAAGCGGAACGGACACGTGGCAGCCCGTGAGAGGACGGAGAAGGTTGTGAGGAATGGGCGGGGGGGTTTGGAGGGCGCCAGAAAAGAGGCGTGGGTGGCCAGTGACACTGACAGCGAGGGGCGGTCTCTCGGATCTCAGAACCGGAGACCCCCCCGCAAGGCGGAAAGTCGGAAGAAGCATAAGGGAGACGAGGCGAGCACGCCCCGAAGAACCGGAAGAGGTGCGGCTGGGCGTTTGCATCAGGAGGGAAGCGAAGAGGAACCCGGAGAGGACGGAGTCGCGAGTCAAGGGGAGCTGTCGTCGACAGGGGAGCTTTTGGAACGGATGTACCAAAAGTTGCAACGCGATGGGGGGGTGGAGTTCAGCAGTCTGTTCCCCAGGAGGAGAGGGGGGGAGAGCGTCATTCCTAGGCTCAGGGGTGACGAGGACATGTTCAGCGACCAGGTGAGCAGATTTGGTGACCTTACTTTGACGGCAGCCTATTTTCAAGTAGCAGAATCTGCTCCCGTATTACCTACTTTTAGTAGCGTTAGAGAAGACTGACGGCTTTTTGACCTGTCAAGGAGATGGAGTCCCGTGATATCTTCAGTATCGCGGTCTACGAGTTGTAAAACCGGTTTGAACGTGGAAGCCCGTTGTATCTTTCATGGTCGAATGTCGTCGCTTTCATTACCGACTGCCCTTTCCTTGAGATCGGATCTTGTTTACAATGCTGTTGCCTTTAGATGCGGAACTTGACAAAGCAGCTTTCCAAGCTGGTTCATACCTCTCTTACTGCTCGGTGGCTGATAAGATCAGGCATGCTTAAATTGGCATCGCTGTTCCTGCGCAGAGGCAATCGACATTCAGTAATCCATGTAGACCGTTTATGAGGTCAATTTGAAACTTGGATTTGAAAGCTCAAATGCCTCGTGCGTGTCAACTTCATTCCAATCTTGTTTCAAACGTCCCGCACTTTGAACAGCGGCAACCTCCCCGCTTCTCCACAGCCTGTCGATACCTCGAAACTGCAACGCTTACTTTACAGCCCAGGTGACAACATCGTTAGGATAGGCGCTGCTTTTTATTACTGCCGGTCGGCGCTGTCAATTTCGTCTGTCGATCGTTTTCCTAACTTTGTTTGTCCTTCTCTCCTTCCGAAATCTCCTGCGGTGCTAACTCAGCCACTCGCAACGCATCTTGCAGGGCAACAGCTTGTACAGTCGGCTGACGAGGGAATCAGGATTTGACAGGCTCGAGTTGGGCCGTTTGACCTTCGTAGCCGCTTCTGATGGGCTGAAAGAGCGTTGATTGAAGCACCGATGCTTCTCGTGAATATAGCTGATTCGTCAAGAGTAAACGTGAGATGAGTTGAGAGCATGCTGGTTTTCATGGCAGCGATGAGTGAACCCCTTCAGATTGGGGGACCTACCAATTTGTGGACGGTCTTTAAAGACTGCAAATATTGTGACTTTGAAACACAGCTTCTGTCGAGAGGGCTTGTAAAATCAGACTTGCTATTCTGATTCAAGGTGGCGCAAGCGGCGGGCCTACATACTCTTTGGCAGCAAGCTTCACATCACATCCTTTTCAGTTGTGGCCGCGCGATATTGCTTGAATGAAAGTAGTTTGTCCAACACTTTTGGACGTATATTGCCAGCCGCAGTCCGCGCGCCGAAACAGCTCCCTTGAATTGACCGTCGAGTGGCAGGTCAAGTGCATAATGCAAATCGAAAGAATGGTCACGTGCAGCTATGAACGAATAGATTAGTGTCGATGGTCGCAAAGATGTATGGCGCCTGTGTTTTCCAATGGCTTAATTGGATTTCGTTCGGAAGTTCATGAGAAAGACTGAGGGGAGACGTCTTCAATCGAAGGCGCTCGAATGACAGAGTGAGGTTAATCACTGATCGATCAGCAATTACTAGCTCGACCTCTTCCGACATGTGAATTCAGACAGTGCTGATGATGTCGGCCGGCGTTCATGTACGGTTTGAAATTGATCAATCTATCGAAACTATAATATTTTGTGCATTCCGATATTGTCCGCAACGTAATTTCAAGTCTACTTCTATGGCATTGACGACTAGCTATCTGTGTCGCTTAGTATAACATTGAATGTATAACATTGAATGTCAATGCACAACTGAACTTACATCCAGCTGCACGGGGCCGGGACATTCTCGCGAAGCAGCCTGGGTGCATGTAACTTTCGTCACAGCAGTCTTAGTATGTAGCACTAGATGTACTTGCATCAACAACGTTAGTGGGCCGGGCGCGGGCCCGGCTTAGGCGTCTTCCAACAAAAACGGCAAGTCAAAGCCGGCGCGCCCAGCTGTCTAACCGATCCGGTTATGCCATGATGGTCTGCACGGCCATCATTTATGATCGATGCCATGAGGAGCTGAGCTTGAATTGATGGCCGCACACGAATTCTCCTCAGCCTTGATCAGACGACGACGGTGGTTTTAGTACTGAGCGGGGCCGATTTGGGGATGTATAACCTTAATGGATATTCTGCCAGCTATATTCGCGTGACTCGATTGTGAGTCCTCATGCATCATGATGACTAGCTCGGCGCATAATATTAGTTGATATATAGCATATGACTTCGTATGTCTCCAAATGTTACCATAATACCTTCCATGATGCCCGGCCTCCGATGACGTCAGCATCAGAAGACACTCAGAGCCTAGATTGTTGAAAGTGGCCGGACTCGATATTGATAACAATTGATTGCATGGACGGTGCGGTAGCGCGCGGCTCATGCAGACGGGTGAAACGGCGTCGAAACTTTAAGTTACCGACACGATGGTAAACAGAGTATTGATCAACGGATGCACAACGAGAGCGCAAAGTTAGGAAGTGACGGATCGAGTTTTCTTTCAGGACTCACGAGCATAACGGCAAGTGCGATTGGCCATCATTACAACATCCAACTTAGGTTTCCTGTTTGGTGCCCATGCACTGAGGCCATTGGCCCGCTCCTCAGACGCTTATTGCCACGTTGCAAAAATAAAGATAACTCGTCGAAAGAGTGTCGACCTAAAATATGCAAGTGAACAAAGCCTGATGGCCATCTTGGCTACTATCGAGCAGTCCTGAGTATCTTGGCCAACAACGCTGCAGATTATCTTGTCTTTATTATAGCGCACCTGTCAATAACACCTGCATCTAAAAATCTGTCCTCAAAAAACCTATGTGCGTGCAAGTCATGAACAAGATTAGAGAGTAAGAAGTGAGTCTTAATGGTCCGATACGGCTACTGGCAGCTTTGAACGGCCTGCAAAGTTTCACCAAGGAACCTTTCCCACGAAGCCCGGGGGCGTATGTGGATGGAAGCTCCCCGCAATGCCGCTGATAGCAGACCACGTTCCAAAGCCCGCTGCTATGCATCCTAAAAGCATTATTGATGTGCAAACAATGGTTTCCAGCCACGATACCCGTTTGCCATATATTCGAAGGTAGCAGGCGCATGGAAGGATGACCGAAACCGTCATGCTGAGGAACGAACCAATGAAGGCCATCACGTAGCCTGCAAGTACGGGCAAAGACGTTGGAGATATTGGAGAGAAGCAATTAAAGAAACGCACATGAGATAGTGAAAGAATGAAAACTCCATTTTAACAACACACAGTCGAACAGTCTATGAGTCCTCTTTCAAGCCGTGCATCTTCTTCATTCCTCCACTTGTACACCCCCGGTCGGAAGGAATTCGGACGTGCTTGCGTCATTCAGAAGACTTGGCGGTTGTAAGGAGCAACGGCAAAACTATCATGTGTGCAGACGCAAATCCGTTGTTTCCAAAAAATCCAGAGACTTTGATATACTCAAGTCACCTTCTTGAGGCCAGTAAGAACACAATCAGAAACTGACGCAAAGAGTTTCGAAGCCCGCACCTCCGAGAATGCGCATTGAACCAAGGCGATCGGGAGCCGACATGCACGTCCTAAGCGCCGATAAAAAGAAAGCATAAGATTGGAAAAACTCACCGAAGAAGGGGACAAGAAGGGCCACTAAAATAGTGCTCCCGACGAGGGCCGTTCGGATGAGGTAGCTGAGAGTGACGAAGCTGGACGCCGAAACGGACATCGGAACCAATTCCTCTACCGCCATTGCGACGGGGGTCATCGTCAGAGCGAACTTTGTGAACGGGTTAACGACCTGAACGGGAGGGGGTTAAAGAAGGTTTTTCACTCTGTCAAGCTGCCAAATCATCGTCAGAGCGGACTTGGTGACTGGATACTAACGAAGGGGAGGAAGTTCAGTGTCTTGAGATGTCTGTCGCTCGGTTTTGAGAATTGACTAGAATCAAATAACTGGTCTACGAAGTGCGTGCTTCCGAGACAGAGATCGGTATTCATGGCGATGCGATGTGCGGGTGGACGTAAGCTCTGAAAAAGGAGAAAGAAAGGGGGAGGTGTTCCGATTTCTTCGGCTCAAACGTAAAATCTACAGGACGAGACTCCGGAGCCGGATCTCAAACTTCGCGAACTCACAGCTCATGGTCGGGGTGAATGTATGCCTTGGAGTGGCAGGCGTTCTCTCCATGCAAAAGGCGTCGCTGTTTCGTTTCCGAGCGTGTAGGGCAGCTCTGCGTATTGGCCTTTTGAGGCCCTGTCACTGCAATCCCATACAGTCACCACCAGGGTAACCGCTAGCTAGAGGGAATGACCGCTAGCTAGAGGGAAAGACAACCCTACGGGGCAGATGAAGTTCCGTCACCTGTTCTTCTCTTATGGGTGACTGCATGCGAAACAGTCTACCACTGTCCGGATGACAAGCCTCAAGACCACAAACCGCTTGCACTTATTCTGCGTGGTATGTCATCGCGTCTTCAAAACAGAAGCAGCTTACACTTTTCAGTATTTCAAGGCCCGATAAAGCAAAGCAACAGGGTTCAAGTTGGCTTACCGTTGTCCAGATGGCAATCTTAGACGCCAGGAACTGCTTTGGCAGGTTCAGCGTGATCTGGGACTGCGTCTCTGCTCCAAACATGGTGAAGCCCGTAACGGCAATGCCACCGTAGATGAGCGTACACATGGCGAAACTGCGGAATAAGAAAGCTGGCATGCAGATTGAAGCTTCTCTGGCACCATGAGTCGTTAAACGCTCGAGTCGTTAGCTTCTTTGTAAATGCGTCACTGCTCCGATATGGTAAAGCTTGTGAAGACATCGAAATGCAAACCCGTGATCCCCCAGACGTCAGCCACTCGGCGTGGCTGTCGGACTGTATTTTCGGCACCGTACTCTATAGCCCGTGAAGGGATATAGCCCCTAAAAAAGCGAATGCAAACAACCGTAGCCGTGAAGGGATACGAAGGCAGAGCAAGTGTTCAGAGCAACTTACATGATGGTCAGCAGGAGCTGAATTTGGCCTTTGTCCGACAATCAGTTCAGGATGTTTGAAAAAAACACGTGGCGTAAGTGGCGGAAATAAGACGCAAACGGGAAGTCTGCCCTCAGGTAAAGAAGCTCATAAAGCAAAGAAACGAATAAGGAGGAAAATCACCGATTCACGTGATCTTCAGTAGACATGCTTGGTCGGAATCGAGTTACCCAGAGAAAGGCGGCTTCGAGAAGAGCAGAAAGCAAACACGCCGAGTGTGACAACGGACAAAATTAAGCAAGCAGAAAAAACGAAGAAGAAAGCAACTAGATTCGAGAAAAGGGACTCACGTTATGGTTAGCAGGAGAGGAAACTGGCTATTGTTGGATAGCGAATTGTAGATGTTCGGGAAAACGGCGTGCCCCAAGTAGCAGAACCCCAAATTTCGGACGCTAACAAAAAGCTTGCGCTTAATCAAAGAAGTTCTTCAAACAAACAAATAAAGAACGAGCTATGTAAACAACTCACATAATCGTCAGAGGGATCGCAACATGCTTTGCTCGAAGCGAGGTATCTTTGGCGAAGGCTGCTTCCGGAAGAGCAGGCAGCAAAACAGGCCAAGCACGACAATTCTGAAACCAAGCAAGCAGAGAAAAGGAAGAAAGGAATATGGCCTCGAGGAAAGGACTCTCGTAATGGTCAGCAGGATTGGAACTGGCTGCTTTCGAACAGCGAGTTTCAGATGTCCGGCGAAACGGCCTTGTTCATAGAAGCAGGAGTAAGTGAAACTAGCGCAGCCCTGAATGGCTCCACAGAAACAGCATAAATCGAGAGGCACTCACGTGATGGTCAGCAGGAGCGGAAACTGGCTTTTGTTGGACAGCGAGTTGTAGATGTTTGGAAAGACGGCGTGCCCCGAGTAGCAGAACCCAAACAGGCCGACGCTGACGGGCAACGTGCCCCAGCGAATCAGCGGACCTCCCTGGGAGAAGCCAATCCCATCGAACTCGCCGATCCACGCGACGGCGAAGACAACTAGAATGGCGGCTAGCACGCCCGCGGCTGCAAGGAGATGAGAAGGTTGCTGAGAATGCACTCCAGGATTTTCTTTTTTAGCAGGTTCCAGGAGTCGGGGTGCGTACTGCAAGTACTCAGGGCACATCTTGTGATTATCGGAGTGGTGTTCAGAGTAACGCGCAGCACGTGTCGTCTTGAGGAAAAAGATTCATTTTACGAACTAGCTTTGGAGGTCAGAGGAGAGCGGGCGAACCAGTCCTGAGACAGAGACAATCCGCGTGTCTTTGGGCACTTCAGTGCTCGAACATGGCGCTAAGCAATCTCGAAAGGAAGAGGAGGGGGCAGCACATGCGGTGTTTGTGAGAAAAACAAGTGCTCTGTCCGAAAGCGCTAGAGTTATGCGGGCGTCGGCGTTAATGCCAATGATCTAAAGAACAAGTGTGCCCCTTGGAACCGCAAACATCCTGACACTGTGATTCAAAAGTCGGATCACAATAAAGAGTCAACGATCCGAAGCATAAGGGTAAACGAACCCTTGGCTCTGCGTCAATCGATCTGGCTTGTGGTGCTTATTTTCCACCAGTAAGAACTGAACACAAAGAACTGAAGATGAGCCGCAGTCAGAAGTAGAAGACGCGCAGAATGAGCACTCTGCCAACGCAAGACGACGAACAGCTCTTGTGACAAGCGAGAGGTGAAAGGTTTCTTTCTGCACCTTTTAGGGTTTCGGGGATCGCTCAGGCGATCGACAGAAGGCGTCATGTCTGGCCTCACCCGATATGTACGAGAGTAGGCTGAGGTTTTTCAGCCACACAGTCGGCAACACTGCCAGTGCCGTGAGCAGCATAAAGAAAGTCTTGCTCTCCAGGGGGGCGCCGAAGACTGTGACAGAAGCCCCCGGGAAGAGCGACGACAGGTTGTCGCCCTCCAGGATAAGAAACTCCACGCAGCAGGCCTGCTCGGCAAAGGACACGTGGCACTCAGTGATTTGCGAATCCAGAAAGGGGGACACAGCTAAAGACAGGAGTAAGCGAGCAGATGCTAAAGGATATTGTTGAGAACTGTCAAGAACTCGAGAAGTGGTGAACCTACGACTGCGTTTCAACTTTCGCGTTGAATCCATTTCAACAAACTGAAAGCACGTGTAATGCTTGGCATGTTGGAGGCTGTCAAATGAGGCAAGAGACCACCTTTGTGCGTGCCTTCTTTCGGGGGACTTCATGCAAGTGAATTCCGAACTTCAAGAGATGCGTCTTTGAACATTCACTTCTACCAGACAGCGGGAAGCTACTTACATACACTTCGAAGTAAAACAGCGTCTGCACGAGATAAAAGAGGCGCGTTTGTCCACAGTAGTGGGACAGTTTCAGAGATGCGAACTAGGGACTCACGTAAAGCTCGATGTATAACACTAGCTGCGGTAGACGGTGGGGTGGCAAGGAGGGGAGACAGACACAGGGGAGAAGCAGTGAGCCAAGGTTGTACGACTTGTCTGCAGCTGTTGCACGCACAGACTGACGGCGACAGGACCACGGTTGAGATAAGAAGAATAAGGCTTGATAAGTGACTTGCCGTGGCTGTCACGATTGCAAACACTCTAGTTGGCTGGAAGCTGCTTCGACTTTGGCTGGGAGCTATTCCGTGAGCAGTAGATGCACAAAGAGCACCGCTATCCACGTGCATTCATTTGAAAACGAATCGACCGCGAGCACTCTTCTTCAATGCCTTCGAAAACAGCCCCTCTCACAACGTAACACCAAAGGACGAGCAATACAACAAGCACAAACAGGCACGCACCAACGGAGCCTGAACATGTATCTAGACTGGCGATGCGAAAAAAAATTCAAGGTTGTGCCTATGCGAGTCATGCTGATACCGAACAGAGGCAACTGAATAGAGTTTTAGTTATGCAATGTTCGTGCCCAAAGTTTCGCTTCTTCAGACAATCCGATGATTCTTTTGGTAACCACAAAAGCAGATTTTAGTCGAACGTTTCCCGCAGCCAACATGCTTGCTCCTCCAATCCCGCGAAAGCCGCCTGATGTACATCGACCCTCGATCAACTGCTCCAAAGAAGGGAGGAAAAGCAAAGGCAAATGCTTACCGAGATAAGAATCCGGCCCGTCAGGCCAAAGGCGGCTTCCCCGATATCTGGATACGTCTGTACATGGGGGGACGACTGGAGGCAGCGTATGAGAAGAACGCCAGTGTAGCAGCAACAGACGGCTAAAAGGAGCAGAACCCCGAGACTGAGCCAGCCCCCCTGAAGGAGACCGTAGGGGGTGGAGAGAATACCGACGCCTGCTAGAACGTTCATGCCTGCGGGAAGAGTTAGAGCAGTTTAAGAAAGAGAAAAGAGAAGGCAGGAGAGTGGAAATGTGGGCGCAGATTACGGCTGGAAGGAGAAAAACGCCGGAACTGAGCCAGCCCCCTTGAAGGAGACCGTAGGGGGTGGACAGAATGCTGACGCCTGCTACAACGTTCATGCCTGTAGGAAAAGTTGGAAACGGTTTATCTCTAGGGAAAGAAATGTCTGCAGACCGGAAAAGGATCAAATTTCTGGATTTTGGGGAGAGTAGGAGGCCCGACTATGACTTGTAGGGCCAGGGCAGGGCAAAAAGGAGCGAGATTTCGAAGGTCAGCAAGTTCGTCCATAGAGGTAAGGCCTCAAAGCACACCAGAGCGCTGCTAGGACGTTAACGTGTAACACAAATCAAAACGGGATGGAAAGAAAAAAGCTTTCTTCCTTTCGGACCCAAGCTTTGCAGACCGATAGCGCAGGACGTCGAACTTGGCAATATTCATGAAAATGAAAGACAGGTGGTGTTTACATTACACCGTGGCCTTTACTCGAGCTTACTCCTCGTGAAATCCTGAGACCCTGGCCGATTTCCCAGACTGGAAACTAAAAGTTCTCCTAATCTGATCCCCATTGACCTGGGCAGTTAGAAATCGACGAACCCCAGAAAGGTCCCACAACTAATTAGCGCCTGCATGGCCGTGCACGAACTTGATCTTTGGTTTGGCCGTTCTTCTTTGAAAACCCAAACAACGAACAACACTATGGTGAGTAGATTCTTAAAATCTTCAAGCACACAGATTTGAACTTCCAAGAAACTACGTCCGAGTATGGGCTAGCCCGAGGCCTTGCTACAAGTTTTGACTGGACATTCTCCTCCCAGGTCATAAGAAGCTCACCATTGAAGAGCGCCTGAGTAAAGGTGCTGTTCCCAAGATTCATCTCGTCCGGGTCGAAGTATCTACTGTCTGGCGGCAGCGACCGCGCCGACGGCAGCCGGTCGTACGACTTTATCGGGAGAGGGGGTAGCGGCACCTGTGCGTCAGATTCTATCCTGCTAGGCGGTTTCTCTGGAAGGAGTGGGCTGGCTGCGCGCTCTAGTGCGGACTCCGGCTCGGAAGTTGTGTGGTCGAGTTGCTGGGAGTTTGTGGAGTTCCAGCGTGCGTAGAAAGGGGAAAGAGGGGTGTTGGCACCGGACTGGTGCGGGCTGAAGAGGGCGGAGCGGTAGGACTGGCCGGTGTAGGCGTCCATCGATGCTCTGCAGACAAGATATCAGCCATCTTTCTTATTGGTCCTTCCTCGTTTAGTTGTTTATCTTCTATATTCATTGCTGATTTCGTTCTATTCCATATCTTGCACGGCTGAAGAGGGCGAAGCGGTAGGACCGGCCGGTGTATGCGATGAAGGATTACATCAACCGTCTTCTTCTTTGTCCTTTCTTCTGATTTGGACCTCTAGTTTTCTCTACGTATTTTCAGAGTTCCTCTGACTAATTGTTTTCTGGTAATCAGAGGTGCAAAAGTCTGCTCGGATGTTGGTCGCTCGGCTGATTGTCGCTTCCACTACTTGAATAAAGACTTGTAAACAATCTAACCACAGAGTGCCGGCGAGTTCACTGGAACACATTCAGGCTGATTTGGTGGCGTGTTTGCCAGTGAAGAAAGAGGCCATTGGCGGCATTTCAGATCCACAGGAGAGAAGGAAGATAAGCACAGTGCTTGCTTTCCGCGTATGGCGGAATGGGAGCCGACAAACAAAACTCTTGGAAGAAACTTGCTCGTCTACACTGTCACTCAGGCCAAGAACAATAAAACGCCTGCATCCTCTGCGTACAACAGTCTCAGTCTTTGCAAGGGAATCTAATCGCCACCCTCCCATGCTGGCGAGATAAAGCAGCATCAGAACAGCAGGACCACAACATCTGTACCTCTACTAGCTCAACCAGTCAACATACCCGTTCTGCTTTTCATACCGCACATCGCTCGCCGGAAAGTTCACCACTCTCAAAAGTCCAATTATCTGAACCAGAGCCAAAGCTGGTGGCAAATTTGATCCAGACTCAAAAGTGGCGGTCATCCAGGCTTTTTCATGGTCTAAATCTAGCAAGTGCACCGCAACTTTGCGCGGAGCTTGATGAGCACTTATTCACCAGTATCTTGCGGTTGATTTCGAAGCAGATGAAGAGCAGAGCGATGCCAAGGGCTTATACTCTTGGAAAAGGCCGTTCACCAGTCAATGATCAGGAGGTTCTTTCAAGCAAGCAGGAGATTAAAGCACTGAAATCTGAAGGGGGTTTGCTGGAAGTCCAGCACCATTGACCGATCGATGCATCAAAATTGCCATTCAGCAAACCACTGATCAATCAGGAGGTTAAGCACCCCTTTAGATCAAGAACAAAAGCCACAACAGCAAATCCGCGGAAATTCTCACCTGTAGCTTTGGGGCCAATGGTGCCCCACGGGTGTCTCCGGCCTCCCCTTCGGTGAATTGCTCGGGGAAGACAGCGGAGTAGTCTCAGCATCTGGATCATCATCCTCTACTGGACGCACCTCTTCATCGTCGTCCTGCTCAAAGTAAAACTCATGCTGGCGGGACGAGTTTGGCCCGCCCTTCCCTGAGGGGATCGTCATGCCGACCATTGTACCAGAATAGGGACTCTGTTGGACCAAAAGCTGGTGCTATCGCTGTTGCGATGCCGAATCTACAAGCAAACAAGCTGCCACTCAAAGATATGAGGAGCGTTTGATGTGCATCATGTCGATATTCCACCACCTTCAACAACTTTGGGAGGCGGATACCGTACCCACAGCAACAGAATTTGTTGCCACGACCTGGCTGACTTCTGACAATCTGAAAAATACTTCAAAGGTGAGCCCACAGGTCTTGATCACAGATAGCGATGGCAACAAAAACGTGCGCCTTCTGCCAGAATCCAAGCCTTAAACTTAACTTTGAGAATCTTCCTGAATCCTGTGCTGGGAATCGGATAAGAGTCTCATCACTTCCCGCTCGCCGTTCCGGTTGGCTTCCGGCGGACTCGAATGGCTTCCTTTGACAAGCATGACTCACACAACCCATACCGCAAGTTGACGTTCCGGCGGACTCCCCTCAAATTGGGATTCCAGAATTTAGGGGCACGCCGCACACAATTCCAAATTTCCATCCCATTCCATTCATAGGGATAAACTTTAATTGTAATAAGGAACTTACGGTAGACGAGTACGGGTGGGGTTAGTTTGGTGGTTAGGGTGGGTTCGGGTGCGGAGCGAGTCATTTTGTCCTTAGGGTTTTAGTGTTGGTTAAGTCGGAAATCCAGTACTTTCATTACCTTAAGATCCTTATTACTATTAAGTTTATGGTGTAGTCCAACGTGATGATTCCGAAACGAATTTATTATGAATTATTTCCAACAATCCAACAAAGTGGAATTAATAATGCTGATTCCGACAAGAATCCGAATGCCCTATGGTTTCACTTAAAAGGGGAGTTTTTGGCTGTTTTTGGCAGTTTTACGCCTTCCGAGGACCATTTCAAGATTATTTTACCTTTCCAAAATTTTACTTTCCGAATCAGAAATCCGAATTTCTGACTTTCCGAACGCAAGTAATTATTCATTTATTCGGAATCATCACGTTGGACTACGGGTATCCCCATTCTCCTCATTTTTGATCTCTCAAGCATGCCTGCTGCGAGCTTAGAGAGAAAGGAAGCTGTTGACAAAATTGTTGCACCTCCCCACATCCGCAGTACTTTTCTGGAAGGCGCAGTATCAGCCATTTCTCTGGCCGCCTACGTAGGCCCTTTTGCGCATGAGGCCTTGAGCTGCGGTGATTGGGCAGACCTGTCTTCCTAGCTCCTTGTCAAGTTCTGCTGCATTTGAAGAACCACCGGGTTCCAGTGCTGACGATATGGTACTAAGTTGATCAGCAAATGCGATTCTAGGATCTAAGAGTGCAGTAGCACCACCAGCTATGGAGGCCAGGAACCGACCAGCGGTGGTTATTGACAATGGAACAGGGTAAGTCTTATGTGTTTTTCACAGAGTTGTGCAAGTGCGGCTGGCAAGACATTCTGCCTATTTGTGGTGGTAGGTGTTGGTCTGGTGTTTTGTGCTTTTTAAACAGGCTCGCATGGATGTTTAAGTTATTTTGTTGGAGTTGGCAGTATAACCCCCTACTTCTCTTGGCTGATCATGCCAAGTCAATTTACCGGGTCCTGAGTAGATAGCAATCTAGATTAGGCAGGAAAGTAGCCAAAAGTAATCGGTTGTTTCCCGCCCTTGAGTGTGCGAATCGCAACTTGGAGGGGGGCCTGATGTAGTTTTGGAACAGCTAGGGACTGATCGTATGTCACCAGGAGCAGTTGCAGATTCAATTGTTCAGAGCACTACCTAACTCGAATTGACCCACTTTGTATGTGCAATCACAGCGTGCGTGCAGTAGGAAGGTTTGAGTCCTTAATAAATAACGAGGGGGATATTTTTAGTACTGTCTTCGCAGTCTTGAGGACTCCGCTGGCAACTGTTTCCTTCTAGAGGCCTGCAGACGACAAGCCCTCCTACAGCTGAGGGCTGGGTCTTTTGATGTTGGTGGTGCTAAGCAAGGGGGACAGGTATATGGGGCACTTTACTGAAGCAGAGTCAAAAGCTGACTACAATCTGCTCTGATCACTGGCTATCTACATGGCACATGTTTACGATGTCTTGTTGCAGGTTTCTTATTTCGATCATGGTTTCGATTGTGGATCGGTGCAGGCTACATATTGACTTTGTACATGTTGAGTGTGACACGTTATTGTTTGCCACTTATTTTGTTGCACTTTGGCACAGGTACACAAAGATGGGGTTCGCAGGCAACGTGGAGCCGGCCTTTATAATTCCAACAGTTGTGGCCACTAATGAGACATACGTTAAGTCGGGGGGAAGTGTGACGTCAGCGCAGCACAGCGCTGGCGTCATGGCGGATCTGGACTTCTACATCGGTGATGAGGCAACGCCCCGAGCGAGCTCGTATAACATAAACTACCCCATCAGGCATGGGCAGGTGAGGAACCTTTTCCACAGATCCTAGAACAGCTGAAAGTTTCAACGGCCGGGTGAATGCCTTTTGTTGATGGAAGGCATGGGAATCTTGTCCATGTTCCATTGAAGGTGCACTTCTGGTTATTTTCTTCTCTGACTTGACCCTTGGGGCGTTGCTTCTTCTTTGAGCAGGACAAGGCACTGAATCGAATAAATAGAGGAGCGAGATATTGGGCGAAAAGGTATCTCAAAAGCTTATGGATCGTTGGAGTAACCGCTTCTCAAAAGAGTTGGACCCCAAGAGTTGCTTTTACACAAAGTGCAGAAGTGTTGTTTTCCGAAGCCCACCTTCTACGCGGGGACTAATGCTATTGTGAGAGAGTTTTCGATCCGCCGCGGAAAGATCAACGATCTTCGTCGACATCAACGATATCGCACTTGATGCATTTCACTTTGCAGCATTCTGTCATCATTTGACGGAGCTAAGAAGGCTGTTCCTTCATGTGTCTGCAAATGACGTCAGCATGACAGCAGTGCAGAATGATAGGCCGCTGTTATTACCTTTCCAGGTAGACAACTGGGACTCCATGGAGCGCTTCTGGCAGCAGTGCATCTTCAACTACCTGCGCTGCGACCCGGAAGACCACTTCTTCTTACTGACCGAAAGCCCGCTTACCCCCCCCGAAAACCGAGAATACATGGCCGAGATCATGTTCGAAACGTTCAACGTGCCGGGACTGTACATAGCAGTGCAAGCAGTGCTGGCGCTAGCGGCCAGCGACACGAGCGGAAAGGTGACATTCTTTCTTCGTTCCTTTTGGCATCGTCAGCAGGAGAGATTGCGGGACGTTAAAAGCGAGCGGCATCCTGAGAATTTCCGAAAGCACTGAGGTTACAATGTTTGGAAATGGCGTGTGCGAGGCGACTTGAAGGCGGAAGGACAATGTTGAGAGGACCGATGATGTTGGTGGCGTGCGATTTCAACAAGTTTCATTTCATACTTCAATTCAGCGAAGCTGTCCTTAGCCGATAACATGTTGGAGACGTTCAGATTGCCAAGGCTGTTCAAAGTAGTCCAGGTGTTGTACTCTGACGCTTGATCAGACCATAGGAAGATTCTGTTTTCGGGCGGAAGACAAGGTCAGGCTTCGTCAGGCCGTACTTAACTCTCAAAGCGGCAGGCCCAGTCGTGAACCAGTGATCCTGTGACACGTGTTTCGTCTGTTCGAAGTCTGTCTGGGGACGCTATGGGAGATGCGTCGACCATGTAACTCTCTCTCGCAGAGCCACTTTATCAACCCGGCCGCCGATCTCCGAACGGGAAGGATCAACCACCCACTTAAAAGCCGCTCCACCATCTTGAAAGTCACGCAGATCCATATACCTAGTTCTCTATGTGTCTTCAGGCACCGCTTCCCGTCATCTTGCTGAACTGCCAGCTCAACTAACCAGCTTTCCTGTCTGCTCCGTTTCAGATGGAGCTAACGGGTACGGTCATCGACAGCGGCGATGGCGTCACCCACGTGGTTCCGGTGGTGGATGGGTACGTCATCGGCAGCAGCATCAAGTCAATACCAATTGCCGGAAGGTGGGCATCCCTGGTGCCCGTATCATTGATTCATACGTATCCCCAAGGTTGAACCTTCTCGTTGCTCAATTCTGACCGTGAGTCGGAAATCACATGCTTGCAAAACGCTTTCCAGGTCCGGTTATGGGACCCCTTTAACATTCCGCCGTTCTGTATTGTTGGCTCTGTTCCATCTTCCAACCTGCAGACGCCACGTGCCTCTACCTGAGCAAAGTCTTCCGAATCCTTGGAATGCTCTCGAAGAGAGACTGTGACTCTCCTGATGCTCTAGTTTTTCTCTCTCCCAAAAGTTTGTGAATAGTATGTTGACTGTGTGACACCGACACTTCCCGCTGCTTTGTCTTTCTTACAGTTCAGCACCGAGTGTTTGGCATACGACATCAATGAAACACTTTTCGCTCCTCCTTTCCAGAGACCTGACGAACTTCGTACAACAACTGATGCGCGATCGAGGGGAGCCAGTTCCGCCGGAGGACTCTTTGGACGCAGCTCGACGAATAAAAGAACTGTACTCGTACACGTGTGCAGACATCGTGAAGGTACGGCCAGCCAATCAATGCTATAATGGGGCCTGCGGACCAGATAGCGAAAGTGATGCTTGGAAGACTTTGTCTTTTCGCAATTGAAGAGTCTTGAGAACAGCTCTGCCGAAGCTTTTCTCAGCAATTATCGTAAGGATCTAGGACAAACGATTAGTGCACTGTCGTAAGGTGGGCTCATCTTCAGGACCAAATTGCTGGAATCGGTATTCAAGTCACCTGGCTCGACGAGAGGTCCCTCGGTTTGACGCGATGCACGCGAGCAAGAAATGAAAGGAGCTTCGACATCCTCGTGCTCAGACCCTCCTAATGAGGTACATTCTCAATCGACGATCTGATCAGGCCATTGCTGACAGTATGACCTTTGTTTGCATTCGAGACAACCCAGAATAAATTGACCCTCTTTCCGTATCCTCTGTTGCAAACCGCTGCATGCTGTCGCTCTTCCGCCTATGCAGGAACACACCAAGCCCGCGCAAAAGCTCTACAACTTTATCAAACGTTTCAACCCGTCTTGACCACGGGAAGCACGCCACCCTTTTCTCCTCGCGGGCTGTTGCCAACGATCGTATCCAAGCCACTGCTGACGTGTCAATATTGCAGGAGTACGTGAAACACGACAAGGAGCCTTCCAAGTATATAAAGCAATGGACGGGGCTCAACAGCCGGACGCGGCAGCCGTACTCTGTGGACGTGGGCTACGAGCGGTTCCTGGCTCCCGAGGTCGGTTTTTCGCTGAATTTCTGACGTCACCCGTGTCTCAAACCTTATTTCGCTCGAGTCTTATAAGTTGCTCTCTTCTGAACACCCGGTATGTGTCCGAGGCCGCCTGGCTCCCGAGGTTTGTTTCGCCTCTGGTTTTTTCACTCCGACTCAGAGATTGGACGTCACCTGTGTCCCGAGACATATTTGGTCCGAGTGTTCATGACTTGCTCTCTTCTGAACACCCCAAATATGTGTGACGTCGCCTGGCTCTCAAGGTTTGTTTTCGCTTCTGGTTTCATCGACCTGCTCTCGTCTGAACACCCCAGTTTGTGCGACGTTGCCTGGTTTCCGAGGTCCTCTTTCTTCTGGGCTTTACTGTGGATCCGGGATATATCTAAAGGCACCTAGCTCCCCTCGTAAAGTAGTGCACCGCAATTCACTCCAGGCCCGGCGTGTGCAACGACCGATTTTTTCTGACATGGAACAGTGGAACGAGGCTTGAGTCGCTTCTTTGTCGTTTTGAACTGGTTTTTACTTCGAACCTGATATCTTCCTGACGTCACCAAGATGCCAGAGAATGGTTTGGCCTTTGGTTCTCTTACCCTTCTTATACCCGCAACTCCAACCACTTCTTTTGTCATCTGGCTCCCCGGATTGTCTCGCTTCTGGTTTACTTGACCTGCTTTTGTCTTGGAACCCTCTTTGTCTTGACGTCATCTGGCTTCCGGGCTATAATTTGCTCTCTGATCTTATGGACATAAAGCTCGAAAAGAACTGCAGTCGGTGGTGTGGTGTTCAATTCTGCGTCACTGCATCTACCGCACATATGTGGACTCTTGTCAGCGAGAAGGCGATGATGTGACCCGTTGACGACGATTCGTGCCAGGAAATGCTTGTACGCTTGACGCCTTGCGATTGAGCACGTATCTGCCTACTTTCAAAACCTATAAGTAGTTCATCCTGACTCGAGATTCTGACATTCTCCATGATCCACATTGGAACACGCATGGGGAACGTAAGGCTTCTCAAGTCGTGTGACAAGGTGTGTGATGGAAGAGTATGTAAAGCTCTCGTCCCGCGGCGCATTGGCTTTGCGGATCAAGCCAGACATTTTTCAGATCTGACTTCTAAACCGTATGCATTTGAGATTTTGAGTTCTCCGTTTCGCTTGAAGCAAGTGTCCCATCGTCGAGGACGTGCAACACGCGAGCCCGTTTACAAGGTTGTGAACCGGTTCCCTTCGGAATGTTCTCTGGGTCGTCAGTCCCGTATGGAAGGGACAATCCTGATTAGAAGCCCTCTCTATCTAACCGTCCGCTTGTGTCTGACTTAGGTGGTCAATCGATCAGTCGCTCAATTGAGCAAACGCTCAATCAGTGTCCTCGGTCTGCCCCCACAAGTATTGAGGCGGCGATGTAATCCATCGATGCTTTCTTGCTTGAAACCACGACGTAAGTGCTTGGACACGTCTTGGCATGTAGGTTATACTTCACTATCAGCGTCCAAGACTTCAATACCCCGAGGTCGCTCGTGACTTGTTTTCTGCAAACTCGTTCTGAGTTGTTGATGTCAAGGATGTTTGGAGCTCTTCGCGGGCAGTGCGCTTGTAAGGACATTCGGAAAGTCCTGTACGAACACCTCAGTGTGGCAAGGACGACAGTAAGCTCTGGCAGTGTGGTGCCAGTCTCCATTGCCAGGATCTGTATGCCTCGATGTGCGTTAGGGTGTCACATCAGCAAGTTGTGGAGTCCGGCAATCTTGCTCAAAAACCCCTGTTAAAGGGTACGATTCTGCTTACCTTGCTGATGCCGCACACTTCTTTCGGCTCAGTATTTGCAAGTTCTTGAAACGACTGATCACCCCTTTTTTGCGCATTTCTTAAAAAGCCCAGCGAGGGTCTTTTGCACCAATTCGGAAGGCATCTGCCTTATCCCCAAATGCTTTGTCCTCGTCCAGCTATTCATGTTTTTCTATTGAATGCTAGTTTCTTTGGTCGCACTTTCCTCACTTTCCTCATCCCGTCATATCAGATTCATCTTCATTGTTTACTCGTATTGCCGGCAATCCAGGTCGATTACGACGTCTTCGCCTGTGGGGAATACTTCAACACCGAATCCTTGTCGGACTCGAATCGCCGTTGCAAAAATTTGGTTGCCTAAGTTGGGCTCCGAATTGTTTATTGCCAGTGCCTTTGCCATCTTAACCTTTATAGCGAGATTCCGTGTCTATCTGTTCATTACGTCCTTTGAGGATTCGATAGTGCCTTCGCCACGAATGTAGGATGGATGCAGCTGCGAGCTGCACCATGCTTTGCGCACACTCCTCTGAAATAAGCATTCTTCTCAAAAGGTGTTCGTTCGAGCACCTTCTGTAGCAAGTTTTAGGATCCTCTGAGGAACCTGCCTCTTCACTAACGAAGATTCTCTTTCAGGGGCAATGACACATTTCTACCTTGGGACCTTACCATCCCAAGCCTGTCCGAACTCGGACGCCTTCTTTAATGAAAAAGCGTGTTGCGCACTCCGGCCCCATAGCCGCCTTGTTTCTTGAAAATACACGTCGCGCACTCATTGCGCGATAATGCCTAACCTGTTACAATCGCGTTTGGGACCCATTGCCCGATACGGCTTCTTTGCTTGAAGTGTGTGTTGCGCATCCGACGCCCTTGCCATTCCAAATCGAGGGATTGAACGATGATCGGTCAGCTGCAATCGTTCTCTGGCACTGAGTCTCTAGGTTGCGGACGCCCCGGACGCCCCGCCTGAGCAAAGGTTTCTGTTTGCTTCCAATCCTGTACTTCTTTTGGAACTGTTTAATTCTGGACGGATGCTGTTGAATTTCGTGGGACAGGCGGCTTCGCTGCTGCCTCTCTCCACTCTCAAAGCTCTCAAAGCAGCGGCACTGCCTGAAGCAGATCAGCGGGTTCAGAAATGTCTGCAGTGCTTACTGGGAGGCGCGAGAAGAGAGCTTCCTCTCAAGAAGCATCCATCCCCATTGACGGATTTGGACCTGGTTGCAAGGCTTTCTTCGAACAGGGTCCCATATCCTGTTGTGCTTAGACGAGTGTTGACCTTCTGTCTGAGTCCTTTTGTTCAAAGGCTGTTTGAGGTCGGCGATGATCAACTGATAGCGCGACAAGCTGTCTTGAAAGCTTGTCACGCAAATCGCCTTGCACGCTCCCCGACGACTTGATTTTGCTCAGCTCTCTACGTGGCTTAGGTCATTTTCTGCACTGTCTGTCGAGTTTTTGTCTCGCGAGCGTTCCGGCTATCGAGTCCGGTCAGGACTTGCTGCTTGGTCTTCTTCTATGTGTTTCGCTGAGCGCTTATTGCATTTGACGACCTCCGACTGGAGGAAAGCTTTCCGAGACCGCTTTATCCGCGGTTGACATGCAAGACCTCAATAGTGAGATTTTGGGTGAGATGGGAATGACAGCGAAAACCTGCCAACGCCCACTTTGAAACGACGGACTATCAACCTCGAGTTTCTCCAACTTTCGGGGATTGAGGTGCACCCCACAAACACCGTTGAGCTGAAGCCAATGCCCGCTACTTAGTCTACGCTGACCTTCCTTGCAGCTTGTTCCCTCTTTTGATGCTCTTGTCACTTCGGAGACTGGGGCACATCTTCTATCATGAGATCCGGACAGCTGCACCAAAATTCTATCCGTTTTGGAATGCGAAAGCTCTAACGTCCTACTCGTCTGATGCGCAGCTCTACTTCGCTTCTGCGATTTACAGCCGTGGCTCCGAAACCGCTGCTGGATTGTTTTTTTTTAGTATTGGCCTTTTGGACACTCTGGCAAATGGTGTTTTGCAAGATTTGACCGAAACTCCGTCTGGGTCGCGAGATCTCTAACGTCCTATTCTTTTGATGCGCAGCTCTACTTCGCCCCTGAGATCTACAGCAGTGACTTCAGTACGCCGCTGCCAGAGGTTGTCGACAAATGCATACAGAGCAGTCCGATTGACACGCGGCGAGCGCTCTACAACGTGAGTGCCGACACATATTTGGTTCTTCCGTCGAAGCTTCTTCAAAGGAGTGTTGCCAGACTGATGCTGGGTCGTGCGGGCCTACAACAAAGGCTCAGATCCAAGGTGTAATCTTGGAGGAAGTGGCTGCATCGCTCGCAAACGGTGCACCGTTACGGGGCTGCCCACTACTTTGCGTTCGCGTCGGTTGCTTTTGCGGGTAAAAGTAAACTAGTCACATGGTTTCGCTAAACAGTTGCAATACGTCGTGCTTTTTTTTGAGAACTTTCCAAAGAACGGCAACCACTTCTGCAACCACCGTTTTTCTCACGTTGTTCCGCCTCTGTTCGTTCTTCCTCATTGAAAACTCGTCATTTTGCGTCAGCTCGGCGCCTAAGAAGTTGCACCGGGCTCTATAATTTCCGCATCTCGTTCCATCCTTAGGGCCAGTTACGCTCCCTGAACGTTCCGTTCGTTCTCCGTCACAGAACATTGTGCTTTCCGGCGGCTCCACCCTCTTCAAGGACTTCCAACGGCGACTTCAGCGCGACATCAAGAAACTTGTGGACACGCGGATTGCCGCTTCCGAGTCGCTTTCGAGAAAGGATGCCACCTTCAAGGTGAGCGACCCTTTGAATCATCTAGAATTAATTCCGCTGTAGGTAATTCTGGGACTTTTAGTCAGCTCAGAGGGTCCACCATTGTTGCAAGCCTCTTGGGGCTTCGCTCGACTCGCAACCTTATCCGAACTCGCATTGTAGTCCAGGTCTCCCCCTTTAGCACTTGCGGCCGAGATGGTAGGACCTATCGAAGTAGGCGTTCCTTCGCCCATTCGTTTTCTTCCCCTCTGATCACACTCAGAAGGCTTATTTGTGCTTATTCCCCGATCTGATTCCGTTCCGTTACGTTCCGTCCGTACCTGGCAGATTCCTGACTGTTCAAATTCGTCCTGCAGACTCAGGCGGTGGACGTAAACGTTGTGAGCCACCCGATGCAACGGTTTGCGGCCTGGTTTGGGGGCAGCGTTATGGCGTCCCTACCAGATTTTTACACCGTGAGCCGCAAAGCCTTCGTAGATTTGTTTGGAACACTTGCTTATGCTTTTGAACCATGGGGCAGCTTACGTCTCTCTTCGGATTGTGCTTTGAAGAGAAAGGTGACAATGAGAGCGCCATCCATCTAGCAGCTCGTCGGAATTTTTTCATATCAAGGGTGATGCTTTCGGAACCGCTTGCTCCGTTGCCGCATCTTGAGAGCAGACTCCGTTTGGTAGGAGGGATCAGGTCTTGACCACGAAGAAAGATTTTGTGTCAAGTTCGCGATACTTGCGAAGTGGGCTTCTTGGCTGAAGGAGCGGTTGAATATGGATTCCCCGACTCTGAGTTGGAGCTGTATATCCGCAGTACCTAAATGTCGGGTCGAAAATGGTTCAGGCCCACTGACTGGAACATGGGGTTGAGACGAAAGAACGCAACCCTTGGCCATGAAACGTCAGGTAAAGTATAACAGTTTTAAGCTCTGGAAAGGTGCAGAAGTCGACCTTTGCGGTACAGCCAAAAGCGAAGTCACTCGCTGCCTTATGGAACCAGCAACCAGAAGAAACGGTGACTGGATTGGCTGCACAGTGCAGGAAAAGTTGGGCTTGTGCCGAATCCGTATAAGATCTCCGCCACACCCGCACGTAACTCCTTAAGATTGAAAATTTACATTGTTTCGTTGCGCTGCAGTCCTGCCATACAAGAGCTGAGTACGAAGAGATTGGCCCCAGCATCTGCCGTTCGAACCGAGTGTTTAAGGGGCTCACGTGAAAGGAGTGGGACGTCGTTTTCCAGCCAAGTTAACCACCTTGAGGCCAATGATTACACAACAGACGTACAGCCGATGACCGTGACCCGATGACCCCTGGCGCATGACCGAGATGCATTCGTGATTTTCGATTGCCATGTACGCTGTTGATGTCGTCCATCCACGTTGGGACATGGCCTTGAGTTTTTCCTTACCGCGTTCTCAGCCTACTGCCGCTTGTGTCCGGCCTAGCCTGGCTCGGTGCATGCAGGCAGCTTTCAGTCTTAGCAGCCGGCAGCATCTATTTTGCAAAGTTATGTAGCTAGTATACATTGCCTGGTACGCAGTGTCAACGTCACTGAGTGTCACAGCATCATCCAATGTTGCCCAGCGCCGCCGCTGCAGGCCCTGCGCGGCCAGCATGACACAGAACTATCTTTGATTCCTGTAATAACTTCAGCAATTGAAGCTGAGTCTGGCAAGCTGCATACCAGTTGGCCAATGCATGATCATTGCTTCACGTAACCTAACGACACTTTAATACACATAGCTGGCAACGTACACGTTTATATGAAGAATTTTTTTATAACGAAATTATACATAGTGTACTTAAACCTTCAAGTATAACGAATTGCAAGCTAGCCTCGACCATGCAGGCATCATTCACACTCATGCAACTTCATGCAAGCTATAGCTTGCAATTTATATCTCCGTACGCGTGCGTACGTAATCATTGCCGACACATGTCGGATCCTCGGAAATTAAGTTCGGCGATTGAAGGTGACTGTTCAACGTCAGAAATACTTAAACCTGTCCTTTGTGACTGAAGGTGCGATGTATCTAGCTCGCCTCTCCTTTTCAATGCTTCCCTCTTCCAATTGGGGACGTACACGAATGATGCTTTTGCATGCCAGGATGGAAGAAAGCTAGTTCTGCATACTCGAGTCCCTATTGTCTGGCAGTGCTGCTTTTGAGGCTTCATGACAGCTTAAAATCATGGACGCTGCATGATCCCATGCATCATGCATGCATAAATTGCCGAGCTTGATGCAGCTAGAACCGCTGAACCGCGGCGCGGCCCGCGCTTTCAGTAGAATAACGTACACCGACATTTCCAAAACTTTGTTGTACTGATCCGACATCACGACGGTCACATATGATCCGCAAGGTACAGTCTCGAGTCCAACGATTTTGGCAACTGTGACAGCATTGAACATGCGGATGGCAGAGACGGAATTCAATATCACCGATCTCTCTTGCACTACTCGTGGTTGACAGTGAGTGATTCCAAGTTAGCAAGCCTGACTGAGGAACGTCGGATCAGATCAGATACACCAGAAGCAGCTCAGGAATCTGTCTACTTGGCATCCACTTAGGCAATCGACCTTGAGTACAGTGCTTATAAATCTTTTACCTACACCTATGCTGTAGATCGAGTCCGACTTTGTTGCAACCGACCACGTACAACGCTGGCATCAGCATCGAAATGAGCAGTCTCTAGGCCACTTGACGTTGACATCTAAGCGAGGGTATTTCTTCTGGAAATTCATGAAGCCCAAGAATAGACGGTCCAAATCTACTACCATAGCACTTATGATTGGAGCAAACCTAAGCGTTTGCAAATCAATGTGTATGCTCTTTAAACCTGCTGCACTTCTCGTCAATTTGATGATACTTTCGAGCACTCCTCTTGGGATGTTCTCAAAACCTACCCTCAAATGTTGAAGCTTTGTGAAGGGTGCAAAGAGATGATTATCCTGCTGGAACTTCAGAAGTCCGGTCATGTTGTGAGGAATGTCTATGCTCTCAAGATGCGGTAATGGAGCAAGCAGTTCTGAAAGCATCATCCTTGGTATAGGAGTCCCCTCATGAGCTGCAAGAGTCGACGCCGCTCTCATTGTCAACTCTTTCACGTCAGGGCACAATCTGAAGAGAGTCGTGAGCTGATTAAATGGTTCAAAAGCATAGGCAATATCGAGCACCGAAACTTGCCAAGGTGCCACTTTGACGATGTTCCAATCCTCCCCACCGCCAAGTACAAGGTGGTCAAGGCGGGGTGCATCTACTACCAACCTTTCACACACATAGGCTTCAAGGTACCTCAGCTCTGGAGTCTGCAGTGTCACAGCAGGGATACTGCTTTCTGACGAAATTGAGAGGCGTTGCAGGGTGCTCGACTTGATGACGGGACTCTCCAGCTGCTCCACTTCTTCTATGACGAGGTTCTCCAAGCTGGGACATGCGCTGAGAATGCTGGTAACGCACGCATCGTTCAAGAACACACACTGAAGCTCCAGCGTTCTCAACGAGGCCAGCGCGCACCTTGCCGAGAGCGGCTTATACAGGTTTGCTCTACACCGGAGCAATCTCAATACCCTCAGCTTTGGGCAGGTACAAAGAACTTTGAACAGGATGTGTGTTTGCTCATCGTTTACTTGGCATATGTCTGCTCCGGAAACCTCAAACACCTCCAAGTTGGGCTTCGCCTGCGGAACCGCCAGCAGAAATGCCAACGACATGTCATTGTCAGCATGTTGTGGAGGCCTGCTGAGACGGATGAACTTCAGTGCTTGATTTTCCTGGAGGAATCGAATCGCCCCAGCGCTCATAACTTGGCCAGCATCACGCCACCAAAGTACGTTCTCTACTTGAGGAATAAGGCGATCAAACTGGCGACACACCGCTCGCAACTGGCATAACTTCTCCAAGGCGGCAGATCTGCAGCCTGATGAATCTTTTTGTATTGCACCATAGTCAGAGTCGAAGCAAGAGATGTCGTCCCGATCAGCCTGAGCCGCGAGGACTAGGATGCGAAGGATGAGATCGTCCGACAGCCGCTCCAAAGGGCTCGACGGTCCTATACTTGACACACCGGCCCCACTATCCATCATGTGGATCCCGCAAAACTATCCCCAACTCTGCCCACTTTGCACACAAGGAAGAACTACGTTCCGGACGCTCACTTGTCTCCCACAAGCTCAGGAAGTCCTGGTCGTTGCAATGCAGAAGACGGTAGACCATGCAGTGCCAAGTCGTTCATCGGCCAAGCTCTAGCTCTGACTCTGACTCTGAGTATGGCCCGCCTGCGCTCTACCTGTCAATGTCGGTCGCCAAAAATTTGGCCGGTTTTAGCCTCGGTTTCTCGGCGGGCCTGAGTATAAGGGGCCCTATTTAAAATACGAAAGATCGAAGGAGCGAAAGAACCGTCGTCTATCAAGCGTCGGGCATAACTGAGCAGCGACCAACTTTTGGGGACGGGTGGAGCGCGGTCGTTGGAACCCGGTCAGAACCCTGCCAATGTGCGCATGCGGCCGCGACCTGGTATGGACGCGGCGCCGGGTCGGCCGGGCGAGCGGGCTCAGCGGGAAACACGACAATGCAGTGCCGACTATAGGGACTTGGAGATCGATACATAAAGGGGCCACTTTTCAAACTTAGCATCGACAGAGGTCCACGTGATGAGACGTCATTTGAAGAAGCCTGCCACTCATTCAAGTTGCGGTGCAGCCAGCTGGACTAAAAGCAGCGATTAAGAGTGAAAGAGTATCATACCGGTGATCGGCAGATTCAATGAATCCTGTGCTCAATCACCTAGCTGCACTAGACTGTCACACCGCCGAATATAATATAGCGGTTCAGCATTCAAAACAGGGAACACTGAAGGCTCAATATTGCAGGCGCACGCGCACGGGATAACGAAACGCCCACAAGCATGCTGCAAGCTCGATCATAATCGTACGCCCCCTATGTATGCATCCGGGCCCGAATCCCGTTGATCCAGGAAACATTAACTTATACATGTCCTTTTAAATGGTTATTCAGAAGCTAGAAGTTCAGGACCACCAGTGTTCCAAGCGGCCGAGCTGGATGATGTCTGAGTGGTCACCAGTCACACGTTTCATGACAATATCTTGCCCGGCATACTTCCGCGCACACCGGAGGATTACCGCGTTAGTGAAACAACTTTCCCGGGAAATTCTCAAAGAAAATGAATCAATTATGGGCTGCATCGTTTCTGAACGCACCAATCTAATCAATGGACGGCTACCCTACATACCAATCTACATGCACATACTTGCACCCGCGTTGCAGATCAGACCGTACGTATGCGTGTTCACCTCTTTATTACTAGACAGTTATATTCATGCCAATCGCTGGTGTGACATTCGTTTTTGAAAGCCGCTTCTCTGGCAACGTAGGAAGAGTGCACTGTCACATCAAAGGCATTAATGCGGACCTAATTGCAAGAACTTTGCCGGGAGTTCAGAAGGGCAGTTGCTTGAAGCTGCACCGACGTCACATCCACGTACGGCACATATGCACGAACGGCTGATAGCTTTTGGTGCACGATATTGACGCTATTGGTAACCGGAGAGCCTCTCTACCATCTCTAGAAGCAGCTCACAGTGGTTCCGGATGCTTCAGGTGGGTTAGCGAAATTCATGACGCATGATGGCCGGAGTGACTCAGACGGCCTGCATGCAGCTCTCCTCGTACGTATGCACCTCACTGAAAGAAGTCAGTTAAACCATTAGGGAGACAACGAAGGATCGTTTCTTGGACTTCTTCACCCGTTAGTTCTCCAGTAGGAGCGCATACCAGAAGCCGCAAAAGGAAGAATGAAACGTACACCTAGTTTTCAAGTGCCGTACAATCCTGATCGTCAGTAACTAGATCGTAGTACTTGAGTATGCCAAACTCCGCGAAGGCTGATGTACTTATCTATGGAGTTAGTTCTTTGGCGTTCGACTGGAAGCATTGCACTTACGTCACAGAAAGAGCCCACTTCCAAAAATCCTCGACGTCCTGTCTTGGGTCCAAGCAGACCCTCCAACCGGGGCTGTGGGGATTCTCATACTCCAACAGTGCAAAAAGGTGAAACTTATGGGACTCGCTACCTGGCCGTTTGCGGATCGTGCCGCAGAGACAGAACGCATCTTGCGAGCTTGCAAATTCAGGGGCCGAACGAATCCAGTTTAGCCCGTGCTGGCCCAGCAGACTGTCAATGGCCCCGCTCGCCTGAAACGTTGCATGCCAAAGTTCTTCAGAGGTGATGCTTCGGTCAAAATCCATTTCGGGTAAGTCATCTTTCGTTATACCAGAGGACTTGAGAGCGTGAAATTCCAAGGCCGGCACTCGAGCTCCTGGTTTGAAAAGGTCACTCTCCTCACCAGCTCGCAATTTTGAGTACTCCCGCAACACTGCTGCTTTTGTTTCGCCAAAAGCAACCAAAGACGCAAGTGGAAAGCTCACGACTTGGCTCAAACTCCGACTCGGGTTCATCGAATTTTTCTCCTGCGTTTCTCTTGCGTTCCTACTATCGAGGGTCATAACATCCAAACGCAACGGGGAGATCGTACAACCTGACCAGCATTACTATCTTTCCCACCACTGCTAATGTTGAACCAGTTTTAAGCTAGCTAATAAATGGGCCACGGTTCTTTACAGGGTGTGAATCGGAGAGGCCGTGTCCTGGCCGTGTTGTTTCAAGATGAGACAGTTGATGCGCTCTCTCCTTCATTCTCGCTCTCATCAGACGTATCCTTGTACCCACCCAAAGCCTCTATCTCGTCACGGTTGTCCAGTCTGTCTTTTACCGCCTCGCAGAACGCTCCGGAGAAGAGCTCAAGTGATTCTTGACCGTCATCGATGATGGCGCAAAACAAGCTGTTCCAAATCTCATCTCATGAGTCTGCACCAGTTTCGTAGAAGGCGCGGTAGGCACACATGGCACGTAGCAAAGAGGCAGGGTCTTGCGCCGCAAGTTTGGCCAAGACAATGAGCAGGATGTCGCTTGGGAGGTCTTGTAAAGCGCCCATCTCGCTCTGAATTTCAGCTGCAATTGAGCAATCTGGTAAAGTCACAGAAGCAAACCTGTTTACTACGTCCTGAACTTGGAAAATCAAGAGGCAAACATGAAAGAAAGAGGGCGCGGACGCGATCAAACCGCGTCGCGTCGCGACGGGCCCCACGCGTCGGGACCTGCAAACCTCGAAATTGCTTCCTTCTTAACTGCAAGTCACGTGCGTCTGCATGAGACTTTACACCTAAAACCAAGCTTTCCTGAGATTGTCCCCTTGTGAACGCCCTGTGATTTTTTACAAGGAAGCTGGGCCAGAGAGTCGGCAATCGCACCAGTTGAGCGGAGCGTCGGACCCTTGTATTTCCGGTGCAAATATGCGCGCAGCAAGCATATTTGCACCGGAAATACAAGGGTCCGACCGTCTCCCTAGCAGATCTGAACAAAAATACTTCGCCAGCTGTAAGACCGCGGCAGCCTGAGACGCTGCCCTAAACCTCTCAACTAAGCGTCGGCGTCGCGGGCCCCAGGGCGAGCACGCGGCCGGCCAAGTGCGGCCCGCGCGGCCGCCAATCCCCAAAAGGTTGATTGGGCGACACGTCGCAGTGATGCTTGGCTTTTCGACAGCGGTATGATTGAACAAAGTCAGGACATCGACGTCACAAACAAGCCCTGACATCAGAATCAACTGGAGATCCTTCGTGGCTGCTGAGATGGGGTTGGCGCGTCTGACCTTGGTAGAGCTCCCAAGCGAAATGCTTCTGATCATCCTGAGTAAGCTGGCGCTCCAAGATCTGCATTCCTTTATGCGGGTCACCAGAACTTGCAAGACCTTTCATGCCAAGGCAGCGCACGATCTGAGTCTCTGGAGGACTGCCTTTCACGCCCCTTCAGCCGCGGCAAAAGGACTGATCCAGTTTCAAAACGGAAATGCTTGCAAAGAAGAGCTTGCGAGCTTAGACGCGAACGTTGAAGCATTGGGCGGCTATAAGCGCTTTGTAGCAGCACGTTGGAGGGATACGGACAGTCCAGAAGTTGAACAAAACGCTTCGAAACAAAGAGCATCAGAACAAAGCCCAGCTCGTTCGACAGCCCCTGATTCCGGCGTCTGCTCTCGTTCCGAAAAGCCTTCTCAGAAGGGGGTGATAGAAACTGTTCTTATCCTGGTCAGGTTTCATGAAAGCCCTGTGGCTTTCGGGACTTATGCTCCTTGTACCGACAAAGAACATTTCAAAGTCGACGGACAGTTCTTTTGGCATAGCGACGCGAAACTCCCAAGTAATCTGGTGTGCATCGATCTTCAGTCGCTGATTCCAATCGCCGAAATGAGAGCGGCAATTGAGCGGGAGGCCTGGAGGGCAGGTCATGACGTCAGCCCGTCACATCACTACCTTTTCGCGGGCACCATTCTTTGCACTGAAGTGTACGCTCTCACAAAAAAGAGCGGTAACGAAGGCGGTTCTGAAGTAGGTGAAAATGCGCTTCGGTATGGAAGATTCTCCATACATAGAGCAGAGGTTAGCAGTCATCCGTGGGGGCTCATTGTCTCTCAGATTGGCAATGTCATCTTCAACGAGAGCAGTTCCGACGATGTTTTCTCAAATGCTCGTGAAGACTCTAGGGCTGTCTTGGATTTTGAAACTCCGGGCAGATCGGAGTGGGCATTCTTCATGGCGGGAGATTTGATGGGTTTGGAAGAGGACTGAGCTACTGATTTGGACAGGAATCATATCGACAGGACTCATATCGACAGGAACCATCAGCAGCTAGACTGATCATTTCGAAACCAATCTAGAAAGCTCTTTCACAGTAGCAGGGCGATCGAGATGCATATCTACTTAAATATACCCAGAATCCGGTTACATTTGGACTCGACTAATACTGTCAACTGGGTTGCAATTGCCCCCGGAGTCTGTTTCGTTGTTTCAAAGACTTTCCTGTCAGATATTGAGGTAAAGCGGTGCATTACTAGTTTCCAGTCTAATCTATTTGCCAACCAGGCTTGGAACTGGAAGTGTAGAACATACAGAAGTATGTTAGATCATTGGCGCGTTCTGAATAAGATGACACTGAAACGGTAGCAGACTCCCACCCATTACCTCACTCGGATTGCATGAAGCAATATTGCACTATGACGTCGCTCAAGTACCGATAAACTTCAGCGATTTTGATGCAAAATATAATGAACGGTGAGGACCCCAGGATGCGAGTTGAACTACGGATTTGTACGCGTGACTGCGTTCAAAGCCTCGTGACACCATAGGCATAGAGCGGCGGATCAGGAATGAAACAACACGGAGCAGACGTTGCGTCCATTGGTTTCATTAATTAAGAACGCTTCAAGTTCAGACATCTTGTTATTGAAGTTCCACTAAAGAGCCGCAGGGTGTGAATTTTTATTGTGCGAGCCACGTATCAGTGCAGTGGTGACTGAATGCATGATCTGTTCTGAGTTCGAACGGACCCCGAGGATTTGCAATCGAATTGAGAATGGGACATTCTGTTCCTTTTTCATTGTGCGGACAGCAGAACGCAAAGATCGTGTCGCGGCGTCAAGGGTCATCCGTTGAATTGTTGCAGTGCACCGCCTCCTCTAACGATTCCTCCCACGATTAACGCAAGAAAGCATGAGAATCACATATGCGCAAAGTGAAGCAGAAGAGAATGTAAGACTAATTAATCTATTGATCTGCTCTGCAGGAAGCGCCGAAGAAGGAAAAGGCCTGGAAATCCGGGAATCGGAATTTCATTCCAGACAGCTGCAAAACATTCTTTGGAGTTGGGCACAGCTTTGTGGGCGCAGATCCGCCTCCGTTCTGCTGTGCTCTGCTTGAAGTACTTTGTTTTGAATTTTGACTTTCAAGAGAGCTGTTTGTTCCTGCGGGCAACAGGTTTTAATGCGACCCCGTCCAGGCTGTTTCAAATTGTCCGAGACGGCGCTCGCTGAGCCGGCATTGATTCGGTGCCTCTCTTCCGCTTCCTCCGTTTTTCTACGTTTCTTTCCATTCCTTTCCTTTCAGATGCGCATTGATCTCTGCAAGTCCTTGCCTTTGAGTTCCACCCCTGCCCTCGGTGACCGGGAGTTCCGCTTCCGACCATTCCGAACTCTGTAACTAGACTGTGGTTGGTATAATCAAAACACGGGTTGCCAGCATGATTACGAGGAATACCTTCGTTCGGCGGTTTTATCTCGTCCAGGAGGCATTTCTCTTCTCGTTTACTTTACGTTTCCTCTGCGTGCGCGACGGATCCCCATCCTCGGCGGCCGCCGCTTTCGAGGGTTCCGCTCGGACGCGCGCGCGCAGCTGTCGCTGAAGCGGAGACTCCGGGATGTGAGGAGCTTGCAGCGCACGCGCTTGCGTCATCTGGCCCGTCTGGTCCTTTCAGATCCTTTGGAAAATGAGCCGCGCGGTAACCGCCCTTCAAACGCAATTACTAAGTGGCGGCTAGTCCGGGCGCCGGCGCCGCGCCCGGGCGCCAGCGCCGCACGCGCGCGCGCAGTTTTGCCTGTGGAAGCCTCAGCAGCGGCCTCAGCCTCAGACCGGGCGCGGGCATCTGACATAATTGACAATAGGTTGGCCGAAGGTGCAGCTACTGTGGGCGGTCCGCAAACCTGATAGGAAAGCAAAGAGGTCAGTGCGTGGCGGAGAAGCCAGATCGCTTCGTAACGTAAATGATAGAAGAGGTCGATCAACTGCGGCCATTGGGCGAGCGGTGCGAAGACGCGCGCGCGTCCCAGCGCTTCGCTCTCAAAGCTAAGAGGTCGCGCGCGAACCGACGCGCTGAAGTCAGGGTTTTAGATCCAGGAACAGCGTCGCCGCCGTTTGATTATGAGGCGCGGCCGCGCGCCGGCGCACTGACATACACGCGGGCTTGTGAAGTTGTGCTGCTCGACTCAGCCGCTAAACAAAGCCGAAATTGTACGGTCCTGAATCTTCATCATGTAGGTAAATTGGTAAAGAACCTATCATGGCCCGGGCGCCAGGCTTTCAGGAACTCCCTCACGAGATCCTCTTGCTCATCCTGAACAAGCTTGCTAGTCAGGACACCCTGGCCTTTCTGCGGTCCACTTGGGTCTGCAAGGCTCTTTACACAGCGGCAGAGGAGATTCCGGGGGTCTGGAAACAACAGTTTAACGCGCCTCTTGGAGCGAAGCTAGAAATGGTTGCGGAATTTCAAAACGGAAACTTCTACAAAAGAGAGAGACTTTTTTTGGACGCGACGATAAATGTCATGGGGGGATATAAGCGTCTGTTGGCAGCGCGATGGGAAACGAGGGGCTGTGAAAGTTCCGAAAAGAATCTTCATGAACAAACGCAAGGGCCAGATAACACCTTTACCGATTGCCCCAGGTGCAGCTTGCAGTCAGCAGAGAACAGTTACGTATTGATCCTGGTCAGACTACGCGGAAATTCTGTCGCCTTCGGTGTCTATGATACGCAGAAGAAGCAGGCGTGCTTGAAATTGGGTAAGCATGACGCGTGGGTTAAAGAAAACGGGTTAGGACCAGTTACGGGCATTCTTCTTCGGCCTTTAGTATCTCGCGAAAAGGTCAAAGCTGAGCTCAGGCGGGAGAACCTGAAAAACGCCGCTGGCAAATTTGACCAAGAACTGCTTAGACCTGATCTGGTAAGCGTCGAGTTTTACGCTTTCGGCGAGCCAATCATTTCCAGGAATGGCTCATTCGCTACACCAGGAATGCTTCGTTACGGAAGCTTTGTAGCGCAGAAAGCTAAGACCAACTGGATCTCGAATCCTTGGTGGCCCTTCGAGTGGTTTAGCTTGGTTGGCACGGTTTGCCGGCCCCGGTTGTGCCGTCCCGGGCGCGCAGAGGGGAAGAATAGACTGTCAAAAGTGCCTGGTTCAGGAGCCCGGGAACTTTTTGCGGTGCTGGATTTCGAAACGTGGCAACGGCCTGGCTGGAGGTTCTACTGGGACAAGCTGCATAACCCGGACGCCTTTTGGAAGTGGGCTCGGTTGCTGTGAAAACAAAGTATCCAATCTAGTACGACCGTTGTGTAATCTGAGTGGTTTCTAGTAGACTTTGTCCCTTGTAGTTAAGAATCAGTTGTCTAAGGGAGTTTCTCCCTTGTAAGGATCAGCTGACATTGACAAGCCATTTTGGAACTCGGATTCCGTGCGTCTACTCAAATCCACAGCCTTTCGAGTTTTGCAGGCGGCCCGTTCTCAGCTGTTTTAGGCTGCGTAACCGACAACAGTCTATGCCGAACATGTAAGCGGTGGGCATGTTACGATGCATTCAATTCATTTTGTAAATGCTCGAGCACCATAAGTCGTGAAATTTAGGCCCTGTAACAACAGCCGTCAGCTAGGGAAACATGTAGTCACTGCGTTTGGACCAAAGACGCGGCTAACAGCATGCATTTACGGTCCAAAGTCGCTCACATTGATCCTAAACCTCATCTAGACGTTCAAGCAAAGCGCGTAGGGCCTTCTCATGGGCACATCATTCCATGCCATGATAAAACTAAGCCAGTTAAGTGAGATGGTATGCATGCTTTTCTGCACGATGCGCATTTATAGCTCAAATTGGTGATGCGGCGTCAAAAGACGGTGCAGCGCTTGAAGCGAGCATTGCTTGCCAAGGCCGGGCGGAATAGGAGCATGCGTCAAATCAAGCTAGTCTCGTGAAGCATTGACGGAAATCAGAATCTTCCAGATTTCTGTATCTACAACATGGCCCTTTCTCTGAAAAATGATGGGCGCCTTGGGAACAATGATATGAGATACGACTTAACGTTCGTGTGTAATCGTAGGCCAGAGATCTAACTTAATCGGAAAGGGGCCCATAATTATGGATACGTTCCAGGTTTGAAGTCTTTACGGAACCATTTTTAGAGGCAACCAAGTGCATACCTGGAATGGATTACATCTCCGGAATAGGGCCGGCTGCTGCGCGCGCGAGCTGTTTACCAATCATTAACAAAGGCCCAGATTCTCTCCGAAATGAAGCTAGGCAATACTCTCAGTGTGACTGGCTTCAGAGCGCATTCCGAGCTCCTTAATCCTATACGAAACTATGATCGTGTACTCAACATATGCATTATAGGTTCCCTGCTTTACATGTTCTTCGACGCAGCCCCGCGCCCCGTGGCGCGTATTGCGAGCTCCTTTAGAATCAGGCCGTAGCACGACCCGCTTTCTGTCGTCTTATCGTACTGCAGAAGTTCTTGCACCCGCGCCAGACCGTCCTGGAGAGTGCGCAACCTGCACGAAGGGAATGCAACTGGATCGGCCTACAAGATACGTTGGGCTTTTCCGACCGGTACCAGACTCGTTGAGATATTCACGTCAAACTCGATCACGCTGCCAGTGTTCGAATTTTCGCGCGATGCAAAACAGGCAAGAATTCAGAAACAATAGGCCGTGCGCAGGCAAAAAAATTCGAGGGTCTGGCAAGGGCCACCTTCATGCAAGTGGTGGGTGGATCGACCCCGGTTTGAAAAGCGTCAGACCGGCTTTGGGTTTGCTGGCTTTGAAGGCGGGAAAAAAGTCTCCCAAGAAAGTTTGAAACAATCAAGACGGTAAAAGCCCCCGTGCGCTGCCGTTTCTCTCGGACTGGATCTAGAACCAGGAGTTTGCTTCCCTTGCTTTTGGCCCTACCTCGCGGGGTCGTCCAGGATCGCCCGGATGACGTCATTCAGGCGGCCCGTGATGTCATCCGTCTCCAGGTTGACCGTGAACGTGTCGTAGTCCAGCAGTCTGCTCCGCTCGAAGGGCCGGTCGAACGCGCGGAAGAAGCTCACCGGAATGCACCCCATTGAGATGGCCTTCCAGAAACGGGCTGTGTCCTGCGGACAGTTAAAAGTAACCAGGACGGTCTTTAACTCAGGAATCATCAGCGGCAAGAATATAAAGCTCCGAAAGTGATTTTGAATCCAACCCAACAATCTTTCTGCTCCGCACCCTCGCCCACGTCTCTAAACCGTGAAAGTGACGCCATAAGGGATCCCAGGCTGGCGAGCTTGATTATCGTTAACTATCTTTTTTTAAGCAACCCGCATTGGCCGCATTAGCGGCATTCGCTCTCCATACGCACCGTCGAAGTATTACGTGGACCTCGGGTCTGCTGTGACAGGGAGAGGCGAGAAGCAGTCGGGTCCCAACTGATTTCTAAGGACAAACGGTTCCTTTCTCTTCGACCATCTCTTCGCAAGTAACGACAACACAACACATCCCTCGGTCCCTGGTTCCAGAAGCGAGCTGCGTGCAATGTTCAGATGCCAAAGCGCAAGCTTCTTGGACAGGCGCACGTGGCTAAGTGAAAGGAATCCGCGGACCGACACAAGCTAGTCGAAGAAAAGCTTGCACGCCCTCAGTGTTTGTCTATGCGAAGAGGCCAGTCATTGAGCGGCGAAGCCTCGCTACGTGTTTCCGAAAAAGAAAGCGCAGACACAAACGAATTTGGCTGCCAACCAGGCTGAGTACGAGTCCTGAGTCTCAGTCCTTTGGACAAGAGGTGGTTACCCTTGTTTTAACCTCGGCAAGGCTGGTACCCGCCCGAGTCCGTTTATGGGACAGCTAACCACGTTTTGACCGGCTCATAACCATCCGTAATCAAGGGCCAAATCTTCGTGTGAGAAACATGATGCGGACGGCTCACCTGCGTGTCTCCGGGCGGTGTGACACAAACACAGCTAACCACTTCTTGACCAGCTCATAACCGTCCATGGTTACTAAGGGCCAAAACTTCGTGTAAGAAACACGATGCGGACGGCTCACCTGCGTGTTTCCGGGCGGTGTGACGCAAAACACTGCCCGGCTCATGTCGGCGAGCGTCTCCTCCGCTGTTCGCGCCGCAAAATCCGACCCCGGAAAGGGATCCCTCACCCACTGCTCGTGCAGTTCCTTTCGGATTTCGTGGCCGTACCGAGCACCGTGCTGGTCTCGGGCCGAGAATCGGTACAGCAGTGGGATGCTCCGGTTGCTTTCGAGCGGGCGGACAATCTGCAGCAAAAGGACGGTTCCATGGGCCCCAAAAGTTCAAGCGCTCTGGAAACGGAAGAGACTGATGCCGAAACGAATAACCTGAAATCGGGCCAGCCTTTCACCCCCGAAAGGATGCCTTCTCTCCAACTAAGCAAATCCGCAGGGAGTCTTACGTACTAAATGTCAGGATGGCGGACGGGAGAGCTACTCAAATCTACACCAAGAGAGGAGCTCGTGAGAGTCGAAGCAGTTTACCGCGTGACGCTTCGGCTGAGTCGGAGATGAAGGGTTTTCTAGCGATGGGCTGGAATCTAAGCTGAAGAGCGGTTGTGCACTTGCATAACTACAGAGATTAGATACAATACAAGCTGGGTCTGCTCGGAAAGTTCGGACCAGCAGGGACTTCACCAAAAGATAACGTTACGGGCGGCCTGGCCGACTCGGTTCCTGCCTTTGCCTCTGAGGCGTCGAAAGCCGATCCCCAGTTTAAGCAACAGCAGAAAACGCTGGTTGCTGGAGACACGCCGTCTCCCTAAACGATAAGCAGAGTCGAGACCACGATCCTTGAAGCTTCTGACTGAGAGCGTCCCGTGCTCTCGCAACGAATCTATCTTCCGTTAGGGACACCGCGAATGGATCAGACCGTCATTTCTGACATTTGTACCGTTTTCAGACGAGCCTTCTCTTAACAAGCGGGATTAATTTTCGGAAGATCGTAGTGATCTTACAGGTACAGCCTTTTCCGGACCAAGATGGTCTTGCCCACTAATTCTGCCTCTGGTTTAAACGCGACCCAGGAGGTGGTTTGTTAACCTACCCGGTTCGGCTTTAACCACATGGGAACCACAACGTCCCGCCCGGGAGCGTGACAGAAGAAGTCGTCAGGGGCGCGGTCAGGATCGTATTGGTGTGCCCAAGAGCGGGCAACAAGATCGCCATTCGCCTGCACACGAGAAACAAGCCTGGTTTGTGCAGGGCGATTTGACTGAGTCTCGAATATATGCTATTTCGCCCCTATTTCCCTGCTTCCGTGTGCTTTGGGGAGAGTCACATGTGGCCGAAATCCTAGCAATTTCGCTACGAGAGGTCGGTAAAAGCATCGTAAGTTTGGAAGTTCGCTACAGTCACGAGGGAACTTCGGAAAGTAACAGGGGAAAGCAGACCCGAAACACTATGGAACTTCTATGAATGAGCCAGTTAGAATGTCTATTGGGCCCCCATTTAAAATATGAGAGTCCCCAGTACTGCTTTGACTGGAAGCATCATGCACTGCAGTGTCCAGGAAAACTAAGGATGCCGCTCTGCCAAAGAAAAAGAAAACGTTTCCTGTCGTCGTTTCAAACGTCCTATCCCCAAAGTCTGCTTCGCAAAGATCCTTTCATCTGTGGCCAGGAAAGGTCCCAGTTTGATTGGTTGCTGACAGATTGCGGATCGGACCTTTTGCGGAACCTTGCACTCAGGATCTCATGCCTTACGTACAGCCTCTCTGGAAGTCTTTGCTAGTAATCGATGTTACTGCCCTCCTGACAAAATGCAGTGAGGTTTGGCCATCATCTGTGCGCTGCTTCCTAGATCTCCTTGGCCAACGATCATCGGGACGTCCGTAGGGGAGCAAGCTCGACAAAGAATTGCAACCCTGACTGACGTCCAGAGTCCACGGACTCTTGGGCACCACCAATGTGGCCCCAGTAAAACATTCCGGTTTAGGAGCGCCAGGGGAGTTTGTCTTTGCAGGCTTTCTACAATTTACCTGAACCAGCTCCAGATTGTTGCGCCTACGACCTCAGAATCCACAAACATTCGGGCCCCTTTGCAGGCATATCCAGCTCGAATGTTGAAAGTATCTAGCTAAAAACAACAGCTCAAATGATGAGATGATCTAGCTAAAAGCACCAGCTCAAATAATGAGAGTATCTAGCTAAATCCATCAGCCCAAGGTCTGGAGCCTCGAGCTCTCGCGCACCTGAATGCTGATAAGCTGCCCCACTTCCCTCCTTGCATCCTTCAGAAACCCATATGCATCGCACCGCCCGTTGTCGTACCCAAACACGGCCACATGGTCCGCCCCGTTCGTCCGGTTCCAAAACGGCCAGCTCGTCCGAACATGGTCCAAAGCGTCCGACACAAAGCGCGAGGCGTGGGCCACTCCCTCTTTAAACGGCGCACCGTCCTCTTTTTCAAACGACCACTGCGTGTTGAGGTAGTAACCCAGGTACATGGGTATGTAGAACAGGCTGGCGGCCTCGGGGTTAAGCGTCCTAACCCGGCTGGTTAACAGGAACCGGTGGAGGTGCACGTCGGTGTCGTATTGAGTGTCGTGGTATGCGGCCGTCCGGTTGAAGACGTGATCCGTGAAGCGCTTGGGCATGGCATAGACGTAAACAAACCCATCCGGGTAACCCGCGAGCTCGGGAGCATTTCCCGCACTCCCCTGTCTAGTTTCTAGCGCTACGCCAACGACGTCGCCGGCAGCTTTGGTTACGTCAGCAAAGGGTCTGCTGTCCTTCTGCCCGCATAGTAGCCCCAAAGACCCATTCAATCCTGGCCGTGACACCGCTATGTGCAAGCAGTCCAGCAGTAAGACCGTAACCGGGACAAAGCAGTAGACTAAAAGGGGCACTTTGCAGCTCATGATCATCAACCCAGCTGAAACCCTGTGCGCTCGCATCTGCTGCACGTCGTTTGCAGCACTCTTTGCTGTCAGCTGAGTAGTAGAGATCTAGCTTTTAGAAAGCAAGCTCCCAAGTCAAGGTGTCGGTGTCAGCAGCTGCTAGTCAATGAGCTGTCGGGGCGCACACCGCTGGGCTGTTTGAATTCTACCGCTTGAGTGGGCAGTGCGCGCGGCAGCTTTGCAGCGGGCAGGCACTCTGTAGACACTCACATACAGAGAAGGACAGCGAGGGCTCTCCGAATACGACATGCACTTCCAGCAGTGGTTGCGAGGAGTAGCGACGCATTAGCGGCCGGCGCCACAACATTTATCACAGTGCTCACTTGGTTCAGCAGCCAGCTACTTAAGCCTTAAGGCGCTGAGCCTATCCTAGCTGACCGGGATGCCACTTGATGACGTAAGATCCGGCGCTTCCCTGGCGCCCCATAGGGCGCAGAATAGGGGGTGTCGTATGTAGCCCTCACGCTTATTTCGGTGCACACGTCATGAAGTACGTGAATGCCCGGGCCGAGTGGGATTCGCGAATTTAAGGGCCGGGGTCCCGACTCTGGAGTGACTCTCATGCAAGTCCCAGCTGAGAGCTCGCTCCATCTCCCCCGGTGGCTTACCCCGAGGATTGAACCTGGATGAGTTAGGGGAACCGGGACCCCTTTCCAGCTACAGTCGGAGCTTCCTCCCGGCACAAAGTACCGGTATCGTTTTCTGAAGGTTTTCTAGGGACTGCCATTCTCGGACTCAAGCTTTAATTTATCACGAACTTGCTGGAAGACAGGTTTATGAATACCCGGCAGCACCCGGCTCTTGATTCTTGAAGCTCTCTCACAAGGATACCCGGGGGATGAACGGCAGAGGGCCGGGGCGGCTGTCTGGGAGAGTCATATAACGGAGGGCCGAGATGGCATATTTTGGAGCCAGATTGGAGGCTTGGAGCCCAATCCGATCGACGCGGGAATTCAAAAATTCCGTATCTCGAGCCAGGTCGGCAAATACCCGGTACGGTACCGCGCACGAGTCGGCGCCTCGTGGCGGCCGGCACCGGGGCAGGTTCGCCTGTAAAATAGTCATAAAGGTACCACGTACAGACTCCGAACTGTACGTTACGAACTTCTACGGCCCTCATAACCGTCAAGATGTGACCTTGGATGCGAGCTGTCCGGGACCCGGGTATTCAAAAACCAAGATCCGTAACCCGGCTTTTTACGCGCCCCGCACCCGCGCCTGTGACCCACCCTAGCCACCCAGCCAAACCCACCAGTCTCCCGGGTGCCCAGTTGTTGTAACAGGCCTGGGCACACGGGAGATCTACCGTATATCGGAGTCCGACGTTCGAACCGGTAGCCTGGCCGAACGATTATAGTAGGTCAGTACGTTAGGTACCGTACAAAGTGTACATTGCTACAGACTGGAGTACACAACTACGGTATAACGTACCAAAAGTACTGGGTATCGTTGTACCGGTATGACAAGTACGTACGGATAGGTACTCGTTTGCCAAAACATTCTGCACACACATGACTGGGTATGCCGGGCTCCGATCCAGCCCGCAGCTGAGCTATACCCCTGATAACTGATTGCTACCATTCCGCGCATGTCGCGGGCCCTATCTGGGAGCCCCGCACTGTTCAAGCAGCTGAATCTGCCGATAAGAGTTCAGTTTAATTCAATACGTATTACTGTCCCTTTTCGAGCGCGTTTCATTATCACAAGCTGCTTCAGTATCCTAGTCTCTTATACGTTAGCTCCTGCATGCGGGCTGACATAAGCGCTCAGGATGATCAGTAATAGGCGTACTGTTGCATGTGCTCTCAATCTTATAGCCTTTCAACTTCCCCCTCTGCTACTTCAAATCCATAGGCGCGCTAAATTGTTACATTTTTGGAGGCTATGGTTATGTACGACATTCGCTAAGACATGTACATCCTTCAGATCCATTTTTGGAGTTGCTGATTCCTGAAGGACTCGGTGTCTACCGTACACGAAATCATCGAAATCATCTCAACACACTCACATATTGTCAATCATTGAAGGCGGTCATGACCCTCCTCAATCTGAGTAATAAATAATAATGAAAGCTCAGAATGCGAGCTTTCAAGCGAACGTTGCGGCGCTCAATAAAGGCCGGCACGGTAGGCAGGCACACCTGATACGAGTGTACTTGAGCTGCCGCGACCCAGCAGCCCATGCAAATCAGCCACTGTTCCAGCTGGCAAACAGTAGACTGTAAGCTCTGCGAAATCTGTGTCAGTATTGTGCAGACCCAGTCCTGAAAGCCTTGGTAACCTTTGGCACTCGCATAAGCTGCTTACCCAATGACGTTTACAAATGGCCCGCACCGGCCTGATGCAAGCCTTCGTCAGATTCCATAAGGTACAGCTCAGGCCACTGACCATATGCTGGGAACTCCGAGTTCGTTCCTGATCAATCGGGATGATCCGAGCAAACCAGCAGCTTGTCCGCTTCACTATCTTCATTGCAGTGGCTGAGTTCAGGACTAACAGCTCTCATCGTCTGAAGCGGAAACTTGTCTTTGCAAGGGTCAGCCAGCTGCTAACAGACCAGCTGCCAAAGAGACAAGCTCAGAACAGCGGCGCAGCGCACTCACAGCTTGCTTGGCGCAGCTGGAAGCATCAAACTAGATCTGTAGCGGCAACAGCTTAAATGCACTTTTTTATTGCCTCCGCACCTAGCTCACGCCTTACACTCTGCTGAAGTTACGTTCTCTGGGGAAGCTGAAGTGGGCAGGATTCTGGTTGAATGGTTGTGGAGTGGTCACACCTCCATATCAAGGCGCGCACTTTTCCGTGCTCAATCCGAAGAGCTGCCGGTGAGTCCTTGTCACTTGAGTTGGAATGATGAGTGCACGTCTCTTCTGTCCTTTCAGGCCCTTCTGCCACTATGAGGGTCCCAAAAGTTGGAGCTCTGTTCACCCTGGGAGATCCTGCTCTGCTCTCATATGCTGGTCCTGGATCTAAGCTCATTGGGTCCATGAGACTCTGAGATTTAACTACGTTCCGGTGTGCTTATGATGTGGTGGGCTAGCCTACTGTGGTGGCTTCATCTGCATGTATCAATCACTGGTAGTTCACAGGTTGAGCAACGGCCCTTTCTCGCAGGATCAAGCAATCAGCTAAAAGCCTTGAGTATACAACCATTGCCTAGGTTTCATTACGAGCTTTTTGAACTTTGAAATAGCTTTCAGACTGTCACCTTCCGGAAGCTGCCAGAGGGATATCACTGTCATGCAGATGCAATTTCAGAGGAGTCAGTAGGGGCTGGCCTTGATTCTGCTGGGTTCAAGCTTTTAATGGCAGCTTTGCACTCACTCACGTATTTAACATGGAGCACGTTCACAGTGGTTGGGTAGTGGTGGGCTTTCTTTCTGCAAAGAAGCGCTTCCAAGCACACTAGCGCATACCCAACTCGTGAAACAGCTTAAGCCTTCATCACTTAAACCTTCGCTGAAATCTCGTTCTTCATAACACCTTTGGTTGGATGATCATCTCGATAAGTAAAGGGGATTGCTTTTGTCACCGGTCAGCAGTTATCTGTTTGTTGTTCGAACCGACATGGATCACTGGTGGTCTATGTTTTCCTCTCAAGGCTGCTTTGTCTCGAGTGCTCAAGCTTGGTCCGGGTGCTCACGATAAATTAGTGCTGTGCTTTCTTTAAGCCTGAAGATAACTTCGTTGTCTGGACACATGCAAGTCACAGACCTGTTCCGAGGTCGTCAGCTGGCACCTTTAATTGCTTCCGGACCACCCAAGATTGGCTACTTATTGCAACCTGCTAAGCAGCAGAAAACCTCAGCCTTCTTCTGCTGCCCAACAGTGGCTATAACTCCTCATCAACTGGAACAGAACGCAAGAGTCCTTTTGATCTCGATAAGAATTACAGAAACGGGGTTACACGTACGCTCAAAACGACAGGCACCGAGTGTCTGTGCTGAACGTTTTCTTCTCTCTCTTTTCAGCCTTCTTCAACCACGCCAAGAGCACTGCGCGATTGACACACCTCAACCCAGTCATTGTCCCGGTATGACCTACCCCCAACTTACGCGCCCGGAAAAGGTTTCCCGAGGCACGCACCGCTCGCTCGCCCGCGCCGCCCTTGCCGCCCTCGTGCTGATGTTGTCTTTAGTGGGGACGGCGGCCCGGGGGATCCCCCTGTCCGCTGACGTCACACTTGCGCCCGCGCAAACAACAGAAGGGATCGAGGAGGCGGTCATCCGTGTTGCCCGTTCCGACCCAGGCTGGACCCAGGAAGATGACGTTGCGGCTGACGTCATCGTGCCGTTCGTTGGTGTGAACGCCAACATGATGAACGACCGGAGGCGCACGGAGTGGCCGGTGCAGAGCTATGGGGCGGCGCTGCGGGTGGGTCACCACTAACCGAAGATGGTTATCGGCCAAACCCGGCAAGTTGTAAAGGAACTCCAATGAAAGTCAACGACTCAAAAGTGTCCAAAGGAGCGAGTTCCTTACCTGTGGAGAAAATCCAACTCCATATAGTAGTGGGAAAACGAGTCAGAAAAAGACCCGGCCGTAAAGACACGAACGTCCAAAAAGTGATGGCCGTTGGATAGCTGCTAGACCGTGCTCGACGGATTCACGACTGACAGATTTTGCAAGTCTTGAAGATGCTAGGTCGACAGCTCAAGTCCATGCATAGATTTTGGAAGATTCTGACGTGCAAAACGCCGTTTGGACTCAGTAACTTCTTTTCGTGAACGGTAGATTTAGCAACAGTTTCAGTCCTCCTTTGTCGCCTGAGAGACCGCTCGAGATCAGACCCTTGGAGAGCAGGGAAAGCCAGATCTCGACAATCGTTACGCTTTTCATTGTAATCCAGATAACAACATTACCCCCCCCCCCCAATCTTTCAGGAGCTCGGAGCTGGCATCGTTCGCTACCCGGGGGGTGACATGGCGGACTCGTACATGTGGTCGGTACCCCCCTTCGCAAAATCCGATCCTAGGATGGCACGAGTCGGGCCTGAGGAAGTTCCGTGCTGGGGTAACCTTCGCTTCCTCTTTCCTGCTAAGTGTTTTTGTCCCTGCTAGATGTTTTCTGTCAGCAGCAAGCACTCTCCTCTTCGCTGGATTTTGTAGGACCGTTCTTTGTTTCAAGATCGCACTGAAAGTGGCTCAAGAGAGCGCTGCTCAACAGAGTGCTTCCAGAGCGCAAATGTTTTGTCCCATTGCACACACTCTTTTGAGGTGCGCCCCTTCGAGCATCAATGACTCGTTACTTTCGCTCAATCTGCGCAAATCGGAATACGTGAGGCGCGTCTCAAAACGATCGGGCTCCAATGAAGCATTTGCGCCCGCCTAATCTCTGCTCGGACTCCTCCTTACCCCGCTCTTTGAATCTCCAGATGACCCAACCGAAGGCAACATGTCATACACTTGGCTCGGCTGCGACCCGCGCCAAATCGACTTCCCCCTCGAGTTACACCCCCAAACCCTTGGTTTTGACGACTTCATGACGTCAGCAAGCCAGGCGGGTTCCGCTGTTAACCTGGTGGTTCCGCTGGACGGAGCGTCGGAGTTCAACGACGACGACCACGTTCGGACGCGGAGCGTCGGAGCGGCGGAGCTTTTGGAGACGTCGGTAGCATGGGTGAGTGGTTTGGATTAACTCAACTCCTACTCATCGGCTCAACTTTGATTATTGAAAAGCTTTTCGAACAGAAACGAAGTGGAAGCCCGCGAAGCACAGACGAAGTTGGATGAGGCAGTAACCCTCAAAAGTGGCTAAACGCGATCCTCCCTTCTGAACCCGAAAGAAGCTTCTCCAAGTCTGGGAACAGAACACAAGGCTCAACGCTGCACTTTTGCACGGCAGATTCTCTCAGCGCTGCAGATTTGCGCTGCAAATTTGCTCAGGGCTCGAAACACTGTGCATTCCACTTTCGCCCATCAAACGAAAAGCTCAGTGGTATTTCGTGGTTCGGCCGTCTCTTTCAAGGCGTCGGTTTCGCACTTTCTGCTTTCCTTCGTGCTGACCGGTACGTACCGTCTCTGCCACCAGGTCACCTACTGCAAAGACAAATACAACGTCACCCTGTGGGAGGTTGGGAACCAGCCAAACGAGCGGCTTTCGAGCGGCGACTTCGCTCACTGGCTTTTCCGGTATAGTGTCGCCATGAAGGCTGTTAACCCGGGCATCAAGATCGGGGTTTCGGGCGACGATCCGGAATGGCTGGACGACGTACTGAACCGAGTGGGCGCCCACGTCGACTGGATCAGCGTCAGTGCGTCGCCCTTGAGAGGTGCGTTTGACTGTTTTAGCACAGGAACCTTTTGTCATTAACCAGGATTGGTTCAAGGGCCTCGAACCGGACATTTTGAACGTTTTCCTGGTAGCTACATGGGGGAAACTTACCAAACCCCAAATCCAGCTTGGTTGGTGCTGACTCTCTTCCTGTGCAGCCCTGACTTTCGATGATCAAGTGTGCACGTTTCGAGGAGTTTCAATCTCTTTATGTTTACGATAACGGGGACGGTAAAGGTGCTGCTTAAGGAATGCATGCGGTGAGGCGTAGGTTCGAATCTCGGGGGAAGTATACTGGATTCGAAGTACAGAAATCGGCTGGGAAAGGTTTGAAAGCAGATGGGGAAGAGGATTCAACTATCACGCATGAGCTGACCGACAAGCGATCAGAAGGCTTCGTAGATCCAAAGCTACAATCCCGAACAGAAGAAAACCCAAAAAACGCTTCAAATGCTGAGACTTTGCAGAGCAAGATCTTTCTAGGTAGGCCTCGCTGCTGGTATGAGTGTAGTACAGTCATGGCGATCTAGTTTGTAGTGCTCACTTGCAACGGCGCTGGGGACGATCCTAGTCCGTAGCCTCAGCCCATGAAAAACCCATCTCGAAAACCCCTGCCCACTCATTAAAGAGGTTCCGCAAGACCTTTTTTCTGCAGACTTCCTCAGCTATGCAGACTACCTCGCATCGTCGAACCAAGCGCCGCCGCCGTTCGAGGCACTACGTCAGGTCCTACGCAAACATTCGTAAGCCGTTCTAACTTTCAGGCCAAAAGGACCTTAGTCCGCCCTATAAATATGCCCTATAAATATGCCCTATAAATATGCCCCGTCCAATCTGCTATCTCAGACGGTGAAATTCGACTCTGGAAGCATACCCGCTTCGCTGGTCAATTGAGCAATCGCTTCATCCCAATGTCGCTTGCTGAAAACGCTGTTTGCTGGCTTAAATTCCAAGAAACGTGAAGTTGAGAGCGGAATGTATTCGGATGCCGTCTCTCGTTCGTCCGTTTGGCGCATATGTCGTGCGCAGAACATTTCTTACAAGCGGGATAAAGCCGTTGAGTCCTCCGTTTTGATCGAGCGGACTATTCAAAATGGAGTTTTGGGCTGGCAAGAGCCTCTACTCTTGAAATGTGGCACATAATCGCCTCTCACAGAGAAAAAACTAAGTCGCGCTCCGGAACCGATAGATACCGGACCGTTCAACGGGCGTGATTCCGGCTCAGTTTGAAACCGAAAAGCTTGCAAGTCGCACAAGTTCAAGGATAGACTTCCGGAGAAGTTTCACTAGAGCGACGTCATGCTCCAGCTCGCACAAGGCTAGCAAGGAGCGTACAGAAAGCATCCATCGCTCGCAGAACATCTCGAAATCTCTTCAAACCCTGCACCCTCAAATAAAATGTCGTCATATCTCTCCAGCGCCGACCGTGGCGTGCCGCTCTGGTTCGCTGTGACGTCACTCTCCGCGGCCGGAGACACGTGGGCGGACGCCGACCCCGTCCGGCGCGCGCTCGCGTTTTCGGACGAGCTCCTGCGCCACGCGGCCACGCCGGGCGTTCGATTCTTACAAGTATGTACCTTGACCGTGAAGTACGGAGTTTTTTCTGTAATCAGTCACCGGTGCCTTACGTCTGACAGCTCATTGCTGAGGCCTTTCTAACAAGCCCGTTGCCATCTCGGCTTCAGCCCCGCAACTCTCGCGCGCGTGAGCGCGACGTTAGGATCCTTTTGACCGTAGAGGTGAAGAGAGACTCTGCAGAATTCAATTTGACACAATCTTTTCCCCTAAGAGGAAGGTTAATAATTAAGTAGCATTCCCTGAGTACCAAATAATCGGATCGTAACCCAAGAAATGCGCGCGCGCGCCCTTTCCTTGCAGTTCTCCATGACCAAATGGTTCAACGACAACGACCCGCTGAGCTCCGCCTTCGCGGCGACCAACGCGCTCACGCTGGTGGGCGAAGCGGTCGCCCTTGTTTCGAACGCGCTTTCCGCTTCCGGTGGGGTGAAGCTCCGCGCTACCACCTCCGTTCCGCTACTCAGCGCGTACTTCGCAATCGACCGGTGAGCTATTACTCTGATTCTGCTGAAGTCAAGGGGATATTTTCCAGAGGGTTTGTAACGCACGACCTTAACGGGTGCATGATAAGAACATCGCAAGTCCAATTGAATTGCGAAGTAGCTGCCCATTTCAGTCGCACTTTCTGATCTGGAGCGACTGTAACGACTTTCATCGTTCTCGGCACGCACTTACCGTTTAGCTTGGTCTGGCGATCATCAAAGGTACCAGATTTCTTCGTTCTTTCATGACCACTGGAAATGGTACCGCCGTACGATTCGACTTCGTGCCCTCTTTGGGGTCCACTGTCGCTCACTGTACTTGCTTAGAAAGACCCAGTATTTCCTTTCTTTTGTTAAACCAAATAATTCTGCCGGATCTTGTTACGTCCCATCTATACGTTGCAAACAAATCTCTTTCTGTCGGTACAAAGCGTTTCCTTTCTCTCCGCAGCGTACGGGATCCGTCAATCTGAAGAGTACATTCTAGACGAGAACTACGACGAGAAGTGATACACCTCTCCAATGTTTTTGTTTGTCCTTTCAACTCTAAACAGTCAGTCCATCGCATCATACGCTTTACCATCCCACTCAATCCGGTAATGTACCTTCCAGGACCAAAAAAGAAGCGTCCGTCGTTCTTGTCAACCACGGTGGGAGGACGCGTGTCAAGCTGCAGCTGAACGACATCTTTACAACCGCAGAAGGAGAGTTGCCGGGAAAATTTGGATGGGAGGCCTCGTCATTCGCACTGCGTCCCGCCAAAAGCGCAGACGGCGCCTTGGAAAGGTGGCAGAGACCGCTCGTACAGGGCCTCGATGTGGACGCCGCAATCGGAGCCGTACACGTGGAAGTCCCGGAGACGTCTTTGGTGTCCGTAAGGATCACGAAGACGATACGTGGCAGAGCTGATGAATTGGTGAGGGCTGACGCTTTTCTGAACTTGGTTGAACACCGCAAGCCTTGAGCCGGGGCTGAAGGGTTAAGTCTGGACAGGGATCAGTAGTGCTTCAAAGCAGTGGTTTGCGAAAGACAAGAAGTGTTCAGACGCTATAGAAGCTCGAAATCTTCCGTGCCTTTGTGATGGATGGAAAATCTCCACCGGTTTCAGCATGATGAATGTGATGCATCAAGTCCTTGTCTTTCTTGTACAGAGACCGGAGAACGACACCCTCCAGCAGTTCAGAGCTTTGAATCTTTCCCGTGCTCCTGTTCGAAGCTGAAAAAATGGGAGATAATTCAGTTCAATAACACTAACGCAATCCTTGTCGGTTTCTACAGACCGGCAGAACAACCCCCTCCGTCGCGCCTCCTCGCGGCCGCTACCTTGTCCTCACCGACAACCTGGCGAGCCCATTCACACCGTACATCCTCCGCATCCAGGACCTGATGCGCTCGCTGACAGCACCGGGGCACGAGGTGAGAAAACGCTATTTGGCAATACTGTTACTAACATGTGCCTTTTCACACCGTACATCTTCAGGGTCTGTTGCTCTTTCACTTACACGCCCCGTAAGTAGAGGGCCTCGATCCTGCTTGAGAGATTCCTCGACTTCGGAGGTTCTCTGCTTGAGGTCCCTTTAATACTTTCAAGTGGTGGGAGAAGTCGTTCTCTTGTTTCTGGCGCGTTACAATTTGAAGGGAAAGTGCATGTTTAGTAACAAAACCCAGAACTGAGGAACCAGGACACAGCAGAGAATCCTTGTTTGCGAAGGAGTAGAAGCGTCAGAGACTCGAGTTTCCGTCCTCAGGTTGTTCACTTCCTGGAAACAAGCGATGACGTCAAGTGCCCCGACGCGACACGTCAGCAGCATCTGGAAGAGACCGGGGCGCTGTGGATGTGCGGCGGCGCGCCGCGGCTCTTCCAGCTGCTGCAGCAGCGCGAGCACGCGCGCGCGGGCTTTGACGCCGTCATCATGATGGTGAGCTTGTCCCCTGCTGGCGGCCCCATCAAAACGGAACACTCGAGAGAAAGCGGAACCGGAAACCATTCATAAGCCAAAGTAGTGATGGTTTATTCCATATGGCTCCATATAAACCAGGTTGTAGTGCCCACCGCAAGTTCAGCCCAGGTGACCAGGTTGCTGAAACGTCCGGATCCGCGACGTCGGGAATACGTTTTTGTTGGAGATTGACAGTACGTAAAATCCTGTCAACCTAAATGCAGATCGCACCCATTCCGGTGTCCACTAACGTGTCAATCTATAGCCAATTCGCAACTTTCTTTACTGCGCCGTAGCTTGGCCAGAGTGAATGATGACGTGTCTCTAACGACTGATCCACGTTTGAGTAGGGCAGGCACTGGCCATAACGGCCGCATTGTAAAATGCGCTTCAGCACTCACATTAATTTTGCCGGCATTTCATTCAGCGTTTGGGCGTCCGCTGTACCTTATGACTCAAATAAGTGGCTTCACGAAGTGAGGCTTCACACTAAGTTCTCCTGCAATCAAACTAACCTAGATGCTATCCAATGTGCCTAACGTAAACCCAAAATCTTGAAGCAAAGAGAAAAGAGCCGAATCCGTCATGGCGGAAAGGGAAGGATGAAATGATAAAGCTATCGAGCCCCCAAAAGTACATGCACTGCAAACACAAAGAAAAATTCCTCCCATTCTTGTTTCACAGCCCTGGTATTGGTTCTCACCCAACCTCTTCGAGCGCCACGTGGACACCATCGCGCAAACCGCGCCCCAAACCGCGCTCGTCGTCCTGACCGACGACGCGCACGGCGCACGCGCTGCGCGCCTCTCTGCCGACTTCCAAAAGTATCCCCACCTGCCCTTCTCCCCGGACCCCGACGTCGCGGCGCGCGAGGCGCGCACGTACGCGCGCGCAGACGTCGTGGTCACCGTCAGCGAGGAGGACGCGCAGCTGGTCTGCGCGCACGTGCGTACGCGCGCGCAGTGCTTTGCGTGGACGTGGAGCACCAACACGACGCGCGCGCGCGTACCCGCGGCCGCGGAGTTGCCAGGGTTTGGGGCGCGGCGCGGGATGGCGCTCATGGGCGACTTCCACAACCCGACGACTGCGACCGCGCTTCAGGTGTGTGTTGCAAATGACGAAGCTTCAATTCTTCAAAAGCAGGCTTTTGCCGAGTAATCTGACCAGCCTCGGACGGGTGGGGTTAGTTTTGAGGTTTTGGGGTGGGTGCGGGTGCAAAGCAGGTGATTTGTGAACAGGGTCTAGAGCACATTTCTGTTGAAATGAAGAAACAGGCTCATCCAGGCGACCAAGAAACCGAGGATGCGCTTCGTTGGTCGCTTAGAAAGCCTGTTGCTCAAAATGCGGAGACCCTGGCGGAACTTTCGCTGGCCGTTCACTTAAACACACGAGTTGCAGCTGCCACGTGTACGATCTGACGCTCCAGACTGAGTCTCAGGCTTGCTCTTACTGCAGTGGTTCATCTGGAACGTCCTTCCCGCGCTCCAAGAGCACTTCGACGCAAAGAACGAGCGCGTTCCGCTCACGCTTGTTGGCAGCGGATTCCGGTCGGCTGTCTTCACTCCGTTGCTGGCTCAGCTTGAACAGGTGAGCGGCAGCAGGTATTCAGACGTATGAGAATAAATTGGCACAGTGAGGATGTTTTCGACGTTCTTTTTGTTGAAAATGCAACCCGAGGGAAATGATTTCACATTACCTTTTCGGCGTCAGCGGGTTGTCTGTTGGATCGTATGTATCACGTTGCGACTTAACTTTGTAATAGGGAGAAAATAATGAAATTATATCATGGCCGCGCAGAATCTTTGTTGAAAGGGTGCGAGACAAGCCGCTCTTCGTTTGATTTCCTAGTTAAGAAGCCAAGCGAGGGTTGAAGCCTTCTCATACATAACGAAGACTGACCTCAACTCGATCAACTCTAGTCAAACCCCGTCTAGCGCATATCTAGAGTCGCCCTGAGATCACTAACTTTAGGTGACTTGGCCTTCACGAATCTGAAATTCGAAGCCGTAATTCCTTTACAGGCAATCAAGCTGAGCCGCGGCATCGGCCCCCTCGAACTCCAGATCTCTCCGGAGGGCCCGGAAGCCGTCGCGCTTCTCCAAACGCAGCGCGTAATGCTCGCGCCAGTTCAGGCCGGTACAGGTGTCAATACCAAAGCGTTTTTTGGGTTAAGCATCGGCCTCCCGGTCGTCTCAACCCGGGCTGCTCTCGGCGGGTATTTCCCGCGAAAAGCGACCGGGGATGGTGGGTGGGAGGTGGTGCCTGAAAGGGAGTTCTGCGGGAAGAGGATGACGCCGGATGACGTGTTCTTCGTGGGGGCGACGGCGGACGAGTATACGAGGTCACTGATTGAAGCCTACACAAACGAGACGGTGAGGAACTCAAGTGCACAAAACAGGCCTAGCTTACAGATGGACTAGAGATTTGTGAGAGTAAAAGAATCCTTATGCTGACGTCTCGCTTGTCAGACAGCTATCCAAAGATGACGTTTTGGTGGGCTCGATTGATTCCCACGAGTTTCTCATGAGAAGTTTCTGCAGATTCTCTCTCTGTCCTATGAGATCTTGAACTTCTGTCAAGCGCGTGACCAAGAAACATTACTTTAACGCAGTATTGCTTCCGACCTTCTGTAGAGAGAAAGTATTTTGTTCGTAAACTTAGCGGCGTTGAAAGATCTGAGTGGCCCATGCCAAATCAGTCTAGAAAGTTGACATCTGTTCCAAAATTCTCACGCGAAGTTACTTTGAGTCCCTCTCTTTTCGCACATGCTTACCTTGTTGATACGCGCGCTTGATCCAGATGTGCACATCCGATAGTATCTGAGAACACCTCTTCGCAATCTGACCAGCAACCGGTTTTATGCTGAGTTCACTTAATTCGAGATGGTCTGAGGCAGACTTGGCAGCTTCGCTGACTTTTGTTTCCGCAACACCTCCACTTCCATGGATGAGACCATCGATCCTTTCCATTCCTCTCCTCAGGCCTGGACGGATCGTCTGGAAGCATCCCTTGAAGTCGCTTCCTGCCTTATGAACGCCGACGCCCAAGCATCAATCGCGCAGAGACTCACAGCCGCAGTCGCAAGCGCGCGCGCGAACCTCCAAACTGTAAACCCTACGGGCAACCAGCCGCGCCGAGCGATGCTCCAAAAAGCGCCTGAGATCAAACCCCTATCCACCAAAGTTCCGCCGTCCGGTGCTTTAGAATGCAGAAACGGGATGAGAACGCCACGTGGCAGGCTCTCGGATTTCAGCCCGCCAGGCTGGTTCATCTGGCCGGCCGCGGCCGCGGCGTTCCTGCTGCGCGTCGCCTTGTTCGTCGCCCTAAACCCCGCTGAAACCCTGCAAAGAATCCCGTCTCCTCGAAAGCGGCTTGAGCCGTCCGCGAGCGCGCGCTCGCATCTTCTGATGGGCGCAAAGAAGCTTTGGTTGGGAATCCTGTTCAAGAACCGGTGGGGCAGTTTCAAGGGCGGTTTTTCCGTACGGACCTTTCTTCTCGTGGGGCTTATTTACACCGGGTTGGCTTTGATCTTTGCCGGCGGCGCGCACCTTACTTCCTCCCCGGTCGTTAACCCGTTTTCCGGCGCCGTTAACCCCTTTTCTGGGCCCGTTGACTACTTCAACCCGAGGGTCGCGGCCGCGAAGGCCGACGCGCTCGCGCACTTGGTCGCGCCGCCCGTCGATGTGGACTGCTCCTGCGACGGGTTCGATTATTTCCTGGTGATCGGCGTTGCGTCCGCCGCGCACGCGGCCGCCGAGCGCCAGAACGCGCGCGACACGTGGGCGCGCTTCGGCGAGCTCGTGCCGCGGTGCCCAGTCATGGTGCGCTTCATCGTGGGGCGACACAAGAACGGCACCGTCATGGAGATGGTCGCCCGCGAAATGGAGGAGTACGGAGATATCGTTCAGGTACGTTCAGAAAGGCACGTCTGTGGGTTCTCTATCTGATCCTTCCACGGAGATTCGTGGATTTTGAGGGGCTTTCGTCAACTGCTCAGATTTCTTATTTGATCTGCTGTTGTTGAGGAAGTTTCTCGTGCCGGTAGCTCGCGAGCTTTTTGGAAACCGTGACTGATCGACGTCGTACAAATCACCCCGCAGCTAATCCCTGCATCCCATTCGTGTACCACGTCGAAACACCTTGACTTAGAATGATTTGCCAAAGAGCTCTTCAGCCAATCCCAAATCTCAGCGGAGGTGGTTAAATCTTGGCTCGTTTTGACATCTTGCTTCCCAGCTATGTGAGTCGTTTCGACATCTAGCTTCCCAGCTATTTGAGTCGATTAGAAGAGTGTCGTCTCGCAACGAACAAACGAAGTAGAGTTACTTGCGTAAAAGTGCTGACTCGGACGCATAAGCCGGTCTGCAACTCCAATTGACAAGCTGCACGGGATTAGCCGCAATCGATAACAAACAGGAAACGCAGAGCAAATGTGTTTCCAAGAACCCGGCCCAAATGATTGTGTCATGTCTACAGGATCTGGCCATCGAAGAGAGTTACGATGCGCTCAGCCGAAAGACGGCGGCCTTCCACCGCTGGGCCGCGGAGAACGTCAGCTTCAAGTTCGCATTTAAGACGGATGACGACATCTTTGTACGCGTGGACCGCCTCGTTTCGGCGCTCTACCAGGCAAGTCTCCGTCAAGGCTTCCACGTTGAGGTGTTTCGTGGTTCAATGGAATCTGCAGAAACTACATGTGGGCTTACGATCCAAATTTCGAGCCGGAAGGCTTTTTCTGTGGGGTTATACGGTCTTGTTTCCGCAATTCAAAAGTCTCGCCCAGAATTTTCGCGCGAAACGATTGAGCGAACGTTAGCCACCGCTGCAAAGATGCTATGAAAGTAGCGTCGTCTTGTAAGCGTCGAAAGCCTGGGGTCACGTGGGTCGCACCGCATAGAGCCATTCTGATATCTGACGCTCAACTGGTCATGAGGCTTCACGAGTGAAACCACGGCTGTTTGCTTTCCGGAAGAATCTGGCCCAACCACTGCTTTGGATCAAGTTTTGCGCTGCTTGAGACTTAGAGCAAGCAATATGCGCACTGTTAACGCGCTGCAAACTGCTTCTCCACAGGTACGAGATCTGCCGCGCGTTTACTGGGGGAACCTGGGCTTCATGAAGATGCCCATCAAGGAACGGTCGGGCGAGTGGGCAAAATGGTACGTGCCAAGGATTTTCCAAGGGGCAGAAATTCTATATCACAAATATGCCGGTCCGCCCTTCTCTTCTCTGGGCATATATATATGATGTGGGACCTCATGCATATGCATAGATAGAACGCTTGGATCTGCTGTGGGCCTCTGTTGCCTTCTTTCAATCCCGAAGGAAGTCACATCATCAGCTCGGGTGCTTCGATCCTTCTCCCTTCCCAGAACACCGATCAGACAGCGGTTCAACTATTAACTCCCCAGTCTATCCGTCATCCGACTACTCGAGGAAAGTAATCAAAGAGTTCCTTCAGCAGAATGCCATGTTCCAGCAGGAACGTCAGGTTGATTGCCAGATTCAACGCGCTTTCGCAGGGAATTCTTGTCGCTAACCAGGCTTTTACCAGACCCGTTATCCAGGCTTTGGACAATTAACCAGGCCGCAACCTTGGTTCCAGGCTGGTTACCGCCCCAGTCTGGTTGTTGGAAAAGTGACCGAACTCTAACCAGCCCATAAGCAGCCATAGTTCGGGGCCAAAAACTCTTATGTTTGCAAATTTCTGGTCACAGGTACAGCGACTTTTGGCCGGCCGGCGTGCCCTACCCGCTCTTCGGCCGCGGCCACGGGTTCGCGCTCTCGCACGATCTGGTGCGCGCGCTCGCGCGCTGGGAGAACAAGCTGGACTGCGCGGGGCTAGAGGACGTGTGCACGGGTGTCCACCTCTCAAGCGACCACGTGTACGAAGCCACGGGGCGCCAGGTAAGGAGTCCGCGCGCGTGCGGCAGTGGGACTGGATGCCTCGAACTGACCGGAGCCGAATCTTCTGAAGCTCAGCGTTTCTCAGTTTGAGACAAGGAGCCGTCGTGAGGCCTGACTTTTTAATGGATGTTAAAGCTTTACACCCTGGTACTTCGTCTCGTCGTGCCGATATTCCTTTCGCTTGTCGTCCTTCGGTAAGAACGCTTCGCTTTTCCGAACACAAAGTAAGAACTCGTGGCCGGAACAGTCTGTTCTCTCGACGCCTGAGCCAGCCGTCGGACAGGCCGCACCGATCGGACCCATCCTGACCCAAATAGCTTCATTTTTCCGTTCCAACTTTGTGCCGTTTTTCTGATTTGGTCTGACAACTGGCAACGGCTCATGTTTACCGAAGTAGTTGCGAAGACGTGGCTCCCCATCGTTGAGGTATGCTCCATGGAGACGCAATATTAAGCGGTCATGAGGGCCAGGCCCCCTTTCCACAAAGTCTTCACAAGGGCAGAATCATGGTTCACCTAGTTGAAATGGACGAGGTTTCCGGACAATATTCTAACGACGCGGAGCCTGGCTCAATATTGGCCGGGGGCTGGTTTGAAAGCACCTGTATCTATACCCACGTTGTCCGTTCTCCAAGGACTAGCGTAGTGCACCTGGCGGCGGGAGATAAAGGTGCCAAATCTCAGGCTAATGTAAAAGATGAAACTTCGCTGCAATCCGCAACTTGAGCTGATGTGAAAACCCGACCTGCAGCAAGTAAACTCTTCCCCTCAACGTGGTGCAGCTGACGGAGACCGGGCTGCCCATCTTCGAAGATATTCTCACCGACTGAAACACGGTGACTCTACCAAGTTCAGGGCGATGTGAAAAGCCGATCCAACTAAAACCTGCCCTGGTATTTTCACCAGGGTCTGAACGTGGTGCACCTGATGGAGACCGGGCTGCCCATTTTTGAGGATATTCTCACCGACTATGACGACACCCAGTGCGAGGAAGGCATGACGCTCGCGCTGCATCTGAAACGCCCCATCGAAACGATGCGGACGTTTGTACGCACGTACGAGACCTGCGGACGCATGTGCGGCTGCGGCCGCGGCGCCAAAGGCGTCCGCAACGCGACCGTGATCGCGTCAGGATTTAAGCTCACGCAGATGCGCGCGGCCGCGGCCGCGGCCGCGTGGCCGTACTTCGACCTCCAAAACCAGGAGACGGAGATGTATCACGACAAGTATGAGTGCTTATTCACACAGGCGGATTACCACAGTGCGGCGGAGCGGGCTTTGTGCCGCGCGAAGGCGGGCAGGAAATCGTTGTGAAAATCTTCACGTATGTGGGGAGAAAGGGGAGGAGACGCGTCTCCCCCTTTTCTCCTCCGCCTTTCTGCGAGCTTTTCCCCCCAAGGGGGAGACAACTAATCCTCCTTGTGTGCACGTGGGGTTGATGCAAGGTGATTGAAACTGAGGATCTGGTCTAGTTTTGGTCAATTATAGGTCAGAAAGATAGGTATTAGTACAGCCTGCAACTGCAACTGTTGCCACGTGTAAACGAATACTGTAAGCGCCCGCCAAGCTAGAGTCTTACGTCGTCAATTACTGAGTTGAGTTGCTTTGGAGAGGTATTTCTAACGCCGCAAAAACATTTTTAAATCTTTCCGCCTGTCGCCCGCCTGTAGTCGACCGTAGCAGGAGCGATCCGTAGACACGCGACGTCTGCAAGCTTGGGCGATTGTCTTAACTACGTTAAAGCTAGCTTTAGAATAATTGATTAAGCTTGCTGCTATACTTTGTAACGGAACCGTACGTGTTGGATCTTATTTTGAGTTACATGAATGTCTTTCCCGTGGACGTCCAGAACCTAAGAAACCAGTTCAGCTTGTAGAGAAGCCAAGTGCCAGGAAATGAAGTGGGCAACAATGACGTGTTTCAATTCTATTCTTGCAACCAGTTGCATGAAAGTTTCAACCAGGCCGTGCTGCAGAGCAATGCTTACCCAATCAAAGTCCCCTGAGGCCTTCATAAGACCACATGTCAATGCACAACTGTTGTGACCACTTCACTTGAGACGCCCCAAATAACGGCCAACTTTCACGAGCAAGGGTCGATTCACATTTTTCATTATGCGCATAGGTTTTGTTACCAACGCCTCGTCAAAGCGTGAATCTCGAATCTTCCCCGTCTAATTTGATCACCCTTCAAATCAAGCTCTGGCTTTGGACGTCCAAATAGAGCTGCGAATCAGCCCTTCGCGTTCTTGTTGATCGAGTTTAATGCATGAGTCATTTTCGAAGTGACCGTTATAGAAGACTCTCGTTAGATTTATTTCCCATTTATTTCGTCTGTGATCCGCCGCCGGAACCTCATTCAAGCCCCCATTCAAGCAATGGCATCTGCAACATTTCGGCCGGCCGCGCCGGTTCGATTACCACGTCTTTGGACACACGCTTCATAAATCATCATATTGCAGGGAGCCTGCACTGCTCCAGTTCTATGCGGGCCAGTTTGCTCAGTTTCTTGACTCAGTCCCGCGGGCCGACGTTTTGAAACAAGGTGGCGGCCGGGCGCGGCCGGCTGCCCGGCCGCCTCAGTGCCCGAGGTGAACCTCGCGCCCGGCGGCCGCGGCTTCGGTTGAAACTGGGCAATAGTGGTGGTTAGTAAGAACCATGTTCTGTGAACCAAACCCTGTAGTTTTGCAGTGGCCCGGCCAGCTCTTGCATAAAACTTTGAAAGTGGGGACTGGGCCAGCATTTGCGCTGAGCGCATTTGCAAGTTGCAGCATTCCAGTTTCTCTAGAGCTCTTTGTGTTTAACGCAACTCCTCAAGTGCATCACATGATGCATATGTACTGGACTATGCTGCACAGACAATCAGAACCGTGCTGGATTGAGGACGAGCAGTTTTTTGCGGCACGGTCTGCCAGCAGTGAGAAGCTGGTGAGTATTCACGCGCCCGTGACGAGAGTACAACGAGAGGAAGCTCCAGAAAAGAAGTATAGATTGATTTGCTGAAAGGTGATGCTCTTAATTCTTTGAATGCCAGGATTCTGCTATATTTGATATCAAAAGCTTTCAAAGTTCGAGAATCCTGGTTACATTTCGATTGATTTCCAGCCTTTCTTTGCCCTCAAACAATGCTTGCGTTGCGAATATCACTGAGGAGGTGTTGATCGATCATCATGAGTTGAGGGCAGTGCATGTATCAGCTACCGGGCATGACAAAAAGCCCGATGGTTTGTGCCTTTTGAGTCTAGGGCTTCTTTTCAGCTAGCTCGGCAGCTTTATTGTTTTTGCACAGGTGTCTGTTCAAGCTCCATAAGAATGAACCTTCTGCAACCCCACAAGTTGATCGAGTATAAGTCTGAGGGGCTGCTCAGTGACTGTGATGATCTTTGCCAAGACAACAGTGACGTTGATTGTGCTCGAAAAGATGATTCCTGTCTACTTGATAGCTCCGTATTGCTGTGTGGTCAAAGGTTTTCTTGTTGCTTGTATTCCCAGCATTGGAGCTAGTGGTGCACATTTGAAGCTGCCGCTTCTGAACAGTTGCTGCTTGAGGTCAATCTGGCCAGCGGTCAGTGATGAGACTGGGACCAGGTAGGAACTTGCTTGTCGTTGATCTGGTAGTTGGTTTCACAGCAGCCGCACACAATCCTGATTTTGGAGTCTGTTTGAAACTTTGGAATTTGTGGTCCGCAGGCTTGGACAGAATGAGTTGACCAATGATATTGGCAGAGAGTTGAGTGCCAGGAAATTCAGCTGGACTCTGTGTTAGTATGCTGATCGCCCTTTCCTCCCTCTCCTCTCTAGCAAGGAGAAGAGTATGGTGTGCATCAGACAAAGGTGCATCGTACCTGGAACGTTGTTCTTGCATGCTGGAGCTTGGCAGACAAAAGCGAGTTTGGGTTCTCCTTTCAGAAACCGTTGCAATCTCCATCGGAGGCAACACGTGTGTCTTCTGAAAACTACGAGCGCATGCAAGGCTTCTCATTCATTGGACTTCTTTTATCGTCTCTTAAGAGGCAGCTGCTTTCGCAAGGGGGTTGGGGAGTTGAATGTCTACCACCATCAGCATAGTATGGCACCACAGGCGTAATGGCACTGACTTAGGACTTTCTGTGCAGGAGGTAATGTATGCCCCAACGAACCATCATAGACAGCCGGATAGCCTCCTTCCAGACCAATTTCGGACCTTCCAGATCAACTCTTCTGAGCTCGTCCGGTTCAGAGCTACTTCAAGACCTACTATAACCCTTCAAGAAGTAGAGGTAGCAGCCCGTGTTCTTTCGACGAGCTCAATTTCTTCTTAGCTCGTGCGTTTCCGCTTGATACCTGCTCGAATGGTTTTCGGTCTGAAATGAATCTATCACCCTAGGTTCTATGTTCTTTCTATCCCTGCTCGGTGTTTCTTTGTGTCGAGGATGTTTTGGGTGGATGTGTCTGGCTGTGAAACATAAATCATTTTGTTACCATGTATTCAATCTTGGACTTGATTTTCAACAGGGCTTTGCTCGTTGAATGGGCAAAGAGAAGTGTTTTCAATCCTTGCCGGTTACTTTCAGAGGCACGAGCCCTTTCTCGGACGCAACCTCAGCGATTTTATGCAGTTTTTTTTGGTCAGTGCTGACGGCCCCAGTACTTCTTATTGCGCGCCTTGGTCTCCAGCAGCTATATTCAAAAAAAGCTAGTCAAATCTTGAGTGTATTTACAGTTGTGAAAGGTCGGCATCCTTGGTTGCCTTCAAAATGTTGATGACCCGCATAGCACACATAGGCACGAGATGCGGATGAAGTATCTTCTGATTCCGGTTAGAATACCTTGAACTATCGACAATTATTCTGCAACTGATCCTACTCGGAGCCAGCTTGGCGCTTTCTCCTGCAGGAATAAACCGTCTCGAACCGTGTACTTCCAGATCATAGTCGCTTCCAAGCCACCAGATTCGAAGATTGCTTCTTTCTGCAGGAATCCTTTCGTCCAAGTCAAGAGCCCCTGCTGTTGTAAGAGCCGGGATCGCACGGGATCTGGGACTCTGCATCGCCATGATAGTGGCGCTGCCACGGATGGGCGCCATGCAGAAAGTAAGACCACCTGTTTCAAAGTTAGCACTTTGCGAAGCTTTAGAGGTTTGGAGAATTCAAGCGGCCCACTCCACTTCAGTCAGGTTCTGTTGCAGCCGGGGGGGGTCCTTTGTGCGTATGGTATTTGTGAATCCACAACGCAGGCCCTACAAGGGGGCACTTTCGTTCACGGGGTGTTGCGTTGTTCCCTTAAGATAGTCCAGATTACAAGTGGCATAAATCGACCAAATGCGCTCATTCATTCCCAGTCGGCGTGCCTCGATGCATGCGCGGTCAAATGCTGCCACCAGAAGTTGCAGACGCAAAGATACCGCATCTCTTCTCCTTTGCCATTTTGGCAGAAACGGAGACCAGCCCCGCCATCGCAACCGTCGACCGCCTTTCTTGAGAACTACAGATGGCTGCTGACGCCATGAGGGGTTATATTCGAGCCAAGGGCTCCAGGATAAGGTGCGTCTTTCTGGTTGACCGTCATCTATTTGGGCCCTGTGCTTTGTGGAAGATGCCAGGGATTGGGGCATCAAATGACCCTGACGAGTAAGGGTCTCGGCTTTTTGGAAAAAGCTGTGAGCAGAACCTTAAAGATCTTTTCTTATGAGGATATCAAGTCGTGCGTCTTTCTGGTTTGACCGTCATCTATTTGGGCCCTGTCCTTTGTGGAACATGCCAGGGATAGGGGCATCAACGGACCTTGACGAGTAAGGTTCTCTGCATTCTTGGAAGAAGCTGTGAGCAGAACCTTCCAAGATCTTTTCTTATGAGAATATCAAGTCGCAAAACGGGCGTGCGAAAGCTGCTCAACGCTGTAGCGGGCTTCCCGTGGTGTCTTTCAGCAGGTTGGGCGTGTATGCACGAGCTTAGATACTTCTCCGTGGATTCGTACTATTTTTGCTTACCCGGCCTGGGAATGACAGACTTGCTGGTCACACTTGACCATCCGTATCATTGGAGCTCTGATTGGCACCTTGCAAAAAAAAGAAATAAATAAATAAAAACATGCCAAACATGAGCGTGTTCGACGCAAGGCTGGTGCTCAGTGCTCGGTTTGGCTTTGATAGTAGAAGAGCACGGGAACATAAGCTGCAAAGAATCTTGGCCCCTATCACACCGGAGCTCAAAGCTTCTAGGCCAAGGATGCACGGGTCTGGCAACCTCGCTTGACCATGCCCCTTCTCAAAGTAACTGATCGGCCTTGTTTGGTTTGTGGATGTCGATTACGACTTCCACGATTGGCACACTTCGCAGTCAGCACCACCGTTGTGAACATTCATGACAACGTGTACTGTAACTTGGGATTTCGCTGGCTTACGATGCACGGTCCCTTGTTGGTCTATCTTTGACCAAGGTAGACTGCCGTGGCTGATCGGCCTATGTTTGATTCTGAGGGGAGGACACAAGTCTGGTTCTCACATTCCAGGCTTTGCTGTGCAGAGCATTACGATCAGGTTTTTACAAACAGACCAACCCGATACGATACGATCAATGGAACTCCACTCTTCTGCAATAGGAGCCCGCATGCCGGCTGTCGTTCTCTTATAAGGTCAAAGGCGCGTGAATGTTCCGGTCGAATTCCCTGGTTGATGTCGACATCTGCGATTGAGTACAGATGGTGATTGGCCCTCCTCAGAAAGGTTGGGCCGCCAGTTGGGATATTGTTTTCCATGATTTGGCAGGGTAAGCCGTCATGGTGGTTTTCACTTGCACAGTACACAATCCAACGTCTCTAAGCATCGCCCGAACATCTTCGTGTTGGGGTCTATATTGAGGATCTGCAATCCTGACCCCTGATCCGGCTGCACCTCCTTGTCTCTTCTTAGGCATTTCGATCTTGCTGGGGTCTTTTGAAAGTGCGGGGCAGTCAGTGTCCCCAATTCGATCCGCCTTCGTCTTCTCTGGTGTTTCAAATCTGACCCTACTGGAAATCCGCTCAACCGCCCTGCCTGTCAAAGCTCCTGTCTTAGCTGAACCGCGTTTGGGTTGCTGGTCTTCTGAAAATAGTCTGCTTGTCTTCTTGACACCGCTGGTATTACTGGTCTCTCAGCGGCCTCGTCGCTCTCTTCGTTATTGAACCTCGTGTCTCCGCTTTCTGTTCTTAAGTCTCTTCCAAGTGAGTCAGTGCATTAACACAAGTGCTTGCGCAAGTTCTCGTATTCAAGAGCACATTTAAACAAAGTTGCCATCAAATCGATTGTGAGAGAGCACGATCCGGTTCTGTGAGATATAGGTGGAAATGGTTGCGGCAAATTACGCTCATAGATCAGACTCGCATTCGCATTTTCCCTGGCCAAAGATGTGTACTGGCGTGCTGGTCTAGCTTGACCATATATGACCGTCACTGACTGGCCTCTTCAAATACCGCGGACAAATGTGGTCAAACTTCTGGTTCTGGTATTGAGCATGTTCATCTAGATCAAACTGCAGTTGACGTAAAGATTTGAGTAGCACTCGAGCTCAGAACTCGATAGGGCTTAAGGTGCGCTGAAACGATGGTCTATTTGACCATTGTCTTGCTCTGCGCCCTGCGTGGCCTTGCTCTGTGCCCTGAGTGGCCTCTCGAGATTGTTACAAGTCCAACTCAATGACAGGCTCAGCCTGCGAACAACCATCCAATCTGGTTGAAGACCACGCCTTTTGTCAGATCTCAAGCTCTCCTTCTTTCTTTGGCCGGGCAGGCATGCAATCGGGCGTCCTTTAGCCTTACCTTGCGGAAGTCGGGACTGTCTGTGTCAAAAGAGAAGCGTCCTGGCGACAAGTAGAACCGTGTACGGCGAAAGCCGAAGTTATGAAGGTGCGCTGCATCCACTTCGAACTCGGAGTTGGCATTGAAGTGCAAGTCAACAGCCTTGCGCCCCGTAGCTTCGTCAACATCATGTTTCCACAAAACCGAGGCAAAGATGACGGCAAAAGAGTGACGGGAATGGACCCCTTTGTCAACATAGGTTTGCGTGGCTGACGCCTTGCCTCTACTTTCGGACGCCACAATTGCTGGTGTTTATTTGCCTTACTCGTCCGCCTTTTCGCCGTCAAGCTTCATTTCAGTCGAGTGTTGGTTTTTCGGACACGTTCGTGAGCCGCCTTGCGTCTGGACCCCGGTTATTGAGGGGATGGAAAGTCGGTGTGGCTTTGCAAAGCGGGTTCTCGTGCTCGCTTCTCGGCTGGAAGAACGTGCCGAACTGAATCGAGGCAAGGATGACACCAGGACGTGACTTGGTATGCTAAAAAGCTCGCCAAGAAGTGCTTTTGTACACATCAAGAGCCCTCCCAAGGCAAACCTGCCATCTCTTCAGTATCTTTTGAACTAGACTATGCCCCCAGTCCTGTGCGTTTATTGTTTCACGGTTATGATAGAACATGAATCCAGTTTTTTTGTCTGACTGAAGCCACCATCTTTTGAGCGCGGAGTTATACAACAGTCATAACCCCATCACTTTCGTTGTAAAGGAGCTTGCGCCTTAGTTTTACACCTGGATGCGTTTCATTATACAACAGTCATAACCCCATCACCTTCGTTGTAAAGGAGCTTGCGTTTTAATTTTACACCTGGACGCGTTTCAGTTCTCGCAGATTTATCATCGACCCCTTTTTCCCCCTCTGAACTAAGAGACGAGCTTTCTTCTCAAGTATGTGAAGACTTGGTCTGCTCTGAAGTTTCCTCCGTCCGCTTTGGATGTCATTCCCTTCGATCAGGCTGCTTATAGATATCAATAGATGCGTCTGCTCGTTCTTTAGCTCAAGAGGTCTGTTCAGGAAGGGAGAGGAAACATCAAAAGGCGATGATTCTGCCCAGCATCGGCCGCTTTGGTCAAGCCAAAACTCCGTTGACGCCTTGCTGTTCGTCAATTACCTATTTGCAAACGGGTTGTTGGAATCGACGACCCAAAGTTTTTGCGGTGCGTAGGCCCACATTTTAGGAAGGGGTTAATCCTACTAGTTAGCGGTGACAAATTGCACTTGTAAGGCAGCATGGCGGGGCTGCCGCAGGGTACCTTCAGCGGCAGTTCTGTGGCAGTTGCATGCCTTGTATTGCGCAGAACCTACGGATTTGACGGGTAAAGCTTTGAGTCTTTGTCATTGTGACTTTGTCTCCGATGTGAAAAGTCATAGGCAAGCTTCCCTGCGCCCTCATGTGTGTCGTGTTTTGAATCGTCATCATTAGCCAAGTCCCGAGTCAAACTACGAAGATTGTCTGGTCCAAGTTCAGGATTACGAAGGCAGTCTTCAAAGTTCTGGGATTAGCAGCGTAGTGCAAGAATCAGCGGCCTTACTGAGGCCTCGTGGCTGGGTCAGATTGTCACAGAAGGACTAGTATGTGTCTTTAGAAATCGGTTTCCCAGAGGCTCCTTAACCCCGTACTCGCAAAGCTGAAGGGCGGTGACTTGTCGTAAGCCCCAGCTTGGCATCTTGCGCAAAGATCGACATCGCCGGCTTCTGAGTCCCTCATTTCTATTTCTAATGCTTGTGAGCGACAACCACAGCGCTGAGGTTGCAGCGCATGTTTCTCTTGGCTTAGGATCAATGTTTACCCTCTTTATATTGGTACTTAGAAATTGACTTTTTGTCGGCCTATCGTAGCGTCGCCTTTGCTCAGTCCCATGTTCACATCGTCTCAATTCACATCTTAAAACGCAGTGTTTGAAAAGGTGCGGTTCGGAACTTCCCCACTTATTACTGTGCTATGCAATCGGTCCTTCCAATTACTATGGTAGGCCGCGATCCAGAAGATCTGTTTGATGAGCACTGCTGAGGGGGCGACGATGATGCAGAAGGTCATGAGGTCCAACCCCTCAATGTTATCCCGACGCCATGCAACACGGATGCTTTCTCTATTGAGTAGGATGCTGCCCTTCCGGAGTAGAATTGTGCCTATTCTTTCCTTGCTGCTAAACAGCAGGGTTTCGTTCTCGTCGAGTGCTGATTCGTTGACCGTTTGGAAACACAGCAACAGTTGGCCTCTAACTTGGTCAGAAACCTCGAGGTCATCGTGGCTGCGGAAGTGGCGTCTTGTGTTTACTTCTCAAATAGCAAAACGTGCCGAGGTGAAATGAGGCAAATATAACTTTATGATGTGGCTTGATGTGCTAAAGAGCTCGCCAGGAGTACGGTGCTGCGGTGTCGAGCGTTTCCACGCTATACGTGCCATCCGCTCGTTCTTTTTTTCGGACGGTGCCCTGAGTCCTGTCCAACCGTCCGAGGTTCTAAACCCAAGTTTACCTCGACGTTTCCTTTCGAAGCGGGGAGCTATACTTGAGTTCAGAACCGTAGGGTTATTCGCGCCAAAGCTTGGCATCATACAGCCCCATCTCTAGTTGCCAAAACTAAGGTCTTAGCTTCTTTCATTCCGGTAGACGAGCTCTGTCCAACTTCAAGGTTGAATCACAGCATCGGCTTTGAAGGTTCCTTCGCTTTTCTTTGACCCCTTTCCGTCCAAAGGCCTCTTTCGAAAACTTCGCTTTTGTAGGCTCGGCTTCCTTGGACTCGAATGCTGTCCCAGCTCACCAGTTAGTGGTGAGGGGGACGAAAGGCGATGATCACTTCAGACGTCAAAACCGGCAGTACGCGCTATAGTCAGGACGATCCCTGGGTGACGCCACATCCTTGCAGATGCATTTCAGGCGTTTAGCGAGCGTCTTTCTTCCAAAATACCGACCTCTCTTACTTCATCGCCTGCTTCGTATTGCTGATTGGCTGCTACATCCTTGGGTTTTGTATCAAGCTCGTTGCTTGGGTGTGACACTCAAAAGCCAGTAACTAGCCGAAGGAGACAACTAACTCTAAAGGACCATGCATTTCTTGTGTGACATTGGCTGCCAGGCGCCTCACATTCTTGGGCATGTGTTTGCGTTTGTCCCCATCTGCTTGGTGCTGCTTGCCGCTATATCCGCCGTGGTACATGCATAGTTGCTTACGTTTGCTGTTTGGGCACTGCCCCTTTTCCTCAGCGTATTCCATGTTCGTTTAGTAAGCTTTTTGATAAGGCCAACACACGAGAAAAGGCAGTACTCCCTGCATTTTAAATCTTCCCAGGCCTGACTCTTACCGTTGTCCAATTTCCCGTGTGATACGAATCACAATTGGTTGCACAGCTTGCAAGACAGGAATACTCCCGGCGGTTGTCATTGACGCGAAAAGGGCTTGTCGAAAAGGCACTACGACTGTCTCGTAGTTCCAAACCTCTCTTGCCTGTACCTCAAGTTTTACTAACCGCTTTCAAAGTCATCCTGCTTTCTGCCCTGCTTTCTGGCCCCGCTTTTTGGACAGGACCTTCATTAGAATGCTCGTCTCAAAAATGGAAACCCTTCCGGATGTAAGGGGTCTACACAGACGATAGTGGGTTGCCTTGCTTCATGGGCGTCCTTCGAGAAAGGTTATTTGAATGAGCTCACAGCAGGCTGCCTAAACCTGCTTTTCGGGTACGCGATTTCAGAACTCAGCTTGAGCTACGGCGGCCCCAAGAGTACTCAACGAGAGTTTTGAAGCTTTGGTTCCTTTCACAATCATCGAACGTGTCGCCCTAAATCAGTGCCGGGCTTCCTTCGTTTTATGTGAGGTCTCGCGGTACTTTTCACTGCAACGTGTGCTATACCCCAAATGTCCCGATGTTGACGGGAAGTGTTGACCGGCAAAACTGCCGAGGTGTTCTTATTCTCTAGGATGGGGTATGCGTTTCCAGAAGACGCGCTCGTATACGAGTGCCTTTCTAGCGCTGTCACTGCAGAAGGCGGTGATCAGTACCCGAGGCCCTGGCTTCATATTCTTTGCCAGAGATGGGCCCAATTCAAAGTGTTGCGTGAAGCCCTCTCGTGGAACAACTTGCTCTATGCTGCCGTCCGCACAAGCCGAAGGCGCCTTGCTCTCGAGTGGTAGGGTCATCGTCTGTTTGAACTGCCTAGCCTATCATGCACTATCTCCGGAGAAGTGTGCTCGTGCGTACACGAATCCTCCACGCTTTTGGCGACTTCTTCACTGAGGCGTTCGCTGTCGTTTCCAGAACGGCCGCGAGGTGAATCTCTCGACTGCTCATCGGGCTTACGATGGAACCTGAGCAACCAATGTAAGGACGGCAACAAAGTGTTCTTATCAAAGGGCACGCTCCTGCCGAGCGACTCTTTTACTTCCTATCGTCAAATACTTTTTGATAGTCAATCCGCTCTTGATATTTCCATATTTTTCAGGCCCCTGTGCTTGTGCCGATTAGAATGACAAGCCAATATCTGAGGTACCCAGCTTGTTGAAGTCTCCACCTTTCTCCGCCACATTGACGCGCCCTTATCGTCCAAGGGAATGTTCCTTGTGTTTCTTGGTGAACCGTACTGAGAGAAGTTGCAATGACCTTTTGGACTGGGTCGCCTGGCCTGACCTTAAGCTTGAGCTTGAGCTTGAGCTTGAGCGTGGCTAGATGTAGAACTTGGAGTGTCCAATTGGGCTAACCTTGCAAGGCTGAGGCGTTTTGAACTTGGAGCAAGGGGCCCAAGTTTAGAGCGAGCTTCCTTGCCTTCAGATTTGTCACGGACCATTGATCACTATAGAAGCGATGCTCCCAAGCTCAAGACAACCTCGGCGGAAGAAGAATAGCAAGCCCATCACTTCCTTTGATACTGCGTTGCGGAGCAGTATCTGACTAATCGTTCCGTTCGTCTTGCATTTGCTAGGTGGGCAGCTTGTCACGGTCATCGCCGGTGGTGATGACGTAATCCAAACGGTTCCGTACTGGACGGACACGCCACGGGAGCCAGCTTCATGCCGCGAGCAGCTTCCGAAGGTGGGCTTTCAGAGCAAGCATTGCATTCTGTGGTTTTGACGCACAGCCGGTTCCTAAGCCTCCTGGGGAAATCTTGACGAATCTGGTAGTCAACAAATTCCATTTCAGGTTAGACAAGTCTTTTTTTTGTTCGAAATCGCAGTGGACACAACCTAATGACAATGCAGATCCTGTGGCACATGAACCACCGTCGACATGTTGGTCACGGAGTTGGTACCGCAGTGCTGAAGGACAAGTTTGTAACACAGCCAGGGGAACGTTTGCGGCTTTGGAAGCAGGCAGAAGGCGCGTCGGCTCTTTGCTTCATCTTGTTTGCGTGTCTCCTTTCAAATTGGCCGAAACTGCACTCTCGTTGCAGTCGCTTGGGAGGGTTGAACCTTTCTAACGTACCTATCATGTCCATCTTTTGCTTGATCCTCGCGCCGACTTTGTGCGGAGTCGCCTTCTTTAGATCGACAAAAGCCGAAAAGATTGCACACAATCTCCTGTTTGTCCGGTGATCATATTGACTTGATTCTTCCTGCGCCGCGTTTGCAGCAGTATGCTGAAGGTGAGAGGAGTCAAAGAGGTGCGACTTGGCCGTCGCTGGAAGGCCGCTGCAATCCGGCCGGATGCAAGTACCATATACCATGAGACTTGGAGTAATGGCATGAAGACCTGGCATCGAACGTACGTCCCTTTGAAACATACGTAGAGATCTATTGAATCCTTGCTCCGCTCATTCACACTGTTAACATAGACGACAGGTTTCCTGTTAAGCCTGGTTCTTGTGGCTGGACGTTTCGTGCTTTCGCATCTGTGGATGTCCCCCGTTCAAACTTCTCGGAATCGCGATCTTTCTGCAAGGGGCCCAAAGATTTTCTTCAAGGCAATCAGCACATTTGCTGAACACCAGGCCAATGGAAGTTGTTGCTCTGACCTGGGGGTCAGTTCAGTTCTCTTCTCTTTGGAGGCATGTGGTACGTTTGATCGCGCCATTTGATATCGCCAGATTGGAAATCATGTGTCGCCACCCCTGGAATCGTCTGCTGTATTGAATCCCCCGACCAGGATCTGGTGATGCATCTGATAACGTAATCTAGCTTCGACTACCCACTAAAGGCGGAAAGCAGAAGTTTTCTCTATATGCGTGCAGAACTCTAGGTCTGCTCGGTCGGCCAGCTTTCTCTTAACCAGTCCGCCACTTGCTGGCTGGATGAAAAGTGATGGAGCTTTGCTTCTTCTTTAACTTGTTCCGACAAGAAGGGAGTTGCCACGATGTGTTGAAAAAAGGAAGCGGTCAGATCACCGTTGCTGCCTTGGTAACACTCGCTAATTATCGTTTCCTTTCTCCTTTTCGGCATCAGCTTTGTGGCACATGAATGGAGCAGATTCCGCGTAAGAAAGATGAACGTCCTGTTGCATCCGTTGCTCTGCTATCCCTGATGGTGGCGACTTTCCAAGACGCGCTCAGCATGAGTGGTCGAGTCCGTTCCGTTCTAGCTTCACGGACCTGCTATGTTCTTGAGGCATACTTTGAGTCTGAGGCTGCTTCTTGTCAAGCCCTCGGCAGGTAGTTGACTCCCAAGTCGTTCTAGAGGTTTGGGTTCTCGGGTGTTCACCATAAGTCGAGCACGTTATTGCTCGCCTGACGATTGTTTCCTCGATTCATCTTTGCATACAGTGGCAGTTGTTTCTTTTCTCGGCGGGCGCTTTCACTGCATGCAGTACCGCCTTTTTTTTTCTGAACTGGACTCGTTGCTTCGAGTCGGATCTACAGCTATGTAGGTTTGCCCGGTTTGAAAACCTCGGTTCTATTGGGCTTGGAGGGTTCAGCTGAGCTGAGTCCAGGTTTCCGATAGTGGAGCCGGTTAAGGATTACGTACTCCTATCTGCGAAATCTGTCCATCAAGCTAAAGCGGTTTGCAAGTTAAGCAGTTCGCAAATTTGCCGCGAACAAACTTTTAGTATTGCCCTGACGGTGATTTGTTTTCAATGTATAGATCCAAGTATGTATCTGGGCCACTTGACCAGTAATTGTGGTGCACAGGTAGAACTTGAACTTCTGCAATAAGCTAGTCCCGTAAGTCAGATGACGGTTGAGCACTGGACCTGCCAGTGTCCATGCAACCATAGTTTCTGAGCCTCTGTCCGTTTGCCCGACCGTCCGGAGCTGTCCGTAAACGGTTGTTACCGGTTTCTCAAGTCATTGTACTGGTTTCAAGCTGCCTTTCACATACTAATACCGGTCGTTTCTGAAGAGAGCCAACGGACCGGTACGCTTCCCTATCTGAGGTCCAAACTTATTACTTTGGATGACATGACGACATCTACTGCAAGCCGAGTCCGACCGGCCGGATCCGAAGTTCTCAGGTCCGCAATTCAGCAGTGGTATACCGTGGACACATGGTTGTACATACGAAACTACATTAAAATCATCTGTCTAGACCATGTACACAAGATGGTAGGGTAAAAGTCAGCTGAAGAGCTCGCCAAGTCGCTCAAGTGACATCGTGCCTTATCTCCCTTCTCACTTTCCATAAAAAAGTTGGGACGTATCACGTTTCAACAGTCTGATTTCCTAATCTGCGCCACAGCTGGAAACATCTCCTACGCAAAACTGAGCTGCTTTTCATTTTGACTCCTCCCTTTTGGTCCACGTATCAAACTCACCATGGCGGCGCTTCGTGGGTCTGCGGTCTTACTGGCCCTTCTTAGCTGCCTGCTCATTGTTCCCCAGCTGGCGGAGGCGCAGTCCCAAACCATCACCGTCAGCAAGACTAAGAAGAAGGGCCTCTTCTACGTGTTTGCAGACGGCCAGGTGAGTCAGCACAGATTGGAAGTCGTACTCAGAGTCAATCTCGGTCATTGGTTGATTCTGGATGCAATGCTAGCGACGAGGACGAGCTTGTTTATTGCGGTGGAAGTCCATGGTATCGCTCTTATTAGGACTTTATCACCTGAAGGGTCACCACTGATTAGTTCATTCTGGGTGACTGCTGGTCAAAGTCTTGAGCCCGTTGAAAAGCTAGGGGGCGGTCATGATGGGTCAGCTCTTTTGACTTCTGCAGGCTTGCTTTGGCCTCTGCAATCGAGCACTCTTGGAAGTGGTGTGTTGTTTCGCTTATTTTCTAGGTCTAGTTCATTGTCTTTTTAACTCTTACTGTGGCTAGCATGATCGTTCTGTACGATATCATTCCTGGAAGGACAGGATCAGATTCCAAAATCTGTTGACTGACATCCACCTACCACTCTGCTCTCAACGTGCGCTAAGTCAAATGGCCAATCTTTCATGAATCTCGGTAGAAAGTAACAAAAAGTCTAGCAACCCTCTCTTTCCTGGTGTGAGGGCATCAAGGCAGCAGTGGCATCCAGGGTTGAGTGCATCTTCTAATATTGAGAACTTCTGATTGAAGCTGGAGTACCGTGTGCTCGCTCTTTTCCAGTGGTAGACTGGACTGCAATGGACACTGGTAGTCAGAGTCGGTAGTTTGATGGCAAGGCCGGAGTCATTAAATGCGTGTGCCCTGACCACGGATGTCTAGAGCCCCATAAAACAAGATTTGCACATGCTTGGGAAGGGGCACTTGACTAGCATAATAAAATTGAGCTGACTGGCGCCCAAGATTCCATCAATGTGACTGCGGTCTAGTTGTTCCCAGTGACAGACTGTTACTAAACCCATCGCCTACTGTGAGCAAAACCAGTTGCTGTGATTATTGACGCCGGCTGTCAACTCTCAACGGTTTCCACAAACCGCAGGTTGTGTCTTCAGTCTCCAGATAATGGCAACGGTTGAAGCAGGGTCACTCTTAACCCACACCTTTGGACCCCCCGCCCCCTGGACCAAAGGAAGTGACTATTTGTGACTCTCTCTTCACACTACAGGGTTGTTTTTCAAACCCTCCAGATTATGGCAGCATTTGGAGCGGGGTCACTTCTAACCCAGCTTGGGTCACCACTAACCTACACGTTTGCCCCCCCACAGATCCTGGTTATGGATGCCGTTACGGGCGTCATAGTAAAAGGTGTTGCCAACCCACTCAGTTGCAGAACAATGAATATTACTTTCCCCTGCAGACCACATGAGTGTTTCTTTAACCCTCAGGTTATGGCAGGGTCACTTCTTACCCACCCTTTTGCCACTCCACAGACCCTGGTGATCGACGCCAGTGCGGGCGCCATAGTCAAGACCATTGCCATCCGACGGTTGCAGACACTTTGACATTTCACTGTCCCTACAAACTACACGAGTGTTTTCTTAAACCCCCAGGTTATGGGCCAGGGTCACTTCTGACCCACCCTTTTGCCCCCCCTGCAGATCCTGGTTATTGACGCAGTCGCGGGCGCCATCGTCAAGACCATTGCCAACCCCACCGTTCCCTTCCCCAACAATTGCACGGGGACGCCAATGGCGGGTTCGTGGGGGGACTCGGTTTTCGCAAACAACCACATGTTTTCGGCGTCGTACTACAGAAACGCAACCATCGGTCCTGACGACGGCATTTATGTCATCAACACCCAAACCCAGACTCTGGTGCAGCGAGTTCCCTCTGCAACGCGGCCCGTTCACGTTTTCTACGTGCCATACTTGGTGAGTGGGTGTGCATGATTTTGTTTAGCTCTTGCTTGCTGAAGGGGTTTTGTGTGGCATCCAAGTCAGGTCAGATTGGGTTTCGTTCACCAAAGGCCTGGAAAGCTGGGTTCAACCGATTTGGAATAGGTTGCGCTTGATTGAGGGAGCTACACCGGATTGACGTTTTTTTCTGGACCTACGAGGGCCTGTTGAGGGACGTGGAAGGCTGGAGGCATCTGGGCTTGAATAGGATAAAGCACGTTCTTTTACAAGGGCCCTTCACAGTTGGTGAAGGAGTCCTCACTCAAGAAACCTCCTTTGTATCTGCTTTTAAGCACAGGTTCTGCCGTGGCATTCGATTGATTGACTGCAAATGCTTTGGGCAGAGTGTAAACAGAGAGAGCTTTGTTATCTGAAGCTGTGATATTGATCCAGTTCTTACTTGTAGCTGGGTCTACTTGGGATTCATTTCGCTCAGTTGGTCCATGTTTATCGGTATTGACCAGTTGCAAATGTTGAACCCCCTTCCCTAGACAGTACACCCGTCACCTTGTCTTACGAGACAATTGTCCTGGGAAAGGCGACTCTTACAAGCATGCCTTCCTCTGCTGAAAGAACTTTTTGCGCTTCAAATCTTTCTTGGACCTCCTGTCATTCTGAGAATATTTTGTTGATTGACCTAATCAGACCCGTCATACCTACCACGCAAAAGAAGCCGTGCTCAGGCAGAAATCAGACACTCTCTGAACGTACCTGGTAACCCGGTGCTTCCATTTCGAAGATAGGTCAACTTCGCATAGACAATCTTCACCTTGAGCTTTTAAAGGTGCCCCACATCCATGATCTCAATACTCTTTCTATCCATTTCTCGCAATCGTCGTCATCTCTTTGTAAAGCCCTTCCAACATGGGAAAAAGTAGCATCATGTATGCTGTTCTTGATTCCCGTCTCACTTGTAAACAACTTCTTGCCTTTGCCCAACGAAGCTGAAGTCCAGGAAACTACAACTCTAGGCCAGCAACGTCAAACCATCCGCTTCCAGCCCTGCTCTGGAATTGACACTCACGTTAACGTCATGCTGACATGTGTCCAGGACGAGGTGTGGAGCCACTCCGACGGCACTGCCAACTTTGACGTCATTGATGCGCGCAACTACTCCGCGGTGCACGAGGACGTCATTGCTCACGTCAACATCAGCGGCCATGGGAAGCTCGTTTTCAACGCTGGTACGCTTATCTCCTCCGAAGTGATGCTGCGTGCGCTATCTAGCTGACTGAGTTCTTTCCTTTGTTAAGAGGTTCTGAATCTCTTCTGTTTTCCGTGCTCTACCTTCGCGCCCTAACGCCCCCTCACATTCACTGTCTTATCCTTGACCTAATTTGCAACTTTCCCCCCAGCCTCTGCAATCTTACCAGGTCCACTGAGATTACTGAAGCTTTCAAGAGTCCGTTTTCTTAATGGTCCCAACTTGTTTGAGCCCATCTTTGTATGTGTTTAAATGCTTCAGGGGGTGTTCCCGCTGCCCGACAGCCATTGTAGCACTGCCACTTTTAGTTGACTTTGAAAACGAAAACCTCGTTTTGCTTTTGGCTTGTCATGTTCAATCGTCGCATCTTACTCCCGGGCCTCGTTCCGGCTTGATTCCGATGCAAGCTCCCTCAGACCGGACTTCTGTACCCATCTCTTCTTCGTGGAAAGCCACTATCCTGACTGAGCCGTTTCACACCTCCCTACAGCCCTCGACAGCAAGGCCTATGCCTCGAATGTGAACGAGCCCCGTCGTTCCTTCGCGAAGAAACTCCTGTCCTGACAGAGCCGTTTTGATTATTCCCCGAGCGCCCTACGCTCCTTTGTGGATCTAGGTAAAGGCTGAGCCGACTGAGCATTTTTCACAGCTTTCAACAGCTCTCGAGAGCAAGGCCTACGCTTGGAATGTGAACGAGCCCACGGTGCTAATTCGTAAGGAAGATTCTGACCTGACAGAGCCGGTTCACAACTTCCAACCCTGACGCATATGCTACGCTTTTAAACGAATTGCCGACGCTTCTTTGCGAAAAATCTCTGACCTTACGGAGCCGTTTCACACCTCCCTACAGCCCTCGACAGCAAGGCCTGCGCTTCGAATGTGAACGAGCCCCCGTCGCTTCGTTGCGGGAGAAAACCCTTTCCTGACAGAGCCGTTTTAGCCCCCTACGCTAGTTCATGGAAACCGCTGAGCCGACTGAGCATTTTCACACCTCCCTACAGCCCTCGACAGCAAGGCCCACGCTTCCAATGTGAACGAGCCTGGGGCGTTCATTCTGGACCTCGAGACCAAGGCCTCCAATGGTCAGCTCAGCTTCGTCAACTTCACCGGGCAGCCGATTTCGGGCGGCCGAGTTACAATCTGCCCGGGGACTCACTCGCTGGCTTACTCTAAGGTGAATAACTTAATTTCTTTACCCCCTCTCTTCATCAATCTCCCCCCCTCGTGGTTTTAATGGATCTCTTTGAAAAATTTTGCGGGCTGAGTTGAAGTGGATTGGCAAACCAACGATTGGTGCCCGGAACGAAACGATATCCTTAAGTACTTATTTTCGGAACCTAGTAACCCGACGCTGATCAAAATATTTCGTTTCTGACTATCTCGGCTGGTTTGGATCAGGAATTTGGCTCCCCAAAGGCCGAGAGCTCCGTCGCAGTTTTTACGGCGTGTGTCTTATCTCCAAAAAAAGAAAATGCAAAATGTCCGGTATATTTCTAGGCTGACACCCAGGGCAGTCTACCGGTTTTTTCTTCCCAACTTCAGACGCCCACAGATTTCTACATCTGCACCTTAGGGGCCGTGATTGACTACTTCTTGTCAAGGTTAACTCCGGCGTGCTCGGGCATCCAACGCAATCATGTCAATTGAAAGCCAAACCAGGTCGCCTTTGTATCAGATCTGCTTAACAGGTGCAGTCCAACCGTGTTGCCTACTTGGTGCAATTTCGTTAGGAGAGCCCAGAAACTCGTCTTCGCTCGTTTAAGCCCTTTCATACAAAGAACGGTCCGCTTAACCCGGCGCTTGATCAGGTCGGACATCTAATGCATCAGTCGTGTCTTGAGAATCTTAACCAGGTCGGTTGGAAGTGCGGGTCAACCGGCACGCGTATTTTGAGTGCCCTTCCGCCGGGGATCCCCCAAACTCGTCCGATTAATGTTCTGCGTTAACCTTCCTTTCAGGAAGTTCGATTAACCCGCCCTTAACCAGGTCAAACTCCAACCCTTTGATCAGGCCTTGAGAAACCAATCAGGTTGGTTAAATGTGCAGGTCAACCGGCACGCCTACTTTGAGTGCACTTCCGTCAGGGACCCCACAAACTCGTCCAACATTCTGCTATACCCGGGGGTTGTCGAGATCGATACCGACGACGACACCGTCGTGAACCAGCTGCCCTTCACTGTGAGATCCGGAACGCCCTCCTGATCTAGTTGTTGGATGGGCATTGAACTTGTGACGCCGGTTCAACCCCCGTTCTGGTTCATCTGAGCGCGACAAATTCGTGACGCCTGCCAGAAGTTGGGTCAAACAAGCTTACGTCGCAGGTTCGTCCGGTGTCAGCGTCCGTCTAAATGTGTTCTCGACATGTTTCGTATATGTCGGTTGACACTGTTGTCCTGCCTTCACAAGACCCTGACTAAGAGGTCCTCTCCGGTAGATCACTGGTCCCAATATCAGAGCACGGTCTGCCGAATCGATTTGAGGAACTGACCTTGAACCAACTCAGTAGATTTTGCAGACCCGATATATGAAGGTATCCTCCTGCCTCTTCTTGACGCGACTCTGCTCAAGCATACCTGGCCTTTCCTTTCACGTTGCCTCCCGGCAAGAACCATCTCGTTCGATTGGCCTTGCTTTTCATGCTCGAATTCTAATAGACTTGCTCAATTCATTCTTCCCAAAACTCAAGCTTTCTGTGGATTGATCCGCTCCCACCTAACCGGACCACCTACATCATAGCACCAGTACATACCTTTCTCATGCGCCGAGGCCAAGTTCTGACGCCTCCTGACTTCGTTGTAGTGCACCCGCTTTCTGATGCTGACTCCTGACTTGCATTCAAGTCGAGACTCGTTCTCTTCTTGTCCTTGCCGAATTAGGCTCGTCTAACCTTATGCTTCCAGAGTCCTCTTATCACGTGAGCATCTCTTGCAAAGTTCAAACCCTGTTCGATTCCATCCCAAGGCCATCTCGCCCGAGGAGCGGTTGCTGACCGTTTCAGAATTCCCCTTCGGACGTAAGTATCTCTTCGAGGCTCACCTTAAAAGCCCATAACCCAAAAACGTGAAACCCTAACCCCAAATCCTGCTGTTTCACAGGGTCATTTGGCGACCACGCCCGACGAGCAATTTCTGACCATCGTGAATGGCCGGGAGCGGTCCGTCAGAATCATCGAAATCACGCCCATCGGACAGCCGGACCTCTACTTCACCATCCCCCTGAATGAAACCCCGGGGGCCACCCCGGCCTTTTACCCCATGGTAAGACTTCCCCCAGTGGTTCAGCAAGCTTCAAAGGGGACAGGAAATTAACGTGCTTTCGACGCAAATGATTCCAAACAGGAATTAGGAGATCAGAGAGATTAGAGTTTGACGCAAAAAATTCTGAAAGTGCTTCAAAGAGCTCGGTTTTTCCCGTTTGCGCCCCATTTACCCCATGGTAAGGCTTCCCGCGGTTGTTCTAGCAGCTTACAGGAAGAAATGGGGGGTGACTCAAAAAGTACTTGAAGGAGCTCCATTTTTTCCTCTCCGCACGAATCCGCCAGCACACCTGTCCAATATCAAAAAGTGCCGCCACGCGTGCCTGAAAGATACATTGAACGTCCATTTGTCTCTCCGTTTTAAGTACCTGTATTCCGCCTTCCCTGTTGGAAAGCTTTTCTTGCTTTGGCTGGTCGCTTGGGGCCGGTTCCAGGACGCTCTCACTGAGACTGACATTGTCCAACGAGATGCAACTCGTCTTGCCGTCACCCTTTTAACTTTTTCGTCCCAGGTCTGCTTACTCTGGGCGGGTGAATAACTGAACCCTCGCGCGCTCACCTTAACCGTCCCTGACCATGAAAACTCTATGTTGTGAAAAAACTCCGCCCTAACCCTCGCTAAACCCTTTTTCCTTCCTCAGAGCGACCACTACGTCATGGCTGTCCCCATGCTTAACACCAACAAAATGGCCATCATCGACTTTGGGCTCGTCCTTAGGTGCGGCGCCAACTGCACTGACCCGGGGCAAACCGTCAAGTACGTCGATGTGGGTTACCAAAACCCGCCCGGCAGACCCGGCGCCCTAACCACCTCGCGTAGCGTCGATGCCGGTCACACCTTCATCTGCACTCCAGCCATTTACGACCAGGGGATTGGTTGCTATAACCCGATCAACGACACCTCGATCTTCATTGGGGGCGCCGCTAATCCCATCCGTAACCCCGCCCGGGTTTACTTTGCTCCGGGAGCTCTGGCCGGCGCACCAGAGAACGTGAATGCGTTGTTTAATTGCGCGGATGCCGCGACTACGCGAGGAAACTACCCGACGCTTGCGCCGGTGGTCAACCAGACCTTGATCAAGAGCGCTGCGCCGTAGGATAACCCAGTTCTGTAAGAAACTGTTGGAGGGTATTGAGAAGTTGGCGTTCGGTTGAGCAGACTGAACTTTTCAGACTTGCCAGATTGAACAATTCAGGCCCGTCGCGATGTTCTTTCGGGACGCTGATTGGTAGTAGACATCATGATCGTCGGGAAGCAGAGTTGCACGGACCTTTGACTAATGCGAACCAGTGGCAACAACTCAAAGAACAAAGAAGCGGCTCCAAGCCCCTTTGCCTTGCGTGTTTTCTTGAAATTGTGTGACTTGTCACCAGCTATAACGAAGGATGCTTAGTACAATCTAGAAAGCCGACGGTCCGATCAATGTTACCATGTTGGGGACAAGGCGAGGATGAGCCTCTAGACTCGCTGATGAGATCTCATCAGGAGGGGATCCGACTTTCGTGAGAGGCTGATGCCGGACCAAATGCGTCAGTAAGATAGCTGATCGTTGGACAAAACGCGACAGATTCTACTGCTTAAGTTCAGCCCCATGGATCTGGCATGGCTGCTCTTCTTTCAAGTTTCTGAAAGCGTGCTTCCTTTTCTTGCATAACGTACGCCTTGTTTCTCGTAATCCTAAAGCTATATTGGACAATGTGACAATGCAATCTTTACTTTCTTCAAAGAAAATTTTGGCCGCCTTGGCTTTGCTTCGGTACTTCATGCAAACTCAGCGCTAAGCCAGCCGGCCGGGAGCAAGAGCTCGAGCAAAGCAAATACGGACGGCGGATAGCCAAGTTCGGTAGTTTGAGCCGCAATAATTCGTCAGGGCAGTGCATCGAATTGAGCACGCAATGTCGTATTACGGTAGGACCCAGTCGGGTTGATAAATCTTAATGATTGGTTGATTTCTTTTAAGTCGACTGGAGTGAATTTGTGAGGAATTGCGCGGGGTTGACCATTGTATCGATCAAAGATAGTCTACTAGTAGCTGGGATCTCCGTGGAAGCGTTTTCTCGAGGTCAACTGTATGTTCCGCTTCTCAACGAAGAATATTCTCACCACATCGACAACCGCATACGGATCTGAGATGATAGGCGCATCTCGGACCATTAGTCTGCTGAAACCAATCAGAAGGAAGTCGGATAGGAAGGCCTGCAGTGTGTCTATCGACATTGGCCTGAATTTCATGGCCATCAGGACTGAACAGAATATTGGACTACATTCTTAATTATGTGGTCAGTCACGGTCAGACTCCCTGGAGCTCAAAGTCTTCAATAATAGTCATACAAGTACACCTTAATGCATTTCCAGTTCTGAGCGCGGGGCCTTCCTGCCAGACCCTATTTCACGGTTTCCTGCTTGGCACGCTTGCATCAGCTCTCACGGCGTTGAGATCCTTGGATACATGTATTCGCACTCGCTCCGCCTTTTCGGTCACCCACCGGCATGCGCGGCTGATTTGCGTGTCCAAACGAACTGGGCTGGAAGAACGTGATGCTTTGCGAGAGAATGAGGGTTTCGACCCAATTGTCCGAATAATCCGTTTCAAACATATCTCAGCAGAATTCTTAAAAGTCAGTTTGAATAAAATTTGAGTACGGAATACGTCATCATTTCCTACTAAGGAGCACAGGTATGCATGCGTTCTCTCAAAGTTCCGAGTGCACCCGGAAACCTTTCAGGCGCATAAGGTAATCATATTCAAGGGCGCCCTTCAAACCTTTAGTTGGGCAAGGCCCATACTTAAATCAACTTTGAATTGGATATTACTCGTTCAAATTCCCCTGAATATCTTGCAGCGAGGTACACTTCCGGATCGATGTTACAGGATTTGATCCCGTGCGTCTCCTCTCAAAACGTGATTCTATTCATTTGACTGAGTCCTGCCGTCATATACAATTTTGTTTGCTTCAATGCCTTTTCCTGACGACTTAATGAAATACTGCTCTGGAACCGTTCAAAATCAGAGGCTTCCAATCAACCGCTCAACGTGCTTCCCTGTCAAGCCGAAACGACAGCCCCGGAGTGTATTCTACGAATTCAACACTCCCAGATTCATTGAACTCACGCCTCGGTAGAGAGGTGGTTACACTCACTGAAAACCAAGCAAGCTGCTAGATCATCGAGCAAGATCCAGCGAGTCGACAGTATATGGTGAGTCCCTATAAATGTAAAGGTTTCCTGAACCATATTTCTGCGATCCGCACACTGTCCAATTCCAGAACCAGCCGTAAGCGTTTTCTTACAAGCAAAGACCTCCAAGGAGAACAAGCCTGTGTCAACCACAAGTCGTCTGAATGTCTCTCAAGTACCACGGCCAGCCGCCTCAAAGTGCCCCGCAATCTCATCTTTCTGTTTGCTAGCAGAAATAAAGGGCTTCGGGTATGAGAAGTTTGAAGCCGTCTCAGATTCGTGTCCAATCTTCCACCATATCTCCCATGGATTGAAGGATGCATATGCTAAAGGCCTCCCTTGCAAATGAACCAAGACTAAAGCACTTCCTGTAACATGTGGCTCCGGTTCGGAAGCCGAAACCGAATCCGCTTGGGTGATTTGGAACGACTTTGAATTCTGGGTTTGTTCAATTCCCTGCTTCGCGTGTTTGTCGTGATCTCTCTCTGATGGAGTCTGCTGATCAGATGTCTCGCGCTGAGTCAAACTTGTAGCACGCGCTGCCAGCAAGCGCTTGTACCCTCCTAAGGCTTCTATTTCTGCTTCAAAAGCTTTATACTCCTCCCCACAAAAGTCGCAATTAACACTGAGGGAGACAGAAACGCCTTCCTCCAGAGATCAGGAGCGTTTTCTGCAGCAGATTCGAGTGCTTTGCAGGCGAAGGTGGCCCGCAGCAAAGCGAGAGGGTCTTGCTTGGCAAGTTTGCAGAGAATGACCAACAGGATGTCTCTCGGAAGCTCTTGTAGCGGCCCCATGCCATGCGCCCCATGCCATGCGCTTTGTTCAGAGTAGCAAAACAGCTAAAGCAACTTCAAAAAGCCCTCATATGCATGTCGTCTACAGATCAACACCTTAAACCTCAGCTCGTTGAAACTGCGCAGCTCAGAACGCGCTTAGTTGTTCAGCCTACTCAAAGAGTGTAGCGGTCCGGTCAGTCCGCTAGCTCCGCACGCGGCCGCGCAAGCGGCGCAACGTTTGCACAGCGGCCGACGGTGGCGCGCGGGCGGCGCGCGGGCGCGTACGTAGCACGTGTACCAGGCCAGGTTCAACTGAAGGAAAGTCACCGAGTGCAGCTACCTAGAACGTGCGCTCAGCAGAGGCTAGTACTAGACGAGGCCTGTATTGTTTGTTCATTTCTTCAAGGAAAGCGCCAGCCACTATGGGCCCTTTGCAAGAGCTTCCAAGGGACGTCCTTCTCATCATCTTCCATAAGCTTGCTGAGCAAGACATTGTCGCCTTACTTCGGGCCACTTTCGCTTGCAAAGCGCTCCTCGACACCGCTGCGGAGTCTGCTCCCGATTTGTGGAAAAAGACGTTCCGGTTTCCTTCAGTGTCAAGCGAATTTTGGGGTTCAGAGGATTTCCAGGGCTTTGAAAGCGAAGTGGAAGCCTTGGGAGGGTACAAGCGACTGCTGGCGGCACGCGCTGCGAGCTTGCGGAATCTTGAGACGGCAACGTTTTGCAGCGAACAAGCCCGGCAAAGAGAACAAAGCCAAACTTTGGGTTTAGTTGCCACTTCTCCTGAGTCCGAGTCGGCGTCAACTGCTCCTGGTGTTGCATTGGTTTTGGTTCGTATACAAGGTAGGCATGTAGCTTATCAGGTTTTCAACTCATGGAAGCGTGCCTATCGCTTGCATTTGAGACCGTTAGTCCCATTACTCCGGATTAGGGATGAAATGACCGGGCAATGGCGGTTGGCAGGTGATACGTGGGAAGAGTTTCACCAGCTCGCGCTTGACACCAATCTTATATCACTGGAGCTCTTTATGTTTAAGAAAGAGCTTAGTACAACCAATTGTGTTGAGGGTGAGCGTGCATCTGTAAAAGGGATGGTGTACGGGATCTTTACTCCCGTGCCTGATGGAGAATTCGGCCTGTCGATTTACCGATTGTCCTTAAACCCTGAAACATTCACTTGGTTCGCTGCTACTCTGACAGGCAGTATACAGCGGCGCGCAATATCTGGGGACTTGTGGGCACGTAAGGATCAGGACACGCAGCCCACTTTTGTCTTTTAGCCTCGATATAGGAGCAGACTGGAAAATTAATTGGGAACATTCTGTCCTCCAACAGCTGCTCCAGTAGGTTTTATTTTGAGCAAAGACATTGAGTGTGAGGTCGCAGAAGATGGCATCGAAGTACACGAGAAAGACGAAATTTCGAAGGAAGATTTATGAGTGAGGCTGGTATTGGACAAAGTCAACCTGCTCATCTGGTACGGAACAAGAAAAATAGTTCCAGCAGGTTATTCTGTTTCCATTCCGACAAGTGCCCCGGTATGCATGACGAATCGGCGCTAGCTGACCATGGAAGTGAAGCTCGTGAGCAGATTTTAAGTATCTTAGCAGCCCACATGGAATTTAAAGCATTGGATGGACCATTGAAGTTCATTCACGTCCATGAGAATCTTGGAGACCGATGCTGATGAAAGCATGACGTTCAGATCTCTTCAATTGGAAGCGTGAGGTACAGGCGTCTACTGCATCCGATGTGTTTATCACGACAGCATAGCTAGAGGGTCTCGAACCCACATTTGTTGCGCCAACTTGAATCGGCACTGTGTGCTTTTTGATTAATACCGAACAGGCTTTTCCCAACGTACCGTTTCTTTACTTCAAAATCTTTTTCATCAAATGCGATCTGCTCTCAATGCTGAAATCAGTCAGAATGGCGGTGATCGAAACGTGTTTTGGATACGAATTGTTTGATCGGGATGAGGTCTTCGTGAATCGTATCAGGCCCTTGAGAGATCTAGAAGAATCTCAGCTGGCATGGGGGCGGCTGTAAAACCTGGCCTTTCGTCCTGGTCGTAAAAGCGGGGTTAGAGATCCTACAAAAGTGCGTTTTGCTGCTACCTGAAGCGACTTTATTGGGATCTTCCGCCCGACGTACGTGTCTATGCAGACAGATCCGGCGCCGCTGGGGCGTCCGCCGCGGCGGCCGCGCGCCTGTAAAAGCGAAAAGAGCCGCTCGCGGCTTCCTTCAAGCGCGGCCGCGAAGATTGGCCGACGGCTGCGCTGGCTGCATGACGTAGCACCAGTACTAGTGTGCACTTTGGACAGGTTGAATTATTTTCTACTTGTACCCAGCTTGTTCACTACCTTAAGGAAAGCGCAAGCCATGGGCCCGTTGCAAGAGCTTCCCAGAGACGTCCTTCTCATCATTCTCCACAAGCTTGCTGAGCAAGACACTGTCTCCTTACTAAGAGCCACCTTCGCCTGCAAAGCACTGCTCGAGACCGCTGCGGAATCGTCTCCCAAATTGTGGAAAAAGGCGTTCCTGTTCCCTTCAGTGACAAGCCACTTATTGGGTTCAGAGGAGTTCGAGGGCTTTGAAAGCGAAGTGGAAGCTTTGGGAGGGTACAAGAGACTGCTGGCGGCGCGCGCTGCGAGCTTGACGCATTTTGAGACGGCAAAACTCCGCACACCAGAAAGAGAGACTCACCGAACAAGCAATTCGGTTTGAACAAACCCAAGCTCTGGAGACGGATTCAAGTGCTCTAGGGACTGGACTAGTTTTGGTCCGGTTACAAGGGAAGCCTGTAGCTTATCAAGTCTTCAATCCATGGGAGCATGCCTATTGCTTACTTTTGAAAGCGTTGGTTTCATTACCCCGGATTAGGGATGAAATAACTGGGATTTGGCGTTCGGCTGGTGAAGCGTGGGCGGGATTTCACCAGCTTGCTCTTGACACCAATCTGATTGTGCTGGAGCTCCTTCAATGTAAAAAAACCCCTATAATTGGTCGTGGTGTCGGTGAGCTTGCATCTGGTGAAAGGATGGTATACGAGACCTTTGCTCCCGTTCCCCGAGGAAAATTTGACCTGTCAATCTACCAGTTGTCTTTAGACCCCGAGACGGTCTCTTCAAGTTGGTTCTATGCTGCTCTGGCACGCACTATGCAGAGGCCAACTCCAGATAATGGGCGCGTGAAAGCCAGAACTTGCAGCTTACCTCTGTTTTCTGATATCAAAATAGGTCGAGATGGTTGGACGATTGACTACTTTAATCCTCGCTTTCTAACGCCCGAGTAGGGTCAAATGCCAGCAGAAACAAGAATCTGGATTATTCGCAGAAAGTAGTCGCAGAAAGGGCACTAAGGTAAACAGGAACGCGATGGTTAGAGGCTGCTACAAATTAAGGAAAGTTTGGAAATCTAGAGCGCTCAATCCCTTTGTTAGATCCATTTTTACTAGATTCAACGTTTGGTCACGATACTAGATGAACGATCATAGATTGACGCAATCGTGTCCTTGTTCCTTAAGCCAGGCATGTCAGTGCTTAAATACAACCTGGCAAGCAGCGGAGAATTAGTACAATTTGAAATTTCAATTCACGATCTATGCGTAACAGCATGCAATAGATGATACCTGGGTACATACCTGGGCAGAATCCATGGTTGTTAGAATGGTGCGCTTCCAGAAATCAAGGAACATTGCACGCACGAGGTTCGTTCAGATGGGCAATTCAGCGAGAGGAAATTTATGAAAGTTCTGACCGTTCATGCCATCTGGTTGAGAAGTAGGACTCGGTGAGTTCGCACTGACTGCGCGCAAGACTTCAACTTGAAAGTTATGTTTTGCCGCCTGCGAGGAAGATCCGAGCGGATGATGCTATAGTAGCTGATGTGCCATTGGCGATGTCTTGTGGAAATGTGGCTTATCGCGCGGCTTCGTGGGCTGCATACAGCGCGGCCGCGCCGCGCGTGAACAAGCGAACACCGTTCCACGCAGTTGTGTCGCTTTACAAACTCTTCGTTAACCCGCCATGTACATCCATGCAGCAAGAAAGCATGAAGATCGTTTGACTCAAACAGAGTCTGTGCATAAACTGAATACGTGAGTTAGGCGGATCTTCTCAGCCGCGAGGTGCGTATCGGCTTCAGATGAGCTTTTGGTATCCGCATTCGTAGCACGCCAGAACGGCGCTGAACCATTGTACGTTCAAGTTAGTCCAGGATCATCATATCGCCTCCATAATTTCCCTAGGAACTATCACAGCGGCGTATGATCGCTGTTGTCACCGACTAAAGTCTCTGATCAGTTGTCCAAACTAGCTCTATTCGCGTACGAAGTAAGACCAGTGCTTACAAACTAAAAAAGTATGCATATCATTGGTTCCCCACACTTTCACGTCCAAGGTCAACGAGCTATCCAACGGCTCAAATCGTTCAGCGTCGCCGTTTCCCAGTGGCTCTCCATGGGAATTCCATCGAAGAAGTTGGGGAGGGGGCGCGCCGTCGGCTCTTCAGTCCTGGCCCAAGGAAGTGCGGGCGGCGGACGCACTGATGATCCCCCCGGCTTTGAAAGGGTTTGGAGCGTGGCGATTCTGGGACCGGTTCTTGCAGGGCCCGCGCGCGCGTAGGGCGCGCGAGACGATCCCCCGGCTTGTGCGGGGCACTGAAGCGTTGAAATTCTGGGACCAGCTTTTTGTGCGGAAGTCACGCGCAGCTGACCGGCAGCTGATCGAAGAAAGAAAAACGGGCTGATATCAGTTGATGAATGCCAAAAGTTTCATGAAGCGGGTAACAGAGATTCAGGAGACGGTTTTGAGGTTGAAAGCGCAGCACAACAACGTTTTCTGCGCATATTCAGGAGAATGTAGGAAGCGGAACATTGGCAACCCCTTTCGCTGCTCTAAGGGAAACTTTCGCAAACATTTTATGAGCTCTTTCCCCAGAATTCCTTGTCAAATTATGGGCTCATGACTCATCTCTGGGAGGTGAGCTTACTTCGTGCCGTCATAACGTCCGGCCTGCTTTTAGAGGGGTTAGAAGCCTTGATTGCTTCCTGCGCGTAGACACGGACAGCAATCAATGACTGAGATCAGTGCTTAGAGTTCGGTGCGCTGACGCCGTAAGGCCATGCACCTTGATTTGAAAGCGAACAAACAAGAGCCTCTGATCTCTCACATTCATTGACGCTCAGATCCCAGTTTCGCCATCAGATTGTCAAATCATGACAATTTCCAATCGCACCGAGTTGACCGAAAACAGGGCCTGACTGCAACAGGATAAATTTTCAAGGCACCAGCTTGTGACAGAGACGGCCCGCCTCAACACGCTATTGGATCCCTCTTTCAACAGATTGCCTGCAACGGGTGAATAGAGTGAAATATGTCGAGGCGACAGGTTGAACAAACGCCTTACTCTAGCAGCTCCCCCCTTGGTGATATCTTCCTTGGCACTCTCGCTTTCAGGCGATTCGGAGCGCAGCTTCTTTTCCGCTTGTTCCTCCATATCTTCTTTCCTCTTTAACTGCTTTCCTTGATTCTGTGGAGTCTCAAAGTTGTCCATGTCGGGATTTCAGTTTTCGTGAGGTGCTGCTATCAGCTGAGTCCCTGTACAATCAGCCACCACGAGAGGCGGCAAGGCAACCTAGGCAGCGTAAGTATGTGCGCGTTTGTTCAGCAGCACGTCTTGCTAGCGGCCGACGAGTTGCAGAAACAAACATTTGCTCTGCATCCAGATGATGTTTATCGCAGCGCGCAGGAGTGTCAAGACGATCTGAGGTTAATCTTCATCAGCACTCTCAGCTACATTTGTTGAAGGTGCTGAGCGAGATTTTGACTGTGAGTGACTGGACACGTAAGTGCGACGGCGGGCGGCGGTCACAGTAGGGCGGACGCACGCGCGCACCCTTGCCTCATCTCTAGGGTTTGAGGGTTCGAGTTGCGCAGGAAGCGCGCGCGTCGACGTTCACGAGCGCAGCAGGACCAGAAAAGCCGCCGCGCGGCAGCCAGCTAAAGCCGAAGACTTTCTTGAGGGGTTTACGACTTGGAAAATGAAATGAAGCCAGCGCGCTGGCTGTAAGGACTGATACAGCCCCTGTCGGACAAGTACCAAAAAAACTTTCTCTAAGTTGTCTAAGTCACATGGTGTTGCAATGGAGCGCGGCGATGTAGGCTTGCAAGAGCTTCCGAGCGAGATCCTTTCCATCGTTGCCCATAAGCTTGCTTCCCAGGACCCGCCCTCTTTTGTGCGTGCACTCTGTGCGTCCAAAGCTTTTGAATCTGCCGCATGTGATCTAGAGGCGCCTGAGCTCTGGAAGTCAGCCTTTTATGCAGCGATTGCAAAGGAGAAGCTGCTGAATCTTGACGGAGTCTTTGATGAACTAGAGAAGGAGATTTTGGCCTTGGGTGGGCACCGCCGTCTTCTAGCAGCTCGATTGCAAAAGGTGGACCACACTGCGTCAGGAGGATCTGAACAAAAGCAATCCGAACAAACACAAGCTGAAACTTTAGGGCTCGGCGATATTCCGTCTGAAAAAGAGCTGGCAAATGACCTGTCTCTGGCTTGCCTCACCAGCAACGGCCACATCAAGTTCGCAGTTGAAGGAAGAAACCTGATCCTTGTTAAACTGCATGGCAAGCCAGTCGCTTATGGAGTTTATGATCCTCACGCTCAAAAGTATTCTGGCAGCAATAAGACATTTCCAGTATGGTCAAAGCTGAGTGAATCGCCTTCGGTAGGCATTCCGCTTCAGCCGCTCATGGGCCTCTAGATGATGCGGAAAGTGAACTTCGGCGGGGTTTCTCGAAATGCGGGCACGATAGGGGCTTGGATTATCTGCTGGAAGAACGACCCTTCACAGTTCAAGTCTTTCCAAAGCTCCTTCACTCTTGCAGTGCTCGGAAGTGCCCTTATGCGCAGGAACGTCAGCTTTCCCGGAGGACATTCGAAGCTGGCCAGTTTAGCACCTTGACCCCAAAGAGAGATACCTTTACATACTGGCCGCGAGGTTGGGATGAGAGCTATGGCCGGGACATCTGGATACAGCTGCTGGGAGTTCTGAGGAAGGATTCGTGCCATCCCAAGGTCCTGGACGGTGACGAAACCAATGGAAGCCTGCACTTTGATAGACAGTGCAGGCGGTCTTGGACCTTCTTTTGGGATCTCAAAGAATGATCAAGTCTAAACGAAAGAACGGGCCCCTCATGGGTGGAGGATAGGGGAAATGCTGGATACTCTACAGGCGTATTTGGAATTGTAGGGAGGTAACTTTCGAAAGCTCCAGTCAAGCACAACTGGTAAGAATGTTCCAGGCAATTGTAAGTGGTGTCAGAGATGGGCTACAAGACAACCGTTTATCCTTGTTCAGTTGACGGGAAAGGATCTCGTATCATCATCAGCTAGCAGCCATGAGGAGCATAAACCCGTAGTTCACAGGAAAAATATCTGCCTTATCATATATATTTAGAAGGCTTTTTTTTTTTTGTCACATGATAAAACGGCTCGGGCCCGCTCATAAGCTGAATTGAAAAAGCACAAATCACATGTGTACGTACGACGATGAGCAAGCCGACATCGTATGGCACCTCTTGGGCAGCTGATAGTTTGGGAGAAACTTCTGGCATGGTTGCTTACTAAATGCACAACGGACTGGACTGCTCAACGTCGACGAAGTGATAGCCCGGTTCATTTCAAGCACCTTACCGGTACGATGCGAGGGAATGTTATGACTATTGCTGTCCCCGTATATACTTAGCCTCCTTGTTTGCTATGATGCCCAAATATACGTGTACGATATGCGGATTGCAATTTGCACCTCCATTATCTTCATGGTTTTTAAGTGCGTGTGTCGAGGAATCGTAATTGAGACCACGTGGCTTACCAATCTTTGTCGCCTCTAGAAAGGTGGATGAGAAGAGTCTGACAAAGACATGAGGGCATGAGTATGTACTGGTTGTGCAGAACGGCGTAGTCTTGAGCATTTCAGAAACCTATCCATGCAGGGCTTAGAAGGATTACGAATACCTTGTTTTATGTAAAGTAACCCTTGCGTCACCCGCAGATTATCGGATCCAAAGCACCCGCGAGCAGAGTTCCTCTCGCTTCAAATTGCACCACGAGGCTTGCGCCATAGCGGCCGTTGCTGGGACGACAGGAGTGTTGATTAGCCGTTAGAGTTCAAAGTTTGCAATGCATTGGGGGTCCGGTGCGTACAAGCATGTGTCAGGCTCGTCGTCACAGCGCGCGCTGAACTGTACTGATTTGCTATCAAGTGTTAGACACAGCTGGTGTGAACCGTCGAAACGCTTCTTGAATATAGTGCAACAATCAGAAGTTGCCACAAAGCAGTCTTCGTCCGTTGTCTCTATTGGGATTTTCGAAGAGATCGAGTGCGCCCGGTTAAATTAGTTTGTCGATCTGTCGGCGCGAGCGCGCGCCCTTTTCACCTTTAAAGATAAATAGCAAGCTTCCATTCGGAACTACCACGACCTCAGACCTATATTCTACGTGTCTAGCCGGCTTCATTATTTATTGATTGAAGAAAGCAGACCCGATACAATCAGCCTGAATCAGCTAGGATAATCGGGCATTGGCCGCGCGGCAACGCAGCGCGGTCGACGGCCTCCGCGCTGCGCTGCGGCGCGGACGCATTAGGTTTAGAAGGTTTGTCATACAGCCGGGTTATAGCCCGGGTTAAGAAGAGAACCACGGTAAACTGGCCAACTTTGATTTACCTTGCTTTGCAAGCTCTGCTTTTGCCAAGGTTTGGCAGGGACGTCAGGAGTGAGCATGGCGCCCATGAACACCAGGAACGCCGCTTGCAGCTTAGCTGGACTCCATTGGAAGGGAACCTGCAGCTCCAAAGTGCAAGCCTGTGCATGTGACAGTACAGCATTGCAACTTACAAGCTGCTTTCAAAAGGATGGGAGTAGCAGTGACAAGAGCCGGCGGCGGTTGTTCGGGCAGCTCTGAATGACTTGTGAGTTTCCATCCTTGATATTGGTTGATAGTCTTCTTTTTGAAGATTGGAAACTGGTCATTCTGCAATCTCCTGAGAAGTAGCTCAGGATCTAGACCCAGTTAAGAAGTGGTGTTCCAGATTCATGTGGCCTCTCAGCCATGCAAGCTGCTGCTAGAACTGTTTTGACAGGCTTTGCTTGACACCAACCATCCGGGCCGGGGGGGTTTTGTGAAGCAGTTGATACTCGATTCTGATGGATGCCAGGCGAATAGCTTTCAGAAGCTGCATTTTGCTGCTTGCCACCAGAGTCTTAGACTCATTTACAGTTGGCGGTTTCCATCAAAGCCTCTGCTCAATGGCGGCTCTTACGTTTATACATCCATCCTGGGAACTGCATGAGTGATTGGAGGGCCTGGATCATGCCCAATTCGAAAGCTGGAGACACGGGCCAATTTGCTAAAAAGTAGTGTTGGATGGATTGGTCTGTGATTGTGATCATGCGATCGTCATTGTTATGTTTTTCAAGGAGCTGTCTGCAATAGTGATGGGTGGCGCAAACAGAGTTGCCAAGTCCGCAGAATCTCAATTCACGCTGTGAGTCAGTGATGACAAGTCTTTTCGTTCGACCTTGGCAGGTTTTGTATGGCTAAAGTCCTGGTCTTCCAAACAGCAGATATCCTTGTGAGTCTCAATTCAGCTGCAGAGGTGCAACCACAGTGTCCGCAGAAACGAAGCTTCGCCATCTCAATACTGACTCCTTCTGTTTGTAGTAACCAATCTAAGCAGCGAGCTGACTGAGCTTGTCACGTCTGTTGCAGGATCTGAGGAGCGGCGTCAAGGTGCTGCGGGGTGCGTCGGGCTGTCGAGGTTGAGCAAGGCTGTCCTCAGGGTACGCGCGAAATGGGGAGCGGCCGGTTGGTCATAAGCTATGCACCCGGTAAATAAAACCTTACTCTTTTGGACCCTCTTCAACTTTAAATGATGCGGTCGCATGTTCTGTCTGTTGACTTTCGTTCACCTAGTTCTCAGACCTGAGCCTAAGTCATGGGGGTGGAACTCTGCCTTTCTTTGCGACTTTGCGGTCTCACTCTCACGGTCTGAAGAGTCCGGTTTTCGTGATTTTTTTTGGCGTCTGCGAAGTTGTGATCCCTTTTCATTGCGTGCTTGTTATTCAGCTCCTGCTTAATTTTCTGCTCACGGAACCACACGCTTGTCCTGGTATCTTGTTGAAAGTTGCACACTTGTCCTCAGTCTGTTGTTTTTGAAGACGTGGCTTTTTAAAACCTATGTCTACTACTTTGGTGGGCTCAATATTTCAGGCGCTCTTGGGCGTCTGCAGAGTTGTGATTTTAGTTTCTGCAGAGTTGTGACTTAGTTTCATGACGATGCTGTGACAGGCCAGCTTCTGACGCATCTGCCAACAGAGCAATGCACACGAATCTTTGAGCCCCGGCAAAAGTTGAACCTTGAAATCCGCCTCTGGCCAAGAAGAGGTTAAATCTGTGCATGCAGATTGCTTAGGATTGCAATTCTGACGCCAAACTCATGCTATGCTGGAGAACATCTCATGCTTTCAGTCCCGATCTGTCATTTTTGCGAATTTCTTGTTTTACAACGGTTGGCTAGAGCTGTAAAGGCGACTTCTGTGACGAACCTAGCGAAAATTGGCCGTTGCTCACCCTCCGCTCGTTTGCACGAACTTCTCAACATCAATATCTCGTCAATCTCCGGACCTGCGGGTCTATAAGTGAAGCTTGTGAGCTCCTTGCTTAATTGGACGGCCCACCCGTTTGGCCAATATTCAACAATCAGATTTGCTAAACCACTAATAAACCACTAATCAAAGATTTTTGGTGACTCCTGTTTTGCATCTTATGTTCCAGTGCAAGAGGTGAAAACTGCCTGTCGAGCTGGTCTTACACTTTCCGCCAATGATGATCTTCAGCCTCCTGACACAAGGACATGGGATCCGCTTCCTAGGATAAGATGCGCTCTACACATAGCGTGTCCAACCAGGTGGTTTGCAATCCAGCTGTCTCGTCTGCCTTACGCCAATTTTTCCTCTTATCGTGCTTCTTTATGAGTTAATGTTAGTCCGCATCTATCTTCTCGTCAAGCTTTCTGTTGTTTTTGACAACCTCGCGCACTCGCTGCTCTTGCTGTGGAGGTCTCCTACGTGTGTATCAAATGGTTTGAAAAAGACAGTCCTTATGCCATGCTTGTGTCTGCGGCCTCGCTCGCGACATGCTTGAATGTTCTTCTGTTTGTGTAAGGGTTCAAACACCTCGTCCCTTTTGTTTGTATTGCTCGTTCTTGGAACGTCGGCTGCCCCTTTTTGTGCCATACTCCTGTCGCAGCATACATGAAGCTGGCGTCCCAGTCTGGCAGGAAATGAGCACAGCCTGCATGCTGTTCTGAAGGCCAGTGTAATCCGCTTTTGCATGAAAATCCTGCCGGTAGTGCTGCGGTTGAGTTGTTTCTTGTGACCAACGCCCGGCTGCCAAGCTACGAGATTGTGGACATCTCCCAAATTGGTCTGGCCAAAGAGGGTTCACCTTCACAATGGCACTGAGATTTGGGTGCTAAGAGTGCTGATGGTCGAGCATACGCCGTCGTGTCTTGTTGTAAGGCGTAGACTAATTGGACCAGGTTGCAAGGTGAACATGAATCAATAACTTGATCTGACTAGCTTTGCAATTTCTTCCCACCTGCCGGCAACGTCCTATGAAGGCCTTGAAGGCTTGCTCGCCGTTACTATATGGACTCTCGATAGAGAAGTGTCCTGGTGAAGAGTGTTATCTCCACCTTTGCGATGACTTCAAAATCGTTCCACCGGTTCCGGCCACCCTGCATAGAAGTGAGTTCCGGCCCGGTCGGATGCGACACTTTTACCTTGAAAAGTGCAGCTAGCCACTGGGCCTGTAGTTTTGCATTTCGGACAGATCTCTCTGACCTGATATGATTACTGGCTTGGCGATGCTGGTAGGACAGGCGGAGACGTCACGTGTTGTTGCTGACTTTACTCGGGTCTCGACTCGAGTCGCCACACTCTGGGAAGAATCCAAGCAGTTGAGAAACGTGCCTGCTTGTATGCTACATGATGCCGTCTTTGGTTCAAACGTTGGAGGGTGTCGTCTCGTTTGTGTGACGGTGTCGCGCGCCAGCTGGCATGTGGTGCTGCTAGGATTGGTTTGACTTTCTCCTTGTCTGGTTGTACTTCCGCGGCGATGATAGACGGTAAACCGTTGGTGAAAGCTTCACCAGGCAGCAGATCAAGGTCTTTTGATGCCCTGATACGGGATTCTGACTTTAAAAGCTGGGTGCGAAGTTGCCACTTACTCGAAAGAATCGAAGCGGTTGAGAAACTTGCCTGAATTTGTGCTACACAAACAACGTTCTTGCCTCCTACGTCGGAGAGTGTTGTGTCAAACGGTTAATCAGATTTCCGTGACGGTGTCACACGCCGTCCGGCATGTGGTGCTGCTAGGACCGGCTCGACTTTCCGTGTCTGATTGTTCTCAGGCGGCGATGATGATTGCCAAACTCTTGGTGAAGCTTTCACCAAGCAGCAAGTTCGGGTTTTTGATGCCCGTATGTGGGTTTCTGACCCGAGAATCTGGGCGAAGTTGCCACCTGGAAAGAATTGAAGCAGTTGAGAACCTTGCCTGCTTGTATTCTGCACAATGACGTCTACTTTGGCCCTTACATCGGAGGAGGTCGTGTCGAACTTTTCGAAGTCCTGCGTAACGGTGTTGCGCACCGACTGGCCTGTTGTGCTGCTAGAACTGGCTTGACTTTCTCGTTGTCTGCTTGTACTTTCCGCGGCGATGATGAGCGCCCGACTCTTGGTGAGACTCACTAGACAGCAGGTCATGGTCCTTGGCGCCCGTATGTGACTTTTTTACTACAATTTAAACTGGTTGCGAAGTTGCCACCTGCTAAAAAAAAAAGAAGAAGTTCAAAAAGTTGCCCGTTTTGATGCGACACAATAACGTCTTTGGCTCTCACATCTGAGAGTGTCGTGTCGAACTTTTTAAAGTTTACTTTCACAGTGTCACCTTGCCAACTAATACGTGGTGTTGCAAAGACTGGCTTGACTTCCTCGTTGTCTAGGTTTGCGGCGACGATGAGGGCCAAACTCTTGGGGACACTCTCACCAGACAGCAGTTGTGATCCTTGATGCCCGCATGTGGACGAACATCAGAGTGAAACTGCGTTTTGACCGGCGCCCTTTGGAGAGCATTCAGACTTTCTTCGAACGTCACTTGTCGTTTCTGCAAACGTTTCAAGGCGCGTCAGAAGATAAGGTATCAATGGTGGTTTGAACTTCCATTTTTGGAACTTCATTTGAACCTCTTCATGAACGGCCTTGCCCGGCCTGAACAAGATAAGGAAGCGCAGACTCGTGGACTTGGCGTAATATTGCGCAAATGCAAAGAGTGCTCCATTCAATTTTCATTCGGAATGCATTATGAACTCTGAACGGAATGGCCCCTCTACAGTACCTGGATACGTACGGTGCCTATTTTTAGCACTACGGTACATACTTTACAGTGGAAGAGTACGGTACCGTATGGTACCGCAGTGCAGTAGGCCCTTGAGTACCGTACGGTGCATGCTAGCTAGGTACAGTAATCTACCGTTTTCCGATTTCCTTCGGACTTCATTCAGAGTACTCCTGAATCCTGAAGTTCCGGAAAACGGGTCCGGACCGCCGGGTCCCGGCGTGGTTTTTTTTATTGATTTATTTCAAATTTATTCAATATCCCCAAGCAGGCCCCCCAGCTTCCGGAATTTCAGAATTCAGGAGAAACATGAATGAATCTTCAATGAATTTGGAATATTCAGAATTCTTTCGGGTTTCATTCAGACTTCTCCTGAATCCTGAAAATTTGACTTGGGCGCCCTTTAAACAGGTATTTAAAATTTAAAAAATCTTAAAAAATAGCAGGGCCACCGGCGTGTGCTGCCCAAGAGTCACCCCCTCACGGACAGTGCCACTTCGTCATCCCCTGCTGTACGCGAGCCCGCGCGCGCGCGGAAGGAGTTTCGCGCGGCGGCCGGCGACCGAG
>DF237071.1:0-16704 GCA_000708835.1 Klebsormidium nitens
GGATGAGGATTAAGCGACAGAAAGGATTCAGCTTTGTTACATTTGTGCTAAAGCACGGCCCGCTTACGAGAGCGTTTACTTGTTTTTTGAGCATGGTTGCCTTCGCTTTGATGAGTATACAGCACTTTTTGGGGCAGGGTTGGCCAGCGGAAGAAACTCAACGGTGGGTGTGCGCACAGAGCACACGAACTTTGGCTAGGACAGGTCAGGAATCGAGCTTGCGCTTTTTGGTTTACATTTTGAAGTGTTGATCTGCGGCTGCGCCTATGAGAGCGTCCCTTCGAATGCACACCGGTACTCGCCATTGCCAGACTGACATTCTTCCGGCTGGGTGAACCTGTTGTCCGGCTCAGCGACATTATCACCTTTCCGAATGGCGGATGCAACGCCACCAGACCCATCAGTGCCGGGAGATGCACTGCTTGAGAAAATACGGTTAAGCTAGACCGGCAGGTAGTCTCGGACTGAATAGAACACTGAACTGCAATGCAAACGCGGTCGGTCAGGTCCAAAACAAGGGCGATAAAGCGCTTGCACAGGGCAGCTATGAGGTAGAGTATGCGGAAATTGTCGGGCCGCAGTCCAAATAAGAAGCACCAAATCAGGAGCCAGACAGTCTCAATCCCGGAGGATTGTTACACGTAGTCCAACGCCCGAGAAACCCCAAGAGTAACAAGGGCTAAGGAACGCTGCTGCGGGACTGCTTTGCGGTTGTGCATTGCGGAAACACTGGCAGCCGCGTTTGCCCTTCCTTGTCACAAGCGCAGATGCATGGTTATCAGCTTTCTCAAAGACAGAACTTCCATGCAAAGCTCGTCCAGTCAACGCAAGCGGGGTCAGATCGCAGAAGAAGGAGAGCAGGCAGTGGCGGCGTCCGAGAAACACTCGAGAGGAGCGTGAGCGCTGACGTAAGGCCACAGTCCGTTTTCATCATGGCCGCGTTTCGCTAACCAAAAGCTCCAAAAAACGCTACAGCTGATGGTCGCGTCGGAGATGCGAATTCAATGAAGAAAGGAGCTTGAGCTAGTGAGCTCACAGTCCTTAAGCTCGTCATGCGCTGAATGAAAGCTGCAAAGAATTTGTGAGTCAGAGAGGACGACACGGTGACCTTAGTGCAAAGGTGAGCTCACAATAAAAAAAAACGTCATGGTCGCGATGCGCTGACAGAAAGCTACAGAGGATTCCAGCAAGTGAATTGTGGCGTCGGACACAACCGCACGAGACCTGACCGCAAAGGTGAGCTCACAATCCATCAAGTTCGTCATGGCCGCGCTACGCCGACGAAAGCCGCGAAGAACTCGAGCAAGTAATCGTGGCGTCGAAGAGGACCTGAGCGCAAAGGTGAGCTCACGACCAATCAAACACGTCATGGCCACGCGGCGCCAACCGAAAGCGGATCAACAAACCTAGAGCAGGTAGCGGAGGCGTCCGACTACGTGACCAAATCGTCCAATTTCGTCAAGGCCGTGCTGCGCTGATTAAAGGGTTGCAATGGGTACAGAGCAGGTAGTGCTGGCGTGATAAAAAACGACTGAACATAGAGATTTGAGCACAAGAATGGGCTCACAAACTGTTCTTGTTCATCATGGCCGCGCTGCAAAACATTGGCAGGCTGCAAAGACACGGAGCAGGTCTTGGTGGCGTCGTAGATGACCTGACGAGAAAAAAGGCATGCGGGCTAAAGCGAGCTCGCAACCGTCTAAGCTCTTCATGGCCGCCAAGTCGGGAGTCTAGGCACATCCATCCAAACGACACGTACAGAGAAAAGACACCTTCTAGTAGTCGCCAAGCCTCACAAGCCTTGCCTTCAGATAGAACTTCCTGACACGTAGGACAGGCAGCTAAACACGGAAGAGAAGCGAAACCATCTCAAAGAAACAGTACTGCTGGATGTCGAAACGACGATGCCTCCAGGAGCAAGGAGGCCCGCGAAATGACCGAGAGAACGTCCCTGGAAAGGAGCGCAACAAGCTGGAAGCGCATTAACAACCCGCAAAGCAAGCAGCCATACCCCTCGCGCTTTCGAAACAAATAAGGCGTTGACTGGGTTTGCTTGGAAGGACTGGTTGAAGCAAAATGACACGCGGAACGCGACGGCAACTTCTCTAAAATTCGAGCCGCGATGACCTCAGCGATTGAAGGCAAGACGAGATGCCAAACGCCATGGGAAGGAGCGCGCGCTGAAGCAGGTAAAAGGACTTGGTCACCGGGCATGCCTTCATGATGTCTTCGAGCACCTTTTCAAAGGAGAGCTACGCAGCAGATTTCACCAACTGAGCACAACCGGCGGGCAGGAGACGGGTTAGGACTCTAACCCCTGCAACACTCGCTTTTTTCCGCCTCCAAATAAACGCAGAACAAGAACGCTAACGGCCTAAGCAGACGAAGAGCATCAACGATCCACGCAGGAGATACGAAACTCCATCCACGCTGACGGCAGCGTCCTCGTATGGACGACTCTCTGAAATTCATCAAACGCAATATGAAAGAGATTATGAGGTGGCACGGCTTTTTGACAAAGCTCTAAGCCCAAGCAAAGCGGAATCAGCAAAACAAGCGACCGAGCGGGCTTCGAAAGCTGCCGTAAGAAGTGAAGACTGAAGCAATAGAACTCGCAATTGATGGCGGCATCATTTCAACCCTCGTGCGGAAAGTGGACACAACAATCTGCCCAGAGAGTTTGAAATCATTGCCGCCACAAAGAAAAGGAAGCGTTTCGGTATTCGCGAGTGTCCAAAAATGACGAAAAAGACAGAACACTGCCCAAAATCAAACGAGGCTGACCTCAAGGGTTTTGGCATGTTTGACATTTTCACGACTAAGCGCCATGTGATACGCAAAGCTCAATGAGTTGCCGTGTGAGGCTGGAGGAAACCAAAGATTGAGCAAAGGCTAGTGTAGGAGCGCCAAACTCTATTGCGTAGCTCATAAATCCGAGTACAGACTCTACTGGGAAACTAAAGCTCCCAGTTTCTCATCAAGGCCACTGGAATCTCTGTCTCTTGACATCGACTTTTGAGGGTTGTGCTCCATTCTCCAGATGGCTCAGTAAACCAAGCGGGCGTGCACATGGGCGGTCGTAAGAAAAGCGGGCAAGGAAGGAAGGGGCGTTTAAACAATTTTTTCTGACCTGAGCCACTGCTTTGGTGACCATTTGGCAGCGGCATCAGAAGACCTTTGAGAAACTAACTTGAGCACAGTACTGCCCACGAGGATTACCTCTAAGGCCGCTACAAAGCCCACTGCACGTCCATCTTTTAAAGAAGGGCTTAACGAGTCGTGAAGCACACGTTATTGCATAAGACGGTCCAGCCAGTGACGACATGTAAGGTCTATCCTCGTTCAAAGGACCAATACGAGCACAACGGGCGAGCACATACTGACCGCGGCGTCAAGCCTTGCACAAGACAAACGGCAGTACGTGGGTTTCCAGAATGAGCCCAAAGTTTATCATGGCCGCAGTTTCGGCAACAGTGGTCGACGTGTGATCGAAGAGAGTGATTTTCACAAGCTGCATGCTCGTATCAGTTTTCCGGTTGCGTCAATCCTTCGCAAATGTCTGCCGGACATACTAACAAGGCGTCACTGCTGGAGTCACCGAAATAAGAGTAACATTGAGTTGCGCTCGAGTAGTCCCTCCATAAGCGGACCAGCGTCTGTACAAGTCGCCTTCACGGGGTCAAATATTTGAAACACCCGTCAAAGCCCTCGATTATTATGCACTTCACTGATGAACAGAAGAGACGCGGCGTCAGTTCAAGGCGGCCTGAGCAGCAACCCGGGAGCCTCATCCTAGAGATTTCACCGCAGCCGCCACAATGAAAAAGGTTGCAAAGCGGAGGCAGCGTTGTACTGCTCACATGACGCATACCAAGTCGATTACAACGTACATGCAGGGCGAAACGGTCTCCAAGTGGCAAGGCAGAGCTGATTAAGTAAAGTTTATACTATGGACGCCTCTAGAAAACCAGACTATTCTGAGCACCCTTGCAAACCATATGGATCACCCGCGTTCCTTTTTGGCTCTCGGAACATCGCTGACTAGACCTTGCTGCAAGAAGCAAGGCACTATAAGCAGCGGTCGGCCAACCCACGAAAAGGGTACAATAAGCAAGCTGATGTGGATCAGGATTGGCAACTAGCAGAACTCAAAAGTGCGTATGAGCAGAAAGCACACAAACTTTGGCTATGGAAGCTAAAATCCTGGGCTAAACTCATTTTCTGAGATATTTGAGGTGCTCGTCTGCGGCTTGGCCTATCAGAGCGTTCCTTCGATCGAAATGCACACCTGTACATTCCAACCCCAGACTGACATTCTTCCGTTCGGTGAACCTGTTGTCCACCTTAGCGACATATCACCTCTCCGAATGGCGGATGCGACGCCACGGGACCCATCAGTGCCGAAAAAATTACTGCTTACGAAAACCCGCTTAAGCTAAGCTGACCGGCAGGGAGTCTCGGACTGAATAGATGCACTGGAATGTTAGCAAGGGGAACGCGATCGGTCAGGTCCACAAGAATTGTGAGGACACCCTTGAAGGATCTAGGGCAGGTGTAACGCAAAGTGTACGACACTTTCTATTGGCCGCGGTCTGGACAGTAAGCAACCAAAGGAGCCAGACAGTGCCAAGTTTCAAGACCAGTGCACGTAGACCACTGCTATAGTGGCGCCAAAGGCTGGAAAAGTAACTTCGAGACTGCTTCGCACTTGTGCCTCACGGCAGGTGACGGCAGCCGCGTCTGGACTTCCTTGTAGCGAGCGCCAAAGCATGTGTGTCCGCTCTCTTGTAAGCGGAAACAGTCGAGCAAAGATTGCCTGGTCAACGCAAGCGGAGTAGGAGCCACAGCCACGGAGCAGAAAAGAGCAGGTAGTGGTGGCGTCCGGACGGAAACGACGACGTGAGCGCTCACGTGACCTCACAGTCTGAATCATCATGGCCGCGCGGTCAGGAACAGTCAAAGTCTGAGAGGAACGGCACAGGTGATAATGGCCTCGGAGATGCAACTTCGAACAGAGAGGAGCTGGAGCTAGTGAGCTCACTATTCGTAACTTCTGGCATGGCCGCGCTGCGCTGACTGAAAGTCACAAAGCATTCGAGCACGTAAAAAGGGGCGTCGGAAACGAAGAAAGCGCTGAACGGAGCGCAAATGTGAGCTGACAATAAATGAAGTTCGTCGTGGCCGCGATGCGCTGACAGAAAGCTGCACAGGTTTCGAGTAAGTAAATCATGGCGTTGGAGAGGATCAAAGCCCAGACCTCAGCTCAAAGGTGAGCTCACAGTCAATCAAGTTCGTCATGGCCACGGTGCGCCGTCGAAAACTGCGAACGATTTGAGCGGGTGGCAATGGCGTCGACGCCGATGAGACTTCGGTAAGAGACTTGCGCACCAAGTCGTCTAAGTTCGTCATGGCCGTGCTGCGCTGATTAAAAGATGCATGTTGATACAGCAGCCAGTGCTGGCGTCAGGAGAAAAGCACCGGGCAGAGGAATCTGAGCGGTGAAGTGAGCCCACGACTTATTCCGGTCCATCGGAGTCATGGCCGCACTGCATGCAGAAAAGTGGCAGGCTGCGAAGGAATGAAGCACATCATGGTGGCGTCGGAGATGAGCTGACGCGAAATAACATCTGCGGGAAAAGCGAGCCCGCATTGGTCTAAGGTTCTCATGGACGCCAGGTTAAGGCACATCCTTGCAAAAGTTTCGTACTAAGAAAAGGCAGATTCTAGGAAAAACGACGCCTCACGAGGCTTGCATACGATCAAGGAAGAAATTCCTGACGTGTAGGACAAACAGCAAAACACGAAAGAGCAGCGATTCCAACTCATAGCAACGCTACTGCAGACGGAATGTCAAAAGACCATCCATCCAGGAGCGAGGAGGCCCTTGAAACGACCGAGTCAACGTCCCTGGAAAGAAGCGCCCCAAGCTAAAAGCCCCTTAGCAACCTTAGCTCAACAATGACGCCATCTGTGCTGTATTGGGCAATCATCTCCCAATTTCACATCAGAGCTACTAAGGTTTTGTCTTGAGATCAACGTAAATCGTGCTCCATTGCCAGAACGCTAGATAAGCAAAGCGAGCCTGCACGTGGGCGGTCGTACAAGACGAAGAACGAAGAGGCTTTTGAGAGAACTCGTCTGACATAAGGCCTTGCTCGGGTGCCCGTTCACGGCGGCATCAGTATGAATCCTGAGAGAGTATTTGTGTATCTGGACATAGTACTGCCCACGAGGATTGCCTCAAGACCGCTACGATGACTCAAGAGCACCACCCTCGTCATGAGTTGACATTCGCGTATACCAGGACGACCTTTTTGAAGCGGCGATGAAAACGTCCACTCTCTGGCAGAAAAGCTTGTGTCCAGTATTGTGTCATCCATTGATGCTGCCATCCACTGCAAGGTTTTTGGAATTCGCTTCTGATGGCGATTTTAGAAGCTCGCTCGGTTGCTTGTTCCGATGACTCCGCTTTACGCGGACTTCATTGTTTCCGGAAAAAGGCGTGCCACGTCAAGTGCTTCGAGGTGCTCTTCATTCAAGAGCGTGGCCCACCTTGCGCAGCGTTGAAAGGCATTTGTATTTTACGGAGCAGAAAAGAGCAGGTAGTCGTTGTGTCCGGACGGAAACGACGACGTGAGCTATCAATGACCTCACAATCTATGTTCTTCATGGCCGCGCTGCAAGTATCAAGGTCTGCGAGGAATGGCACAGCTGACGGTGGCGTCCGAGATGCGGATTTGGACAAGAGAGGACTTTGAGCTAGTGAGCTCACAATCCGTGACCTGGTCATGGCCACGCTGCGCTGACTGAGTGCTGTAAAGAGATGAGAGAGGAGTGGTGGCGTCGGGAAGGACAACCTGCACGGTGACCTCAGCGCAAAGGTGAGGTCACGATCAATGAAACGTCATGGCCACGCTGCGCCAGTGACGAATTGTCAAGCATTCGAGCAAGTAAGTTGTGGCATCGGAGAAAACCCCACGAGACCTGAGCGCAAAGGTGAGCTCACGACACCCAGCTTCGTCATGGCCGCGCTGCGCTGACTATAGTTGGGGAGGATTCCAGGAAATAGATTGTGGCGTCCGTATGGACCCCAGAGACCTGAGCGCAAAGGTGAGCTAACGATAGAAGTTCATCATGGCCACTCTGCGCCTACGAAAGCTGCAAAACATCCGGGCGTATAGTGGCGGCGTCGATTCCGACGACAGTTGGGTGTTATGCGACTCGAAATCGTCCAAGTCTGTCAGAGCCGTGCTGCGCAGATTGACAGCTGCAATCGGTAGGAAGCAGGTAGTGCTGGCGTCAAGAAAGATCATTGAAGTGAGAACTGAGCGCTAAAGTGAGCTCACAAATTGTTCCCGTTCATCATGGCCGAGCTGCACTTACTCAAAACTGCGGAAGAACGGAGCAGGTCATGCGGGCGTCGGAGATGACGGGTGAGAAGATTGCGGGCTAAAACGAGCTCGCAACCGTCTGAGCTCGTCATGGCCGCCAAGTCGGGAGTCTAGGCACATACTCGCCAAAGACCCGGACAGAGAATGGCACTTCTAGAAAACGCCAAGCCTCACAAGCATCTCGTTCAATAAAAGTTTCCCTGACGTGTAGGGCAGGCAGCAAAACACGATAAATCAGCAAATCAATCTCATAGCAACGCTACTGCAGAAGAGGAATGTCCAAAAAGACCAGGCATTCTAGAGCAGGAGGCCCGTGAATGACCGAGACAACGTCCCTGGAAAGGAGCGCCCCAAGCTGAAAGCGTCTTAGCAGCTCGCAAAGCAAGCAGCCGTAAAGCCTCGCGCTTTCAAAAGCAGGAACAGTGCAGGCGTTGACCGGGATTGCTGGAAGGTCAGGGTGACGAAACTAACACGAGGAACGCAACGGTGAGATTGAGCAAAGGCTAGGAACGCCAACCTTTGCTAAGTAGCTCAAAGATGGACGCCATCTGTACTGGGCAATTTAAAGCTCCCGGTTTCACATCACGGCTAGTAAACGTTTGTCTTGACAACGACGTGAAATTTGGGCTTCATGGCCGGAACGCTGAGAGAAAAAAAAGCGCCTGCAGGTTGGCCGTACATAATAGGAAAAAAACGCCTAACCTAGGAACCGACCGTTTGATAGCAGCATTCCAACGAACCATGGATGTACTGTCGTAGTTGAGCACGATTCTGCCCACGAGGATAGCCTCAGAGCCGCTGCAAAGACTTGAGTGCACATGCTTTCCAGTCAGGCCAAGCGAGTCATGAAGCACATACATGACGGCTGAAAAGGTCCAGACAGTCACGAAGTGCAAGGTCTCTCCTGATTTACAAGACCAACACGAGCACAAACGGCGAGTACGTACTGACTGCGGCGTCAAGCCTTGATCAGAAGAGGGAATGGCATTGGGTTCCTAGAAGGAGCCCATTAATTATCATGGCCGCAGTTTTGACAACGGAAGAGGTTTGACACAGTGGTCGAAATGCACATTGCTGATCGAAAACAGTGATTGTCACAAGCTGCATGCTCGTATCAACTCCCAAGTTGGGTCAATCCTTCGGAAAGTTTGCTGGACATACGACAAAGCTTGCTACGGAGTCTCGTCACTGCTGGAAGTCACTGAGATAAAATTGAGATGCGCTCGAGTAGTCCCTCCATAAGCGGACCTGCGTTCATGCAAAAGGCTGTACAAGTCGCCCAGGGGGACCAAACGCCAGCCAAAACCCGTGGAACCATGTTCCGAGCCGTCCGATGAGAATTGTCCCTTCCTGGACGGTCAAGATTGCGTATTTGCGTCTCCCGAGCACCGATGTGGTCCTCGATTGGTCAGAGGAGAGGGTTATCTAGATGGTTAGAAGCTGGTTACCTAATAAATGCCTGTCGATTCAACCATAACCAGCCCCTTACTCCTCGTAAACGGCGTGTTGCCCGGACACAAAAAGGTAGGGGTTTGAAGCTGACCCTTTGGAGGTCTAATCCCACCATTGCCCGGTTCCGGACAACACGCCGTTTGCCTTCTGGAACATGGATCCAGGTTGCATGGAAGTTTGCCTGGGGTGTTTGGTCCCCCTGAAGTCGCCTCCACGGCGTCAAAAACTTGCGCATCTGTCAAAGCCCTCGATTACATTATGCAGTTCATTGGTGACCAGACGAGACGCGGGGTCCGGACAGCAAGCAACTAAGGGAGCCAGACAAATGCCAAGCTTCAAGACCAACCCACGTAGACCACTGCGAAGTATCTGCAATAGTGGCAAGGGCTAAAGAAAGCACCCGAGAGACTGCTTAGCACTTGTGCTTTGCGGCAACGCCGGCGGTCACGTTTGCGCTTCCTTGTCGCCGAGCTTAGATGCATGTTCGCCCGCTCTACCGAAACCGGAAACAATCAAGCAAAAAGTTGCCCGGTCAATGCAAACGGGGTCAAAATCGCAGAAGAATGAAGCAGGTAGTGGTTGCGTCCGGATGCAGTAACGACATGTGCGCTCATATGAGCTCACAGTCTATGTTCATCATTGCCGCCATGCGGTAACTGAGAGCTGCGAGAAATCGAACAGTTGATGGTGGCGTCGGAGCTCAACGAAATGAGGAGCTTGAGCTAGCGAGCTCGCAATCCGTAAGTTCGTCATGGCCACGATGTGCTGACAAAACCTGCAAAGGATTCGAGCAAGTAATCCTAGATTGGAGAGAAACAAAAGGGAAACCTGAACGCAAAGGTGAGCTCACGATAATTCAGGCTGACTGATAGTTGCGAAGATTCGAGCAAGTAGTCATGGCGTTGGAGAAGACCGCATGACAACTGAGCCCAAAGGTGAGCTCACAATCAATCAAATTCGTCACGACCACGCTCGCCAAAAGCTGCAAAGCATTCATGGGTACTATTCCTGTCGAGACCGTGGGTGTCATAAGACCTGAAGTCGTCTAAAGTCGTCGAGCTTGTGCTGCGCTGATTAGAAGCGACAATTTTGAAAGTGCAACTGCTGACGTCAGGAAAAAGCACCGGACAAGAAGTTTGAGCACTGAAGTGAGGCCACGACTGTTCCGATTCATCGTCATTACCGAGCTCCATTGCTTAAGAGTTGCGAAAGACTAAAGCAGGTCAAGGGGCGTCGGAGATGAGTGGTGAGAAAGGGGAAAATGCGGGCTAAAACGAGCTCGCAACCTTCTATGCTTGTCATGGCCGCCAAGTCGGGAGTTTCGGCACATAATTGCCAACGACACGTACAAAGAAAAGGCACCTTCTGGTACACGTCAAGCCTCACTAGCCTTGCATTCAAGAAAACGGATTTCATGACGCGCGGTGCTGGCAGCAAGATACGAAAGAGCAGCAAATCCATCTCAAAGCAACACTACTGCAGACACAGGATGCAACAAAACCATACATCCAGAGCGAGGAGGCCTTTGTTGAATTGACCGAGACAAGGTCCCCAAAAAGGAGCGCCTCAATACAAAACCCCCTTAGCAACCCGCAAAGCAAGCAGCCGTAACCCTGGCGCTTCCGAAACCAGAAACAAGTATAGGCGTCGACCTGATTGGTCGGTAAGGACAGGACGACCCAAATGACTTACACAACGGTGAATTTTTCGAATATCGAACCGCCATCAACTAGGTGGATATTCGGGAGACAGAAGCAGTAGATGACACGGAGTAGCGGTGATTGAAGCAAGTAATCGACCTTGGGCAGTGCACAAGCCTCGAATATGGACGACATCCTCGGCACTTTTCTAAACAAAGTAAATGCGAATCATTCTGCTCACAAAGGACTGAGCATAACCGGTGGGCAGGAGACACTGGGCAAGCACTCGTCGTCACCCCGCTCGTCTTACTTTCATCTGCCTTTGTAGTAAAGCTCAGATGAAAAACGCCTACGAAGATTGATGAAGTTTCACGCACCGAGACAGTTGGAGGTCTCCTAACGGAGTTTGAAGCGTTCTTGCATTGGCCCCTGATCTGACTCAGTGAGCGACTTGGAATGCAATGACGTGGCACGGCTCGTTTGCGGGCCTGTGAAACCAAGCGAAGCGGAAGCGGGCAAAACGAGCAAGCGAGCTTTAAAGCTTGCCGGATGGTACAGCGAAGGCACTAACTTGCAGTTGGTGGCGGCATCAGGTACGCAACGAATTCTGAGCACAAAAGCTGCCCAAAAGGGTGATGCTTTCATCGCCGCCACAAAGAGAAGCGTCCTGGGATATGTGAGTGTCAAACAAGGGTGTACGGCTGAGCACAAAAGTTGAACGCCGTCGGAGAAACGTTTGAAAAGGAGGGTGACCTTATGGTTTCTGGCATGATGTAAACAGAAACGAACGATGTGCGAGACGGACCTCTGTAAGTGCCCACATCGTGCTACAAGAGTTCAAAATAGGAGCAGCAGGACGTGGGAACGTGCAGGGTCTGCGGTTTTGCTCTTGACTTTGCATTTAGGCCAGTTTTCACTAGCAAGCCTCCGTATGTCTTCACGGCCAACACGATGTTTCGGAGGAAGAATCGCGTTCAAGGATTGCTTCAATTGCCACACCGCTAAAACAAAAGTGGGCGCGGGCGCTCGTAAGCAAAGCGGGCTTGAAAGCAGGGCTTCTCAAACTAAACATCATAGCGAGGCAAATCTTGGGTGACCGTTTGAGAGCGGCGTCAGACAGGTGGAATTTGGGGCCCTGGCGAATGTGGAGCACTATTTGTATGCCCAGGAGGATTACCTCAAGACCGCCACGAAATTTATTGAACTTTGGTCAGAGGTTAAGGCTAAGCGATTCGAAGAAGCGAAAGAACGCGATACAAAAAGCTGTCGTGGTCCTTGGAAGAGCAATCAAACACATTTGCAACGGCTGAGAGGCCATAGCCGCGGCGGCATCAACACTTTTGAGTCAAGGAGGTGGGCAATTGGCCTCAAAAATCGACCCATCAACTCTCATAGCCGCAACGTCAGCCACACGAGCCAGGCTGACAACGACCCATCAACAACATCATCAAGCACGAAGCAGACAAGTGCAGCGTCAGAGTTGAGTTCAAAGAAGCGTGGGCACTTAAACATGAGCCCACATCAAGAAGTCTCGCCACAGTCCCGATGGTGACTCGTAAACCATTATTGAAAGGTGGTACATGCGGTAGTGGCGAAGAAGCATCATTTTTCCAAGCAGGTGTTTAGAATCGCCACGAGGCCAGGAGAAGCGAATATTTACGGCACCGAAAGACAAAGCAACAAAATAGATACGTTTGACGCGTGCGCGTTTAAGCGTTTCCAAGCATGGGGGCTCCACGTATGCTTCCGATCGGTATGAATCTAGCAAAACCTCTCTTCCTTGAGAATGCACGCGAGTGCTGGCCCTGTCTGAAGGGATCTGTGAAGTTGGAATGGGGTATCTCTCACTCGCACCTGCATTTCTGCACAGTCTGCAGGGTCATTAAAGGATCGTGGCCACCTATGAGTAATTTGTATTCTTTCGTTAAGAGGCACGTAGCGTAGAATGATGCAAGGTGGCCTGAAAGATGACCCCGAAGCATTTAAACTGACGATGTTTGAATCTGGACCCGTTTTTCCAGTGAGTATAGACTTTAGTTAGCATGCCCAGGCAGTCTGACAGAGAGTCTGTCTGATAACCAACTTTTACTTCCGTGTTGCATTCAGATCTGCCTTCAAACCCCTCCAGTCAATCGCAAAATCTATACCGCAGATAAAGAAACGCATGCCAGCCAAATAATAAGCCAGGAACAGCTTGAAGCAGCTCAAGAAGAGGTGGGCAAGCGGCCACTACCAATCCTCAAGAGACGGGCAAGCGGCCACTACCAGTCCTAAATAGTGCTGAAGTCAGAGTTTTGGCTTCGTGTCCGACTCAGAAGCAGTGGGCCCGTTCAGACTCAGTTTCCAAATCGTGGCCATTATGACATCCGCGATGCACAATCCTCTTTCAAGCCCCAAAAACAATGGCACCAAGAAAAGAAATATTAGAGCTGTCGGCCACACGAAGGATTGGACGACTACAGACAAATCATGCTGAAGCGACACTGTGACCGGAAAGCACGACCAAGCAGCTCGTGGGTAGATTCGCATCGACAAACCACGTTGTAAAACGAGCGTGGCTCTCAGAAACATCTGGAATACATGTGGGCACATTGATAGCCCTTTGTAACATCATAGCCAGTACTTAAACGCCCAAGCGTGCTTTCGATAGAAGATAGGTAGAGGCTGATGAACTTCAACGACTGCGATATGAACCAAACCTCTAGGCCTTCTTGAGAGCTCAGCCGCCGACGGCCACAAGAAGAGTTTCGGAAACTTAGCCAACTAGTGTCTATGCGCAAAAGAGAAACGCAGTAGGACCAGTGATTAAGAGACTGTTGCTTCAAAAGCTTTCCTTGACATCAGACTCAGCCCGGAATCTTTCAAAAGCGGAGGACTGATTCTGGAACCAAGTACACCACGCTTAGAGAGGGCCACGTCCTTTACACAGCCCCAATTCCGCACTTTGTTTGCGCCAAGCGAGACGGTTGATAGCCATTGTTCGGTGGTCGTGAGGCCAAAGTACGAACATTCTGGAGGTATGCAGGGCACCACAGTATATACATCTGCAATCGCTCCAACAAATGTTGCGAGGTGCTCGAGACAGCCTGAGCCTACAGGGAAATTAGAAGGTCGCGAAAATGTTGCGAGAAAAACGCCCTCAACGTCAGGTACCAGAACAAAGAAAATCAAGGCTTGGACATTGATATTTTAGAGCTACATCATAGCCGCTTCTTATCATAGTCACTGAAGGTTTTGGCAGCAGGGTGCATGGATGGCGCGAAACAGACTCACAAGAGGAGACGTCAAAGGTCTCTAATACCAAGGATTGAACCACGAGAGCGCTATTCAAAGCGGACTAGGCCGCGGCTGCTCCAGAAGTGGGCCGATCGAAAAAGAAGACATTTGGAGGGAAGTCATACCAACAAGAAAACATGGCATTCTTACGACGGGAGCTTATGGGACTCGCACATCGGATTTCAGTCTAAAGAATGCACAAGCACGTTCACAAAGTACCGGCTGCTCTCTGATTCTTCCCAGCATGAAAGGTGAGCCATTTGCAGAAATTTTGTAATTCAATCAAAGGTTTCAGGTCAGACAAGTCTACAGTGCACTCACACAGATCCGACAAGGTCAAAAGCATGCAAAAACGTCCGCCGTTCCAAGTGCTCTGACCGGCGGAGAATGTTTCTAAAGATGGCAAAAAATTGATCCACAGTGAAATCAGGTTTTACAATAAAGGCGAAGAAGAAGCAATTCACCGCACTTACACGAGAAATATGGCGCCAAACGCGATGTGCAGGCACCGCTCAAAGTGCTCCGGCCGGCGCATGCTCCTCCGCAACGACGGCAGGCCCGCGTGTCCCGACAGCGACACGATCATGATCCCCGCCCCGGTTGGTAACGACGCGGCTTTTACGAACGTGTGCTGATGCGCGCCGGTCCCGGTTACTTGCGCCGAGTCGGGGTCCAATAGGAGCGCGCCCACGACGACAGCTGTCCACAGAAGACTGGACGAGACGCCGGAGATGGCAATGCCGGTGAGGCGGGAGAAGCCGCGGACCCAGATGGAGGGGAGGACGGCGGCCAGGCTGCCGAGAATCAAGGAGTGCCTTTGGGAAGATACTGACCCGAATCCTCGCAGAACCGGACTACCGGGGAAAGCCTTGGAATCAACTTTGGGGGCAAAAGGAGTCTTGCAAATCTGTGCTTTGTCGATCTGCTGGTCTACGGGCATGGTGTGATCTCGCCCGACATCAGAGTGATCCTCGTAGTCGCAGTGCGTCTCGAACGCAGGCATCAAAAGGCTCCTCACGGTCCGGCTTGAGAAAGTGACTCCTATGGGTCCTCGATTCGCAATTGCTGAGGCAAGCTTGGTACACGCTTCTGCTCAGACAAACGTGGCTAAGAGTAACAAAAGTCCATAATGGCAAGCAACGCAGGGGCAGGCTACCGTGACGTGCACCTCCTTTCCTATTCAAGGAAGGTGCATATTGATCTTCTGGGCCCGCATTATTTTCAGGGGGGGGAAAAGTACAAACCAGAAAGAAGCCGCACAACCGGTAAAGCAATGCCATACTTCAAAAAGATGGCGTCGGGAAAGTATCTGGTCACTTGAGCAAGAAGCTCTTCGTGTTCCGCTCACTCAGCGACCAACGCCCACACGGGCTTGACAAATTCCCCAAGAAAGGGGTCAAAGGCGCCCAATACTCTCTTTTGCGGACCGTGTAAGAAGCGACAATTCGAATTTATCAGCATTTTTTTGGATGCCATGAAAATGTCAAAGCAAGAGAGGTATGTCAAACCAACGTACTGCATGCGTTCGAACTGTTAATCACCAGGATGGACAACTTCGTCATCAGCGGGTAACCTGCTTGTACTGATGAGCAGATTGCTCGACAGCTCATACCCTCATAGCCTTTCTTCTTTCGGAAACATCTCCTTATGGCCGTTTCGGAAGCCGTCTGATTGCGCGACGAGAGGAAGCAAGTACGTTACCTCGGATGAACTGCATACCCAAACAGAGTAGGCAACGACTATAGCTAATGAAGGCACACGCGCTTATCCAGGTTTTATTCAACCTGCGAAGCTGATGCAAAACAACAAATTTACGCCGCTTTGAGAAACTCTGTTTATACGCAGACGTACCAGGAGACGTCCTCGTTACAGCTCCTTATATCAGCCCCCAACCAACGACTTTCGAAAAGTCGATGGAGAAGTGTCCCAGGATCCGGTTGAAAAGAGCGTACCACCCTCAACCATGACGTCAGGGAGTACCGCCTCGCATCAATCTTTGAGCAAACAAGCCCAATGATGCAATATCGCCCATCATGGCCACACTACACTAGAGTAATGCTTGATTCCAGAGAGCAAGATGGATCATTCAGGGCTAGCTTACAAAAATCGAGCAGGCAAGAAATGCAAGCGGGACGCACGTTCTCCTAAAGACCCCAGCACAAGCGGTGGTAAAGCTGAGTGCTCGGAACGAAACAGGTACATTCGATTGCGGGCCTGGTTCGTATTTTTTTCCGCGGAAGCGGAAATTGTCACGAGCAAAATCGAGCTTTGATGCTGGCAGCCTCGTCTTGACGATACATAAAAGCCGCCAAGCATGACAACGTACCTACTACAAAGCTACCTACAAAGCTACCTACAAAGCTACCTACTACAAAGCTTTTCAAGGCCCTAGTCAAAGCGACTGCACCTTTTGAACGATATCAGATTGGCAAGTCCACAAATAGTACGCGGCTTCTGGGACTATCATGACAACGCTGGCCTTGTCTCTCCGGACAAAGGGCGCGACCCAGATTCGTCATAGCCGCACTTCAATTCCAGTGAGAATCAAGAGAATCTATTGAAACCAAGGACGGGTCCTTTCATTGTGCAGATCCACAGCGGAAATTGCAGCATGCGCACCGAGTTTGTGGTATCCAAACGTGGAAAAAAGGATTGACCTCACGCAAGACGGCTAATTCCTTGCATGCTCTCAAAGACGTGGCATCCGTGGGAACGTACCCGAATACGCTGAGCAACGCCAGTACTCGAGAGTGCCCATCTTCATAGCCCGTTTACAATCCTGTTCGCCTACAAACGAATTTAGTAAAACCACCCAAGCTTCAACCAGAATAGTTCGTTGTGTCTGAGATCTCTCCGTTGTAAACAGCAAGCCACGCGAGGCTTATGATGCCATTCTGGCATAATCTACAATCTCGAGTAAGAATTCTACAAGATTGAACAAGGTA
>DF237071.1:16724-84415 GCA_000708835.1 Klebsormidium nitens
ACAATCCGACCATGAAAGCGGGATTATTTATGCTGATTCCGATCACAATCCGAACGCCCTATGTCCTCTCTTGGACAGGGAGTTTTAGGCCCATTCTGGCAGTTTTGGAGCTTCCGAGGACCATTCCGGAATTAATTAACCTTTCCGAATTTCCACTTTCCGAACGAGAAATCCGAATTTCTGACTTTCCGAATGCAAATAATTATTTATTTATTCGGAATCATTTCCTTGGACTACGGTATTACCAGGTCTTTGGTGCCTTCGATTCCTGAAAAGAAGCTCGAAGCGCTCGCCCTGTCGAAAAGGAACACGGTAGACTGACCAGACTCCCACGCTCGACAGCAACTGAAGCACGGTTTAGACATGAGAGAACTCCCGCTAAACGGCCTGGCTGTGGAGGAAACAAATCAATGACGATCTAGATTCATGGGCTGAAACGAGGTACAGCTGCTAACGACACCGCCTGCCTGGCGCCTCGGTACGGCTGAAGATTCACTCCCTACCCCTCGACTCACAATCTCTTTTGCATCAGCCGAGCCGGAACAAAAGGGACAGAAACGATTGGAGGCTGAGAGGGGATCAGATGACGAATCCGTTCCCCCCGCAAATGGCCCCACTTTGATGAAGAACCTATGCAATTCGTGCTAGAAGAAGCGGGTTCGTGTCAATTGACAGGCTGCAAGGTAGTAGAGCATGAGTGGGACGAATCAAGGGGCCTTGAGAATACATGAGTGCAAACAATGCATGACCGGGGCAACATGGTTTCGAAGTGCTATCCAACCATGTCAGCAAACAGTGACGTCTCAGGAGACGCAACAAGCTTCAAAACGGAAAAGAGGGTGACCAGAACTGAAGGATAATGATTCCAGAGACGGAAGATCGTCTTTCGGCCCGAGAACTTCACGGTCGCAATTAAGTTCACGAGAACTGAAGCAGTGAGCAGAGACAACTCATTGAGTCCTCATCCTTTCATTGCCGCCGTTCCTCAAAGAATCTCCGAAAAACCAGAGAGCTCCGCGCGCACCCTTTGCACCTGTGTCATGCTCCAATAAGATCAACCAATCAGCCAACTTAAGACAAGCCTTCATAGCACGTCCCTATTCGTCAAACCCGAAAGGGACGATCCCAAGCACATGCGCAGAGGCGCAAAAGCTGCAACCAACGATGGGGTTACCTTTCAAATTAAAAGAATATTGCAAGGTGACAACGATTTCAAGAACAGGTCACGGTCGGAGTGCACATCAAAGGCTGTTCCTTGCTGACCCGTGTCGACACGGAGCATACACTGTTGCTAAGTAAACGCTCTCGTCCTGAGGCCTCGTCAGCACCACTGACTCTTAAAGAGCACTCAATGTGTTTCCAGAGCCTCTCCTTCTGGGCTTGCAAATGCATTTCTGAAGGTAAGGCAGTAATGACGGGCCATGCGGCGTGAAACCGATAGCGGGGTGAGCAGCGTAAGCAACATAATGGTCAGAATCGCAACCGTACTTTTGAGTGTTGAACCGCATTGAAAATATGTATTCGTGAAGAGTCTCCCCTGGCCCTGAGCAGACTGCTCGCGATGGCTGCAATCTACTGACCCTCTTTGTGACCTGCTCTATGGAGACGCCGTTCCGTACCAACTCAAGAAGCTTCGTATGACCATGAACTTCCAATCCCGTCAGCGGTTTTGAGACCTGTAAAAAATCGCGGCGAAGCAGCTGCGCAAATGTCTAATGCACATTACAAAAAGACCGGACGCCTGCCTTGCAAGTGGCTCAAAAGCCAAAGTACGATGTATAAGCTCTCTAAGCTCATCGAACTCATCACAGCCATGAAAGTTGAAAGCTCTCACAGGCTTGCTCCTGAAAGGTTGATAGATTTTCAGTCCAAAAGCCCTTCACGTCCGACCGAGGCAGAGAACCAAAAATACGATCCGTTCAAAGCCGGCTCTAGATCAGGCTGAGAGACACGTGACCTTTGGTTGGAAAGGGAAAAGGTGGCTCCCGGCGGCCATCACAAGTTGCCACAGCCGAACACTAACGGCTACAGACATGCCACATGAACAATTCTGAAGCTCCTCTGATGTTAAGAACATCCAGAAACCGCCACAAAGTCACTTTTGCATAGAACTCAAAGTACGGGCATCAGCCTCGTAACATTTGATAACTACCGAGAAACGCTAGTAGTTTGGAAACGTCGTAGCCACCCCTCGAGTGATCCGGAAGGCGTGAATAATCAAGTGCCTTGCCAAATCAGGAGCGGAATTTTGTCATAAGAAGCATAAAGTCAAGTGAACATATTTGAGCAATAAGAGTCTATACTCTTGAAAGGCTGCAAACGGCACACTCTAGAATGCAGCGACGTATTTCGTGAGCAGACCCGTGAAAGGTAATCCCATTGGTACTCCCATCGAAGCAGACAGAAGACCCCACATTTATGTTGGATCGAAGCAGATCGGACCTTTTCCTTTCCCAAAGGTGCTATAAGTGCTAGCTCAAGTTGAAAGCAGTCTGAAGACGCGGTCAAGCAAAAGCCGCCACACTCCTCGAACTCAGACGACGGGCTTGAGTCCGGAAGTAGCTCAAATGATAAGGTAACAAGCACCTGCTTCGGCAGATCAAGAACGGCATACAGGAAGTGCATGCATGATGAAATGTCCCCACCTGTTGAAAAAACCGAGTCGAAAATTCGTGAAACTAATGGTGCTCTTCGAAGCACGTCTTTGAATGGTTGGTTCCGATCAAATGACTGTCGAAATCGCGAATTGAGAACTGATTCAAGACGGCGGAAGGTAACCGGGCGCTTTTGTCCTTCTGAGCTTCTCGACGTCTATCACTCCGATGAACACCGCACAAGCTGCCCCTACGCACACCAGCGCAGCTACTAGAGTCCGTTGCCGCAAACCCATCTCGTTCCGGTGCAACCTGCAGAGACAAGGAGACCGACTTAGAGCTTGTCGATTATCTAGATACCAAACAAAAACCGAGCGGAGTCACGCAGTCACTTGGAGAACCATCGAAAGACGACACTGCTCGGAAAGGGATCAAATGCAGATAAGGGCTGTCGCCAGGACTACAGAAGATTGGTATTGGAGCCCGTCCCATGATAGCCTGAAGTTCGATCCTAGTCATTTAGTACCTGTCCTGCTTGAGAGCTAAGTTAATCGATCCGTAAGGAAGCCAAGATTGCCGCATGACTCTGCACGACTCAAACAGAATTTTAGAATACCCCGAAGCTGGCGCTCTTGGCCCAAGTTGGCCACTTATTTAGACTTACCAACTGCGAATAGGGACAAACCCGCGCATTAGCGCTGATCGCCGCTGCTTGGGCCCTTTCAAAATGCAGAAAACAAGGCAAACACATCCCTCGCACGCCGTAGAAGATAACGAGAAGCGGAAGTGTGCCTCCTCACAGGTTCTAAAATACAGTTGGCAGCCGCTAGAAGGCGCGAACACTCTTCGCAGAACTTGACCACGACAAAGACCGGACTAGTGTCACATGTAATCGAGGAGCTTGGCAGCAGCAGCGAGAAGCGAACTTTTCAGATTTTGACCCTGCCAAGTCTCACGAGCAAAGCGGACACGTGGCATCCACAAGGGGTACATGACCCTTGGCAGCAGCGGGGGAGGCCCCGTGATTGCGAGCTTCCGAAGTATCATGATCTTTCAAAAGCGGCCACGTGGCATTCACGCCTGTAGAAGATACCTGGCAGCAGCAGCAGGGAAGACCCCCATGCTTGCAACTCTTCCTCAATCTCCGACAAACTTTGCAAAAGCTGACACGTGGCACTCACACGTAGTAGAAGACACCTGGCAGCAGCAGCGAGGAGCACATGCTGGCCACTCCGCCCACGAGCGACTCCACGTAGCCCAGCACGTCGTACGCCACCACGGACACCGCGTACGCCACGCCCAGGACCACTGTCCGCAAACAACGCTCCACGATCGCTGCAACAGGGCAAAGAAAGCTCCTTTTTAAGAGAGGGCATACTTCAAGGGCATCTTAGACTGGTTGGGTTGAAGTACCCGAAAACACACACGGATCGCGGATGTCATTGGCAAAACCAGCGTCCGCAAAGACCGCTCCACCGCTGTACGCCAGCTGCGAGTTTCTTTCGGAGAGTGATTTCGACATTTAGAAATGTTGCCGGCAGAGTCCATAAGAACTGATAGTCAAAATCGTCGTATGTCAACATGAAACAAGAATAGGACAGAGCCCGCCGAAGATAACCTGACTCGCGCGCTTTTGCTGGCGTGTACGCCATGTCAGTGGTGAGCTCTGCAATACGAACCATAGTAGAGAGGGCGTAGGGGGTCAAAGGTTTGCTATGATTTCGACTGGAGCGGACTAGGAAGTCTGCAACAGACTCGCATGAGTGTTTCGATGTGTTGCAGGCCAATCGAGGGTCCGAGCTTCCGTGTTCCTCGAGCCGCCAAGTCGCGTCTTTTTCATAAAGCGTAAGGAGACCTGAAGAGAGGAGAAACAACCGCTGTAGAAGCGGTAGATCGAAGGAACAGGCAATCAAAGCGAAGGGGACGGTGAACGAAAGACAGAACAGTCGACCGTACCCGACGCAAACACTTTCCGGTTCCTGTGCGACATATCAACAGGTAAGTTCCGCCAAAGCAGACACGAGCGGCAAAATCCTCAAGCAGGCGTGAAAACCTTTACTATGATGATGAAAACAAATTGGGTAACAATTTGAACCACCTCCAGGAATCCAACGTTTGACGTTCTCAGCTCGTTACCTGATGCGCGCGCTTTCGTGGTCCCCTGCGCCATGTCGATGATAAGCTCCGCGAGCACGAACACGAGCGGCGAGATCGTGGAGAAGGAACTGAGCGCAACTAGAGCGGAGAGCAGCTGCGAGAGGCTGATCTCGAACGCGCCCAACTTGAGAAGCTTCCACCCCGCGACAGAGGAAGAAGTTGCCAGATTGTGGGTGACGAGAACGGAACAGCTTTCACCGAAGTACTGATAAGCGGCGGCGCCCATTAGAGCGTACCTGCAGGGAAAAGCAAGGTCCTGAATAGAAAAATCTTGCTTGGCTTTTGAGCCTTACTGATGTTCCAAACTGCAATCCTGTGAAGCAAGAATTTGGGTGTAAGTTTCTTTTTCTCCGCGGAGGAACCCAATGTTGCCAGACAATCAGCGACGTCACATGAGCAGCATTTGCTGAACTACTGTCATGCGGCAGCTGTCATCAGCGCGTATCGTCAAAGAATCAGAATTTCTACCTTCAGATTTCAATAGAGCTTAGGAACCTGACAAAAGCTGGCGACGGAAGCTGACGTGGCAAAGTAGTTTGCGGCAAGTAGAGGCCAGAGCTCAAGCAAGCCGCGGCGCCCAGCAAAGCTTATTTGCGCGGCATGCAGAGAAGCTGCTTCTTACAATCTGCTTGTTTTTAGAGCGCACCAACCTACGAATGGGTTGAGTCTCACATCTCGCTGAAACAGCCTCAACGGTGCTAGATTGCGTGAATTGAGCAACAAGAAATGATTTAGCTTTTGTCAGAGTTATGCTAAGCTACGGCAGCTAACAAGGGCGTTCACGTGTTCGATGACCATGCTTGCTTTCGCTTTTAAAAACCGCACTTTTGCGTGGTTCAGGACTGGTGTGCGGCAGGAAACAGCAATTGCGTATGAGCAAAGAGCACACGGGCTTTGGCTATGAGGGACACAAACCCGAACTCGCCCTTGTTTTGTCAGAACTTTGGAGTGTTCATCTGCGTCTGCGCCTATAAGAGCGGTCCCTTCGAAATGCACACCGGTAGTCAATTCCGTTCCCAGCCTGACATCCTCCTGCCTGGAAGCGTGTTGTCCGGCTAAGCGTATATTCACCCCTCCCAATCACGAAGGAAACGCCACCAAATCCATCAGTGCCGGGAAACTTACTACTTAGAAAGTCCACTTAAGCTAAGACCGGCAGGGAGTCTCGGACTGGATAGAACACCTCATCGTTAGCGATGCAAACGCAGTCGGTCAGGTCCAGAAAAAGTGCGACAAAGCGCTTGCACAACTGCATAGGGCAGGCAAGAGGCAAAGTATGAGGGGATGGTTGGCCGCAGTCTGGACAATAAGCAACCAAAGGAGCTGATTTTGACAAACCAGTGCAATAATCTGATGCCAGGGAAACTTCGAAAGTGGCAACGGCCTAAGGAACCCTGCTACGAGATTGCTTAGCACTTGTGCGCTGTGGCAGACAACGGCAGCCGCGTCAGGGCTTCCTTGTCGCCTGAGCGCGGATGCGTGTGTCCGCCCTACCAAAAGCGTAAATGCTCGAGCAAGAATCGCCCGGCTAACGCAAGCGGGGAGAGAATCGCAGAGGAATGAGAGCAGGTAGTGGTGGCGTCCGGGACCCTACAACTACGTAAGCGCTCACTGGAGCTCACAGTCTAGTCCTCTTCATGGCCGTGCTGCGCTGACCAAGAAAGCTGCAAGGAATGCAACTGTTGCTGGTGGCCGTCGGAGATGAGAGCAGATCACGAGCTTGAGCTAAAGAGCCCACAATCTGTAAGCTCGTCATGGCCGCGCTGCGCTGACTGAAAGTTGCAAAAAATTCGAGCACGTGGTCGTGGCGTCGGAGAGGAACGAATCGAAGAACTCAGCGCAAAGGTGAGCCCACGATCATCAAAGTTCGGTATGGCCGCGATGCGCTGACTGAAAGCTGCGACGATTCCGAGCGATCTGATCGGGGCTTCGGAGAGGAACGAAGCTCAGACCTGAGCGCAAAGGTGAGCTGACGATTGAGGGTCGTCATGGCCGCGGTGCGAACGGGAATGCGCCAACGAAAAATGCAAAGGATTCGAGTAAGTAGCGGTGGTGTCGACGCCGATGAGGCTTCGGTGTTCTACGACTTCCGGTTGTCTACTAGGTTTGTGATAGCCGTCCTGCGGTAATTGAAAGTTGCAACATTTGTAAAACAGGCAGTGCTGGCGTCATAAAAATCACCGAAAGTGAAAATTCGAGAGCTAAAATGAGCCCACGAATTGTTCCGACTCATGATGGTTGAGAGGCACTTATTGGAGGCTGAACAGAATGGAGCAGGTCATGGTGGCGGTCGGAGATGGCCTCACGGGAAGGAAATTTGCGGGCTAAAGTGAGCCCGCATACATCTAAGCTCATCATGGCCGCAAGTCGGTCGCTCAGGCTCATACATACAAAGGGGGAAGAACAGAAAAACGGGGTCTGCTGCTGAAGGCCGATCTTTTGCGAGCCTAATTCCCCTACCTTGGGACCGTTTCTCAACGTTTAGGGCAGCCCAAGACGATATGAAAACAGTGCAAAACAGTAGCACGAGCAACGGCGAACTTCCTCAGTCCCTGAAGAACAGCGCACAATCTAGGGTGAGAGTGGGTAGCGCAGTGACGCTTGCACGCCGCGTGTCATCCAAGAAAAGAAGGCCACTGCCCAAAGCGGTGCATCACGATAGCTTTTTGTATAAACAGAAATGACCATGATCATGGGCAATGACCGACAGTCAGTCCGTAAGGCCCTCAGGCTATTTCTAATCGCTGCGGGGATAGGGGCAAAACCAAGGCCTGTGGCCTTTGAGCGCTGCTTCAACTTGAATGAACGAAGTAGATAAAGGATGCAAGGGGTCCTAATGGTAAAGTACTGAAGAGTAGACTATGTCAACCAGGCCGGTACGCCGCCTCACGCTCTTCTGCTAGATGAGTATATGTAACTCTACTAGACTTCAGAAAAGGTCCGCCTTCATCCTCATAAAATTGACGAAAAAGGGGAAGAGCGGGATTCTCAACTTCACCGTTTCACACTTGAGGGACTTTCAGAGACATTGGAAGGCGTACAGAACAGATGCGCGTGTTGCAATCTCTAGTGACCTTGTATTGAATCAGCAGGCCTGTGAAACCACCAGGACACCGTTTTGTCCCTTAAGCGAAGGGAGTGCCTCGTGCCTCGTGCCTCGAATCGTCCTTGTGACGGATAATGGGCTTTCATAGAAAGTGACCCGGCTCCCATAACGTGGGCCCGGCTCCTTGGCGGGCCTTCAGAAGCCAAAGCAAAGACTACGAGAAAGGAGCAAGCAAACAAGCGGGCTCTTCAAAGCTTGCCAGGAAACATGCAAAGACAGACTGTCCTCGCAGTCCAAGGCGCATCGGGTTAAAGGTAACCAATATCTGGGTACAGCCAGTGTGCCCGGAGAAAACATCTTCATCGCCGCTGCAAAGGGAGGCGTCCTTGTATACGCAAGCTAGTGTCAAGTAATCACGATGCAACACAAAACACCGCCCAGACTCAAACGTATTGGACGACGAGGCTGACCTTGGAACACTTGCAATACTCGGCGTGATCTAACAATCACACCATGTGAGACGCAAGCTGAGCAGTTGCCCGTATTAGGCTTGAGGAAACCAGAAATTGTGCAGAGGGTATTAAGGAACGCCGACCTTTGCTGTGTAGGTCGTCGATCTACATGCTAACTAGCCTGGGCAAGCAAAGCTCCCGGTGCCTCATCACACCGACTGGCTTCTGTCTTGACAAACGACTTTTCAATTCATGCGTCGCTCTCCATGGCCAGAACGCCGAGAAAACCTAGCGAGCGTGCACGCGGGCGGTCGTAAGAACCCGGCGAGAAAGGAAGGGGCGTTTGAGAGAACTCCCCTAGCCTAAGCTACTGCTCGGTGACCCTTTGTCAGCGGCATCAGAAGAAATCTGGAAACCCACGTACTTGAGCACGGTACTGCCCACGAGGATTGCCTCAAAGCCGCTACAAAGCCGATTACATCTTTTACAGGAGGGCTTAACGAGTCACGAAGCACACTTATCGCCTAGAAAGGTCCAAGCAATCCACGAAACGCAAGGTCGCTCCTGGTACAAGCACAAATGGCGAGCACGTACCGACTGCGGCGTCGAGCCCCATGAAAGAAGAATTTGCAATGGGTTTCCATAATGAGCCCATTGATTATCACAAGCGGCACTTTTGGTGACAAACTTCTCGACATAGTGGTCGACGTGCACATTGCTGATCGTGGGGAGTCGAGACTTCTTCACAAGCCAGCGCATACTCTTAACTACTTTCCCAAGTTGGGTCAACCGTTCACAAAAGTCTGCAGGGCATACGACAACGGGATCACGTACGGTTTTTTTGTGGCTTGAGAACGTCCGTTACTAGACGTTGGTGTCGCACGTAGTGCAGCAGACGGTCTTCTTCGGACATCGATTAACAAGCGCGAAAGAAGTACATCGTTGGCATCTCTAGGAACATAAACGTGCTGCGCAGTTCGCAGACTGAACCCGGTGATCCTGGCCTCCCACAGACTTCATCATAGTCGTTCATATGAGGCTGGAAGAAACCAAAGAATCAATGCGTTAAGGCTAACGTAAGAAACTCCAACCTTAAATTGCGTAACTCATAGATCCAGATGCTTAATCTTCTGGGCAACTACAGCTCCCACTATCTCATCAGGGCCACTGAGCTCCCTCTCTGGTCAACGACTTTGGAGTTTATGCAGGCTCCATGGTCAGAACGCTGAATAAGCAAAGCGAGCATGCACGCCGGCGGGTCAAACAAAAAGCGGGCGAGGAAGGAAGGGGCGTCTGCAAGAACCCCCCTAATCCAAGGCCACTGCTCGGGTGACCGTTTAACAGTGGCTCAGATCGACTTCGGAGAGTCCCGCGTCCTTGAGCACGGCACTGCCCACGAGGATGGCCTCAAAGCCACTACAAAGCCAAGCCACTACAAAGCCAACTGCAGCGTGTTATACAACATTAGCAAATCATGAAGCACACACTTCTCGCCGAGAAACCTCAAATTTCGTGAAAGAAAAGCACCTCGGAACCACTTGACGGGGCACGGCTTTTGGAAAATCAACAACCCGAGTGAAGCGAAATCATCAGAATAAGCAACCGAGCGGGCTTCGAGGACTGCCATCAGAAGGGATAGCCTAATGCAATGAAACTAGCAGACGGAGCAGCATCAACCGGTGTCTACAGTACTGGACACCACCATCTGCCCAGAGAGTGGAAGCATTCATCACCGCAACAAAAAGGACGTCCTGGTATACGCGGATGTCGAAACACGAAGAGGAAACACAGAACACCGCCCAAAAACTGCAGGTGACCTTGAATTTCCTAGCACGATGTGCAAACGGTAGGAAGGAACACCATGTGAGACGCAAGGTAAGTAGATTCCCGTAGCAGGCTGGAGGAAATGAGAGATTGAGCGATGTCTAGGAACGCCAAACTTGGTTGCGTGTTTCATAGATCCGGAAGCCACTTTCTTGGGCCAACTACAGCTCTCAGTATAACATGAAGGCCACTGGACTCCCCTTCGTGTCAACGACTTCCGAGGTTGTGCTCCAAGGCCAGAACGCGAAGTAAACGAAAGCGAGCGTGCACGCGGGCGGTCGTAGGAAAGCGGGCAAGAAACGAAGGGGCGTTTGAAAGGACCCCCCTAACGTAAGCCATTGCTCGGATGACCGTTTGACAGCGGCTCGAGTTGACTTCTGAGAATCTTGCGAAGCTGAGTACGGTCCTGCCCACAAGGATTGCCGCTACAAACCCGATTTTGAAAATATTTTTTAAATAAGGCCACGCGAGTCATGAAGCACATACTTGAAGGCTAGAAAAATCCAGACAATCCACGAAACGTAAGGTCTCTTCTGGGTCGAAAGCCCAATACGATCACAAATGCCGAGCACATAATGACCGCGGCGTCAAACCTTGCGCGAGAGCAATGGCAATGGGTTTCAAGAATGAGCCCGTCTTTTATCATGGCCGCGGTTTCGGCAACACAACTAAGTATAACAGAGTGGTCGACTTGCACATTGCTGATCGAGTGGAAATTCCTTCACAAGCTGCATACTTTGACTACGTTCCCGAGTTGGGTCAATCGTTCACAAAAGTCTGCTGGGGATACGACAAAGGGATCATATTCGTCTTTCGTGGCTCAAGGAAAACACCAGTGACTGAATATTGGTGTGGCACGCAACGCAAGCGGACAGTCTTCCCAAGCTCTTAGTCCAATCAAGAAACGCGAAAGAAGTGCATCGTGGGCATTTCCGAAACGCAGACGCTCTGCGCAGTTTTGCAGACTGATCAACAATGATCCTGACCCCCTACAGACTACATCATTGTCGTTCCTTGAAAAGGCTTTTGCGGTCAACCGATTCGTGGCCGCTAGGCTTCGGCTCCATAGCACGGGCAAGTATCCGGGTGCCAAAGGATGAATGACATTACGCGGTAAGCGGGCAGGCAGTAACCACGATGTTGAGTCGCAGGGCCTATACCGCACGAGACCTTCAACTCTACTTCTCCTCCTCGCACGCTAGCTCAAAACATCAGGACATGCACAGGCTATGGAGGAGGGCCCTTCGAGACCCACCGACTGAAGGACTTTGATCTTATACCTGGAGTCTGTATCCAAAGCAGAAGCTTACAAAGAAAAGCGGCTCAACTGTCCCACAGCAAACTATTGTCAGCATCTCGACAGCCCATTTAGACATCATGGCCGCTCCCATGCGTCCTCGCAATCGGTGTCAAGAACAGATAAGGCTTAGCAAGTCAATCTCAAGAAGCGGGGATGACGCGAACCAGAAAGCTGAACGCTATCAACACTCAAAACATTTTCGAGCGCATGAAGTCGGTCAACACGGTTAATCACAGCGGACTGGATTATGGCGGATCTAGATTCGCTTCTCAGCATTTCCTTCTGTTTTAACACTTTAGCAACTGCACAGGCTAGAGTCAAAGACCAGATGAATCCTAAGATGGATCCTACACGTGGCGCTTCCGTTCGAGCACCGTTGAACATACTTCGGCTGCGGCCTACTGCGTTCTTGCAGCATCCGGGAATCGAACCAAAAAAGAGTCCTGATCCAATCAAGTTCCCTCGAAAATGACAAGTCTCATGTGCACTCTTGCAAAGCAGACAACGCTTCCGATAGCAAGTAGGCTCACCACTGCCAAGCGCTCTGGCGCCCGAACTTGATCCTACGTCGCGCGGCTAGACAGACCAGGTAAAAGATTCTCGCCATAGCTCGAAAATCGAAAGTAGTTCGTCGAGTCAAACGAGAAAGAGGGTGCCGAACTCAACGCAACGGCCACTCCTTCGAGTGCTCAAAACGTCGCACGCTGGTTCTCAAGACGGCAGCCAAACGGTTACATGAAAGTCTACACGCAGTGTGGCCGAGAAAAAGACCAGTTCAGTGAACTCACACGAGAAACATGGTGCCAAACGCGATGTACAGGCACCGCTCGAAGTGCTCCGGCCGGCGCATGCTCCTGCGCAACGACGGCAGCCCCGCGTGCCCCGACAGCGACACAATCATGATCCCCGCGCCGGTTGGAAGTGACGCCGCCTTGACGAACGTGTGCTGATGCGCGCCGGTCCCGGTCACTTGCGCCGAGTCGGGGTCCAAAAGGAGAGCGCCCACGACGACAGCTGTCAGCAGGAGACTGGACGAGACGCCGGAGATGGCGATGCCGGTGAGGCGCGAGAAGCCGCGAACCCAGATGGACGGGAGGACGGCTGCCAGGCTGCCGAGAATCACGGAGTGCCTGCGGAACGAATGTGACACGTGTCAGTTCTGAAAGCACTTTGAGTCGGTTATATACGAACGGCGGGAAAGTCAAAGAAGCTGTGGAGCCAGATAAAGGGGGACAGCGGCAAGACTGCCGAGAATCACACAGTGCCTGCAGAATGTGTGACAAGTATCATCTTCAAAAAAGGATTACTCTGAGTCAACTCGAACGGAGTCGAACGACAGTGAAAAGGCAAGACCAGGGAATCAGATGGAGATGAAGACGGCGGCCAGGCTGCCAAGAACGACGGAGGGCTGCCGGCCAAAATGCACAAAGATTGACCACGGCAGAAGAGACGTTCCTTTCGCAACTTAGAGACAAACAGATTGCGCAAACGACAAAGCAAGTAGCTATATCGAACGGATAACGGTGGATAAGGTGGGCAGAATTGACTTCTTGGCAAGTAAGGGAGCCGCTTGTATTCGGAAAGGCAACTTACAGCCAACGTGTTTGGACCAGGGGTGGATATCGTGATTATTTGTTTTTGGTCATCGAAGCGACTCTCGACTTTAATAACACGGATCAATACGGAGAAGGGAAGGAGGCAAGGCTGTCGGAAATGACGGCGTTACTGGACAGCAACGAAACAAGTCGGTCTCTGAAGCACTGCAGCTTGGATACCGTGCAAAAGTCGTCCCCATGGAAATCATAACCGGCGACGGGCTGGGTTCAATCAGCTGAGCAGAGATTAATCTGTGTTGCAGGGAACTGAGTGGCACTTGACCCGCTTCCAAGGGTTACCAAAGACTACAGGGCGCGAAAACAGAGACCTCTGCCATTGCGGCAAGGATGATTCTTCCAAATATTTTGAGGTCGTTAGCAGACACGCACATGCACGTGACGTTTATCGCATGGCATCAGCAAAAGACTGTCATTGAGCAGTACGTTTGCTCGTTCCTTGAAACATCTTCGCCAAGACGAGAAAGTCATTGATCAGTTTATCTTCAGCAGATGCTCGAGATCATTCTTTCATCATCACACTTCTGCTCGTCTTATTATCAAGCAACTATCGTTCATCGTTCCTCCTAAGGCAGCACAACTTCGCATGTGAAAAATGCACGCAACGCATGTCAGGTGCCGAGGCTTGATGGCCTATCAGGTCTTGAGGAGTATGATTCCTTGCAGTCAACGAATTGTTGGAGACACAGTGGCAAAAGTCGAGACAGAAGCATTAGAGACTATGACCCCGCACAGCGCGCACCAGGACCGCCGGCATGGGGGGTGGAGTAGCATTGAGACAAAATGTAATCATCGCCACTCATGCTAAGAAGTTGATTGACAGACTCATCAACGAGCCTCTCAACAATTTACTACCAGACAGCATAATTTTGAGCTCTCCTAAAAAGTACGAAAGGAAACCAAAGCTCGTGAAAACACAGAGGCTCAGAGGCTTGAGATTCTGCTTCTGTACGGGCCTGGTGAAATGTCGGCTGACGTTGGAAAAATTGTCGCAATGCGTCTCAAACGCAAGCATCGAGTGGCTCCTCATGGTCAACCTTGAAAAAGTGAGCACCTTGAACAGGTCTCTCCGGGCACGGTATGTTAAGCAAGATTGGTCTACTTTTGGGTGAGAGATGAACATGTTGTGGAACTACATGCTATACTGGCTGCGAACCAGGGCAGCTTAGGAGTGCCTCCGTTGCATCTTAACTCTCTTTCCTGCAAGGATACCAGGTCTGCCACACAAATGACAAACACCAGACCACAGATCAAGCCGCAGTACTGCTGAATCAGCGACTTTTGCAAGGTGGCCTCAAGAGTGAGAAACAGCGAATCAGCGAATCAGCAAAACGCTCATAGCTCCGCTCCCTCATGGTCGTCACCCACATGAGCTTGACGATTATTTCCGAGGAACTATTCAAGCAACGGCTGAAAGGGTTTCCCGGCCGCTCATTCCAGTCAGACAGATTCGCAAGAGGAAGTGCTAAGTGCAGTCAACAGGCGCGACAACCTTAGAAGTCCAGCCCGGGGGGCCTGTCCGATCAACCAACTGCTTAGAACGAACTCGAAAAAGCAATCACAAGCCCGGACAAAGTTGGCATCAGTAACGCGCAGTTCTGGCAGTGAGCAGATTGCTCAATTGCTCATATCCTCAAAGCCGTTCATGTCGGAGCTTTCGTAGAGGACAAATCTCGAGGGCCGTCTCAAAGGCCATCTTGGGCGGATAAAAATTGGAACAACCGAAAGAAGATGAGTACGTAGCCTTGCAGTGCAGGCGACAGAATCAACAAAAACAATTCAAATTTAACATCGCCCGCGGACACATGCAAAACAAAATGAGCGGCTTTGAGCAACTTGCATGCACAGCTTCTGACGCGTCCAAAATCTTGATGCGGCAAGTTGGTTTTCCTTTAAGCGACAGCCAGACAATAGCCCTGAGGCTGAGTACTCAAATTCACCTGAAAGAGTAGTGCACCTCGCAACCATGACTTCATAGAACGATCTCTACCGCCGGCTGAGCAAACAAGCCCATCATATTGCCCATCATGGCCAGAGTTTATTGGATGGCTTCGTTGCGCAAACCATTTGAACTCTTCAAGAAGTAGAGAGCGCGAGCCGGCAAGAGACGTAAGCGGGACGCACGTCCTTCTTAAAATCCTTGTAAATGTTGTCGGTACGGACATCGTGCTCTGGGCATAACTGTACCGCTAAATGCAAGGCGGATTGGTCTTGACCATCCCCAAACACGCAAGTGCCCTGGGAAAAAACTGTAGATCCAATCTTCAAAAACCAACGCACGGGAAAGCCAGTTACGAAGCCTTGTTTGGTGCTAAAAGATGCTCGCTATGACCATAGCCGCTCAAAGTTGTTGGTTTGCTGGTTGGGAAGTATGAAGCGAGAAAACAACTTATGGGACCGCTGGACGGGAGACTCGCGTCAAGATCACTGAGACGTTTTCGCAATACGCGAAGAGAACAAGGAAAGCTGGACACGAGGTTGAGCATAAATTGAGGATGCTGTAAAGTCCGAGAACATTAGCAGCCTCTCAGGTGGACGCAATTGAAAACAGATCGCCGACGCCTTGGTGAAAGATCGGATGTTTGATCAATGAGGCGGCCAGACATGGGGATGCATACAGGGAAAAAATGAAGCCACTTACAAGCGGCTGTCAGGAATCTCGTTGAAGCCCGGCCTTCTTCCTCTACTTTTGCAGTCGACTAGCAATCGGCCAGGAACCAGCACAACGCACTCTCAACAAGGCGGTACCTCTTTACTGTAACCTTTGCGCCTTGAGGTACTAGCCGTGCAAGGAAGCTCGAAGCTCCGAGGCGCCAGAAAACTTCGCAGCTATTCGTCGAATCGTAGAAAAAAACAGGACCATCTGGTATTCCGAACGAGCGATTCCTACATTCCTACGGCCAGTAGAGCAGAAGCAGCTGATTCTTTCCGTGACGTTCTCACAAATCTGGCTTCAGCGCGACGACACAAGACACACATGAGCTTGTCTCATGAGTGATTGATTGATTGATTGATTGATGTGGTGCTCCCTGACATCGCAACGTACACACAATTTGACAACACTTTGGCGTTCAAGACCGTCGAAAAGGCATGACAGCATGACTTTAAGACGTCTTGGGTCTGACCAGAGCACGAGTATGACCGCCCGACCTCATGACGAAGTAAGGTGCACAAATAGACGCCAAGCATGCCAATCTATTATGCACAGAAACCGTCAAAGTTCCTGCTGTGATTTCCAATTACTAAACTCAATTACTAGCTGCAGAACTCAGACGACCAGACTCGTTGATCTGTGGACAAGTATGCGGCCTCTGAGAAAAGCAAGGTCGGACAGGTGAGCACCAAGGCTCGCGTCCAAATTCGTCACAGCCGCATCTGCTTACAACAAGACGAGATTTGCAAAAGCACGAACGGTCTTTCGGCCGACTATGTGCAGGCCTGGAGGAAAAGGGCAAACAACATTTTTCAAGTCAAAAAGGTCCATGCCCTAGTGTGAGCCGCTCTGCAGATTCCTGGTTTCTTGCAGGTGTTTCAAATAGTGGCTTCCGCGATGTAATCCTAGATGAGCACGTTGGTGCTCAAATGCAAACATCCTCATAGCCTCTGCCCAACCGTGCATGCTCGATCAGTGTCCAAAATACACAACGTGATGCTTGTCATCGTTTGACTACGCTTGGGTCTGATCCGTTGCGGTAAGTCACGGCTTTTACAGGTCAATGTACTTCAACAGGCCTCATGAAATGAGGGGGAAAATACCTGTGGGGAATGCTGCTCTCGTAGAAGACTGCGCGTCTGAGCGCCTCAGATTTGATTCACCAACAACGGTCAGGCGGTGAGCTCGCAGCGCTCAGCCTTTTCTAGTCACGACCAACGATGTTAAGAGTTGATGTATTTCCAAAAACATCAATGTTAACGTCCAGGCTCGACGGCAGTACAGGAAAGAGAGATGTTCGGAATTGGCATCGTACCTGAGGGGTCAATCTCCATGGCCTCAGATTTAAGGTCTCCGAGAAGACATCAACATGCTTTGACAGTCGACATGAGCAGATCTCAGAAGATCCTTCCATCGACAAGTACCTAGGTTGGTTCAAAGCGGATCACGTTTTATTTTTAAGAATAAACTTCAATAGCGTTCAACTGTGACTGCGGGAGGAGTATGATTTGCCTCACCGCAGCAGAAAAGGAGATCGTTAAATTGGGACCTAGTCAAGACCTACCCGACCGTTGAGGAACGCAGATGCCCTTTGCCTTGCTGACGTCAACAGACAAGTACAGTCTCTCGCGCCAAAGCACGAAGTACAGCCACACATCATGGCCGGGTACAAAACGGATGCACGGTTGCCCAACCATTAGGAAGCGGAAGTGGAGAGGTCGCAAGTCAGGGCAGAACTTCCGCATGGACTCGCTCAAAGTCTTGAGAATAACTCGAGCAACCCAATCCCTGGTATACCAGCAAAGTCGGGCTTCCCTCTTCGAATACTTTTAGGATGAGCGAGCAGAAGGTCGAATCGAGTAGTGAAGACGCGTTTACAGCAGCGGCACTGCTGGCGAAGTTCGACTGGCACAGCGCACGAGTCTTGGCTTTTGAGCAAGTCCGTCGAAAACACTCGCAACGCTCATCGTTGTTGGCTCTCCTTGGAGTAACCCATTGAGCGATGACTGGCCAAACAAGGCTCGATCATTGCCAAGCAAGGACAAAAAGGTCTCGGAGAAGGCCATGCAATCTGACAGCGCCCCTCTGTAAGAAAGACATCGGTCTCGACGTCCAAAGACTGCACCAAATCACGACAAGCTCTAGCATGCCGAATCGAGAAGCAGGGACACCAGGACACGGATAGATTGGAGCTGCTGAGCTCGCTTTCGACAACGAGAGCTCTTTGCCACAGCGATCGTCGCCTCGATTGACATGCACGACCAAGTCTCGCGTTCACCTTTTACAACCTGAGTTTGACAATCACTATCATTTGGACGATTTTCTTGTCAAGGCGGGAGAAACACAAGAGATTCAGGAGAGTCCAGTGCCCCTTAGAACCAGGCATCAAAGCTGGACGATAGTGAGTGGACGGAGTGCCCAGAGCTTGGTTTCGTCACAGCCGAAGATCCAAGAAGCAACTCTCTTGTCGCTGCGAACGTGACACGTTTTACGACAGCGGGGCTACGAAACTTCACCAGAACAAATTTGCAAGTTACCTGACTTTTTCTCCTTCCGCCAAGCCGCAAGAACAGTGTTGTGAAGACGTCCGGTGTTCATTCGTAAAAAGACGGAATGCGCTCACGTCGATGCGACAAAATCACAGCATGTCAAATTTGTGCTTCAGGCGTCCGCTAAAAGATGGACATTTCCTTGAGCAGGTGCTCAATACTTCCATCATCATAACCATCAGCTTTTGCTTTCGAAAGTCTGTCCTAGTAACAGCGGCCTGCAATCCATTCTGCAGCTTTTTGAGATTTGAACTCTTAACCCTCCTGCGATCTGATTCTTGGGAGGGCTCCCTTGAGCACTGAGTACGACGTGACTTCACGAACATCTAGATATGAGCGAAGTTCCTTTCATAGCACGTCTTCAAAGTGCGGAGCGTACGATTCGCTACTGCTTCAAGTGAGAACCGAGAAGAAGACCCGTGAATTCGAGGAAGAGGGAAAGCTCAAAGTAGAATGCAGAAGCTGCTCGCCTGCCCAAAAGACTTTTCTTTCTCAAAGATCCTTCAGAATCCATTGAAGGTGACCTTCAAGCACACTCTTCCAGAGAATTTCAGGTACGTCAAGTTTCAAAGAACAGTCCCACAGAAAACATTGGTGGTTTCAGCAGCGATAATCGAGATCAAATCGCCTTCGAGGACGCGAGACAAGGCTGCATCACGGTCACAAATAAGCAGCAAATCCTGTCTCACCAGAACCTAAACAAACATCTCTCCTCAGAGACCGACCTTCAATTAAGGAATCGTCGATCTGTCGTTGCGCAGAGAATGTTTTCAGGACAGAACGATGGGAACAACTGCTGTGTCAATGAAGGATCTTTTAGCCAGACGTTACGTGGACCCAAAAGGAGTATGCTAGGTAATGCAACGGTTTGCATGCGGTCTTAGTAGACGGAGCAACCTCACGGAAACGGGAAAACACATTTGACAGAGCACGAAAAGCCGTGCACTTCCAACCAATGGTTAGTGTCCGCACTGAATGCTGCGGCTCCAAGAAGCTTCAAGAGTGAACCGTTTTGAGGCGTTCAGGTCCATTTCTCATCATAACCGCAATTTTGAGCCCCTAAGAATTCGGAGTACAAGGTACCTCTTCCGCTGATGCCAACGTATCAGTAGTGGAAACTGTCTATGAGGACCCGAGGATCCAAATACTGCTCAGAGCAGCAACAATCTACACCAGAATAGACAAGACGTGATCCGACACCTCCGAAAACTTCCAGGCGGAGGAAATCCCCCACGCATAAAAGGATCCAATAAGCATGTGCTAATTTTCACGCACAAACATAACCAAAACCAAACAGCAAGAGCACTCGGACTGCCCCTTTAGCAGCAAACAGCATTCTCAAATGATTCAAGTAAAACCCCACCCACAATCAGACATGCGTATCCCCCTCAGCTTAGTGCCAAGCATGTGCTTGCCAGGGCAGAAGCCTGCCACGGCTGCAAAACGTCGCCGCGACCGAGCGCCAATTTTCCCTCATCTCAAATCATCACGAATCAATACAAAGAAGCAAGAAGAAGAAACGGAGTGAGGTTGTCAATCGCTATCAAACTGAGGCTGAGCGACAGGCTCATTTCGGGCATGCACACTGGGAACAGCATCGCCACCGACTGCCACGTCACCATTCGATTATTCAAGCCGGAATAACAAAGAAGGAGTGGGAATAACTAACTCCTTACCTGAGCGACAGGCATGTGCCGACCATGCACAGCCCCGCCCCCGCTGGGAACAGCAGCGCCACCGACTGCCACGTCACGATGAGGCACATGCACGCGGCCCCGAAAAACTCGGTGAAGGCGACAACCAGGACCGCCCATTGGCCCGCGGCGCCGCACGCGTGGGACCCGAGGCCCGGGTAGCTTGGTTCGGCGTTGGGGGGGAGCTTCTCGAACGAGCGGCAGAGGAGCTGCGCGCTGAAGCAGAAGATGACGCTGAAGGTGAGCAGGACGCCCTGTACGGGGGGTATAAGATAGTGTTTGGCGATGGTTAAGAGGAGGTGGTTAGGATCGAGGTTGTTAGCTTCAATGGGGAGCTTCTAACGCAGAAGATGACGCTGAAGGCTGGCAGGACGCCCAGCCGCGGTGGTTGAAAACACGTGGTTAGCAGTGGTCAAGGTGAGGTGGTTAGCAATTGGGGGGGGGAGCTTCTCGAAGGAGGGGCGAAGGAGCTGCGCGCTGAGGGCGAAGATGACGCTAAAGGTGAGCAGGACGCCCTGTCGGGGTTTAAAGAAAAGGTGGTTAGCGGTGGTCAAGCGGAGGTGGGTAGCGGTTTGTGGGGGGCCTTCTCGAAGGAGCGGCAGAGGAGCTGCGGGCTGAAGCAGAAGATGAGGCTGAAAGCGACCAGGAAGCCTTGCCGGGAGGGGGGGCTGGGAACGGCGGTTAGGGACGGTTTAGGACGTCGCATGATGTCAGATTGACTATGTCAACCTCGGAAAACACTCTTTAGTCAGAGACAAAGATGTGCTTGCGAATTTTGAACGTGAACGAGGAAAGCGAGGACCAGAGGAGACTTCGAGAGTTGACTTTGAACCCCTGAACAAGTGCTGAAGGAGGTAGAGAAAAAAACTGCTCGTTCCCGGAGTTGCAGAATACAGTCGAGCGAATGATTCACATGTCAGCGTCGGGCAGAAATTAACACAACGCATGTTCAAAAAGCCGTTTGCAACAGGCAATGCGGCTTCGCGCAGTGGACACGGAGAATGAGAATTTGACTTTGGTTCAGCCAACGTGGATTCTCGTCATTGCCGTCTTTCAGTACACTTGTCTATAGCCACACGCGTTCGTCATACCCATGAGGCTACACTAGGACAAAAGTAACCCAGCAGCGATTGTGTCCAGGCTTTTCACGAAAGTAGCCTTGGACTCGTTCTAAAATACAGACTTCACTCGAAACCAGTACCAGCACTGGCGTCAAATAACTTGAGAAACACTAACTCCGGCCTGATTTATCAAGCATCGCCGAATCAATTTCAGGGCCAGCGAAGATTGCTTCCATAGACACTCAGTGGAAAAAGGCACCCAATGCCCCAGACAAAGGGATCTTTCTCAAGAGGAACTATCCACTGGTACCATATTCAGGGTATTACTCATCAAGAAGCTCTACTCTGCAACTCGCAATCTCAAACCGAACTGATCACACAGCCCTTCATGGTCCTTGCAGAAAAGTTTCTCTCGTCGGGATGCTTCATCTGTTTGGCAAGAACGATGGTCATAACGGATGCGTCACTTGACTGCCTTGTGCACCCTGTTCACAGAAACAAGACTGTGCTTACTAAATGAAAAGGACCAACGGACAAGCGCTTTCATGCCAAAGAGTGAAATGTTCCACCGCAGTTTCCGCAAAGAAAGCCTTTAATGAAAATTCTATGCTTCAGATGCAATTCCTCTCATGCAACGGGACGTGATGCCTACCAGGGCCGCAAAAAAAACATCTTTACTTGCGACTACAGGCAGGATTCACGAGGAAAGGCAAAGAGGTTACAGACAATCTTATATGTGACGGTGTCAGACACCCCTGACGGATTGTGGTCGCATTGTGGCGCCACTGGGAGGGGACTCGCAGGAAGCATATATGGCCTCTTTTAATCATAGCCGTCCAGAGAAATATAAAACCTGTTGGACTCAAGCACCATCCCCAATTGTCCATGATCTGCTGAGATCGCATTCCAATGCTAGCTGCTATGCTCTGGTCCAATTTCAGCTGCTCTCTTAAAAGGCAACACTCCGTACAATGAGTGGTATTGAGATCGCCAGCATGGTGAGGAAAATCAAAACGGGACGCGCCGCTCAGGCTCCAAGAGATTGGCACCACCAACGAGTTGCATAAGATCAAGGCATTGTTGGATTGCAAATCCAAGCAACGGCAACTTTACATGACCACCCGTAGCATCAGAAGAGTCAGCCTCAGAACCACCATGAATGATTCTCACTGGCCAAGGTTCCATGGAGAAGCGCATCGTACGTGTGCATTGATCAACATCACCAGTAGCCGGGTTGAGTATCATGCATTGGTGCAAGACGCCATGCAGCTGAATGTCTGTGCATGCTTCACTCAAGTTTCAAGACCATTGAACGTGGTTGCCAAGCAAGTCACCAATCAACTTCTCCAGCTTGAGAGGAAAGCAGATCGTAGAGCTACAATTGCTCCCCAGAACCCAAGACCCAAGCAGGACAGGCCAGATTGACTGAAACTCAACAGGCTGGCACGGCTCGTAGTGCAGACAATAGTCAGGCTACCTCACCCTTGGTCACTTTCAGAAGATAGATCCCCAGAGGAGGTAAACTCACCAGGCTGGCCCAACCCCCCAGGGCGACCGCGTACCCAATTGTCACCAGCCCCACCCCCACATACAGGTTGATTGTATTGAACACTGTCTGCAACTCGCTCGCCGTCCCCCTCCCCGCAAGTTGCCTGCTGTCAAACGCCTCTAGAAGTTCTAGCTTCATCGAACCGGGCCCAGTGCCCCCATCAGGAAAGCAGCCGACAGGACCGTTCGTCTCTGCTGACATCGGCATGCTCTCATTGTCCAATGCTGCTCCTGACTGCCCTGCTGAATTGTTGTGTTGTCCGCTGTGCCCTTCTTCAGCTCCCAGAAGGGGGTCGTGGATTTCAGACTGGCGCCCATTGGCCATCATGCTGGCTCGTTTGAATGGTCCAACAGTGCTGCGAAGTTAAAGTTGGAGGGTCAATTTTGGAATGCTGTCTTTCAATGCTGCTTCACAACTTACATACTCCTGCTGTCATCAGACTCTCTCCAAGGAGCCCTTCGCATTTGCCAGGGATTTTGAGACAGCGACTGACAGGTAAGCTGAATGATGTCCTACAAATTTACCGAGAAGAGCAGAAGTCTCCTTTTCGGCAAAGGGAGGAGATGCCCCTCGCGACTTCATGCAATAGCCAACTTTGCTTTCAAAAGTTCATTGTTCAATGTGGACGTGAAAAGAAAACAGCATCGGCAAACAAATGAACGAAATGCATGCATGTCACCTGTCTGCAAGAAAGCCTGTGCAAGGAACTAGGCTGGCGCAATCTTGCGCTACACCTCGGCAACCGTCACAACAGTGCGGTAATGCTCGAGCACAAGATTAGGGTTCCTGATTGCATGGAAGACAGCCTGCTGAACATTGTTGAAAGAAAATTCAACTTCAAGCCCTCAGAAAAGGGTTCTGGACGGAGGAAAGGGGCGCCCTTCGGTTGTGTGCAGCTTCCTGCCGCTGAAGATGGGCAAGAAAGATAAGAAGATGGTGCCGGCGTTGGCAGATTCTTCCATTGGCTTAGACGGTGCCGCTGCACTTGAAAAGGCGAAGAAGAGAAAGAAGGACGGCGTCGAGAGTTTGGAACAAGGGGCTGAGGCCAAGAAGTTAAAGATGAGCATTGAAGATGGATTCGAAGGAGGAGTGGTGAAGAAAGAAAAGAAGCAGAAGAAGAACAAGGGGCTTGATGTGAACGAGGAAGAGCCTAGTAGTAGTGCCGTGGTGGAAGAGGCAGGAGAGGTGGAAAATATAGAAAGGAAGAAGAAGAAAAAGAAGAAGGGGCTGAACGTGGAGGAAGTGGTGGTCAATGTACTGGAGCCTAATGGTGCCGTGTCGGCTGGACAGGACACGAACGGAAAGCAGAAAAAAAAGGAAAAGAAGGCGAAGCAAACAGGCGGTGAGATCGGGGGTGATGTGGCTGAGATAGAGAGTGGGGCGGATCACAAAGAAGAAGCTGGCAGTAAGAAGAAGAAGGCAAAGAAAGAGAAGAATGGGCTGGTGGAGGAGACTATGGCAAATGAAGTCTTTGAGAAGAAGAAGAAGAAGGACAAGGGGGCGAACGGGAGTGTTGGGGTTTCCAGTGAAGGGGGAGATCTGGGTTCGGCGAGGGCAGCATTGAATATGGTGGTCACGGGGAGGGATGCAAACACCGCAAAGTTCCGGCCGCTGCAAACGTTTGACGAAGCGAACCTCCCCGAGGTGATGATCCGGACTCTGATTTTAGGGTTCCCCCGTTTCCACCATTACCATGTTGTTTGGGTCTGCCCAATTGTGCACCACCCGCCATCGAGACAATTTTAGGCTGTCTTTGCCTTCCTTGTCTTCTAAAGTTTACAGTGAGTTGGCACTATGTCCTCCAGCATTGTTAGTTCTTAGACTTTTAGGATGATGAGTCAGCTTTGTGTCTCAACATTTTGTGGAGTGCCTTAATCTAGTGTTTTGGCAAAAAAAGGGCTGTGGATATCGAAGTGCATGGGTCCAGCTGGGGAACGCAAACCATCATTTTTAGGGCAATCAAGTCGGCATGATCATTTCAATTGCCGATTCCATTCTGCTCTAGGATGCGCCAACTTCGTCTTGCCCCCCTGTTGAAAGAACTGTACAAGCAACTTTCTACGTCTATGAATTGGACGTATTGAACCTAGTCTGATCGTCTGTCTAGACAAACGGTCCTGTTCCAGCAAATCTCTCCCATGCTTCACGAGCTTTCCCCTCTTTCCTGATTGAGCGCCAGGCTTGGCCCCATGTGGGGTGCTCCTACAATTCAATCCCGTTTTACCTGATTGAGCAATGTTGATCTCCCTACATACGCCCCTCCGTTTTTCCGATTCTGCAAAAGATTGGTCCTGCCTCTGTGTGGCTCCCCAGAGTTTTGTGCAACGTGGACTGACTTCGACTCCAGATTCTGTTCCCTTCTTCCCCCCCAAGGTCACAGACACCCTCTCCATTATACGGGCCCAGGCTTGCGCTGTGTTCCCTGATTCTCAGAATTGAGAATACTACATTCGTACATGTCAAAACCAAAATCTCAGAATCACAACATTCACTTCAAGGCTGTGCTTTATGCCTACCCCGCACTAGCTTCAAGCATGACTGCGCCCTCCTATTTTTCCTCGAAAAGCACTACTCCAATTCAACTCTTGTTCCAGTAGGTCAGTAGTCTAATTATCCCGTCTTATCGTCCAGGTTTTACTCCACGGCTGTGCCGGCTTCGCCTCCCCCTCCCCCATCCAGGCGCAGGCCTGGCCGATCGCCCTTGCCGGGCGAGATCTCATCGGGATTGCCAAGACAGGCTCTGGGAAGACGATAGCATTCGCCGTCCCTGCTCTTTCTCACATCACTAAGCTCGGAAAGCCGCCCAAGTCGCCCGCGTGCCTGGTGCTCGCGCCCACTAGGGAGCTCGCAATCCAGGTCAGCGTGCTCCTGTGGAAAGCAACGTTGAGGTGTCGCAATTCGTTCAAATTGTGATTCAACCCCAAGTTCTAGTCCTGTGATAAGAGAGAATCTTCAATCATCATAGACGGGCCCGTATTGCAAAGATGTTTGAAGCGCACAAGTGCAGACCCCATGGCGTGTGGTCTCCTAGTTCTGGCCCATACGAAGTCGTGACTGTCAGTTGAACACGTTGAAGTAGATTTTCATCAAAGTTCCGGCCAGCACCACGACGACAAATTTTGAAAGCTCCACATCGACGTCTCAGTTTCTTCTCCACTATCACCCTTCTGCAGTCCCTCAGAAGAGGCACCACTGATGCTTTCAATCCTCTCCGCCGGCAAGATACATAACACCCACATTCTCAATTGACTAGCATCTCTGTCTGTAAACAACACACTCAAACTTCCAACATGCAGATTTGGAACAATGCCTTATTTGCATCGTGATTGACTTCGTTCCTCTCCTTCTTCCCACCAGATTGCGGAGGTGTTCGAGAACGCTGGCAAGCGGTGCGGCGTCAAGACCGTGTGCGTCTACGGGGGGGTCCCTAAGGGCCCGCAAAAAGCGGCGATTCGGGCAGGGGCGACCGTCGTGGTTGCGACACCTGGCAGGTATGCCGCCGGCATTTAGACAATTTCGTCTCTTTTGTCGGTTCCACGGTCCAGCCTTTTCCGAATGCCAGGATCCAAAGGAATCATGTTTTGAAGGCCCCGCGAATCTAGCTACAGTCAGTCATAAGGAGCTAAACAAGGAGCCGTACTGAGTCCTTTGGCTACGAGCTGTCCCTAGCACAAGGTTGATCTTTCGTGCATTTCACTCTGCAAAGGGGTGAAGCTTGCGACATCTTAACAAGCTGTTGCAGCCGTTCCAGCCGTTGTGGTATTCTCTGCATACCTGCTCTTTTGAACAAAGTTTCGGAGCATTGGCAGGATTATATTCGACGAGGTTCGTGCTACAGTATGCTTGACCTGAGTCGTGGTTGCTTGGCAGGCTGCGAGATCTGGGCAATGGAGGCGCATGCTAGTCAGTTTTAACCTGGTTCTAACTGGCTGGTTAAGTCGTTCTTAACCTGCTTCGTTATTCCCTGGCAGGCTGCAGGATCTGGTCGATGAAGGCGCGTGCGCCATCGGGCAGTGCGGCATGCTTGTCCTCGACGAGGCGGATAGGATGCTGGACCTGGGATTCGAGCCGGCGATTCGGAAGATCATTGGGCTGCTGCCGAAAGGTGCGCGCTTATCTCTCTGTTTGCGTTTTCTGTTCATTCCTTTATTTCACCATCCCGTACGTCTCCTCGGAGGTCACAAACTATGAGCTTTTGCTCCTCGGACTCTCGTTGACCTTTGGTCCAGCATGCTAAGACTCCCTTGGGTTTCGAGTTATCCGTCTTCAAGTTTTTAGGAACACAACATGCAGTCTGATCAGACTAGTTTGATTTCACGTGATTCCAAGAATGGGCAAGACGGACCTGCAACACGTCCAAACATGTCAAACAAGGGTTTCAAGTTGGATGGCCTCGACATGGACGTTCCGCTTGCGGTTGCATACCTCACAAGATGTCCAACAGTTTTTCTTTCTTGGCTGATCTGACGTCGCAACTTGGAGGAAATTGGATATCCACTTCTTTGTTCCAAATTCCCCTCATCCCTTTGTTCCTTTCTTCCTTTGAAGTTTTTATTTTCCTCGTGCGCAGCCCACCAGACGTCCATGTTCAGTGCCACGTGGCCCCCCGAGGTGGCCAAGCTGGCCGCCGAGTTCCTGAGGGATCCCCTCAAGATCACCATCGGGTCTGAGGACCTGACGGCTAACCACGACGTAACCCAAATTGTGGAGGTGTGCGAGCCGACGGGGAGGGAACCGAAGCTGGAGCAACTGCTGAGAAAGTACCATGCGGACAGAAAGTGAGCTGCTTATCTGCATTCCTTGTTCTGCCTTTGCACCTTGTCTTTCTCAGGGACAAGGTTTGCATGCGATCTTGCAGCCCGGAACGCGTCACCCTAGGGTAGGAGGAACCTACTTTCGCATCTTTCAAGTCGGTGACGCAAGTCTGAAAAGTTGTAAACGTTTGTCCCGGATGAGTAGGCAGTCGCTCTGCTGAGTCAGGTCTGGAAAGCCATCAGAATATGGCCACTACAGAGAGTTTGAACCCCTTCTTTTCAACCATTGGAACGTTTACGCTCGTCTTTGTACCCATCCAATTTATGGCAAGGATATTGGTCGGTTTGATGCCCCACGCCAAGTTGCGCTTTCGATCTGTCTCTTTTGTCTTCGATCAAATCTACGCCCTTGGATAGCAGCACAGGTTAGGGCGCAAATTGGGTTAAGTTTGGCATACACACCAGCAGAGTCCTGCCATTATGCAATTTGCACTTTGAAGACCACTAACTTTGACTCCCTGCCAAATTTCCAGGACGCGCGTGCTCGTGTTCGTTCTCTACAAAAAGGAGGCCGCCCAAATGGAGACCTACCTGACGCGCAAGGGCTGGAAAGCGGTGGCAATCCACGGGGACAAGGGTCAAGCAGACCGGTCCAGTGCTCTCCAACATTTTCGGGACGGCACCATCCCCCTGCTGGTGAGTAACGCTCCCTAGTTTCCCGTCTCAAGAGTGCTAGGTATCTGGCTGTCCATTAGAGCAAGGGATAGGTCAACCTCTGACGTGTTTTGTTTGGGGACTGCGAAGTTTCCACCGACGTGGCAACACGTGGTCTTGGAATCGACCGCAGAAGTCCTCTTCTTTTAGCTCCAGCGACGGTGAAGGACTCTGTGCAAGTTCCATTTTTTAGATTTGTCGTACTTGAGCTCTAGCTTCCAAAGTCGTTCAAGCCGTATTTGATAGTTTTGCGCTGCAGCTGGTCATTGTCGTGGCGACTCGTGCGCTCGACATCTCTGACTTCGAGGCCGCCATGATCTGCAACTTAAAAACGCTACAATGAGAAGGCTTTCACTTTGCAGTTTGCGACTGACGTGGCCTCGACATCCCGAACGTGAAGTACGTCATCAACTACAGCTTCCCGCTCACGGCCGAGGACTACGTGCACTGCTCTTGGATTTCTTTCTAGAGGACCTCGCATCATTTAAAGGCTACAATTAACTGGAAGGCCTTTCTACTGCAGATTGCGACTGACGTGGCGGCCCGTGGGCTCGACATCCCGAACGTGGAGTACGTCATCAACTACAGCTTCCCGCTCACGGCCGAGGATTACGTGCACCGCATCGGGCGGACGGGGCGCGCCGGGAAGAAGGGTATCGCGCACACGTTTTTCACGGTGAACGACAAAGCGCGCGCGGGGGAGCTGCAGAACATTCTGCGGGAGGCGGGGCAACCGGTGCCCGAGGCGCTAACCGCCTTCGGGACGACGGTCAAGAAGAAGGTGAGATTCTGCCTAAGACTTTTGTCTCGTTGGTGTGACCCCCTTCGTTTGGCTGCTGTTTGGTCGGTTAAATTTTGCAGCCGGCAGTTGAGAGCCCTGAAAAGGCGGTTGTCGATAGTCGTGAGCGGTGCCAAAGGCGTTGACCCCTATGGGCATGACGAAAGTGGAATTGTGGATTGAGCTGAACCTCAGCGGTTGTCTCCTTGGTTTGGGTTGTTTCGTCGCGGACTATTGATCAACTTCTGCCAAGGCAGGTGGTAGCCCGATCCCTGGAAAGCACGTTCTGGGCAGTCCTGGCAATGTGATGCCGTTCAATTGCAGAATCGTGTGCTGAAGGACGGGTTCAATGATCTCAGCGTGAAGTGTGCGGTATTGTACAAACCCTCTTTGGCCACGACACTGAACGTGCGACTTGTTTGCGGAGTTTGATCCGATCCGTCCTAACCGCATGTGTGCTGATAATCCCCAACGGGTTGTCAAAAGAGACAATCGCATTGGGAAGGACCTCTTTTTCTTTGTTCACAGGTCTGAGATAATTTGTGCTGAATTCTTCAGTGTGGCCCTGTTTGCAAGACCTCGATTTGTGTATTGCGGTCTCTTTTAGATTGAGCTGGTGTGACCAAGAAAACAATTTTTAGGTTTGTCTCCACGATCACGCTGTTCAGATCTTGCATGTAATGTTGGCTCAGCGGCTTGTTGGTGTGTGCGTGTAGGAATCCAAGCTCTACGGGGCTCACTTCCGAGAGGTTGACCTGGACGCAAAGGCGACGAAGATATCGTTCGACAGTGACGACGAGTAGGTTTATCTTTGACAATTATTGGATTATATAACTCTATGAAGATTTGAGTTTGTAAGGAAAGGTACCTGGAATAAAAGTGGATCGTTATCGAATGTACAGTGTTTTGATTCTTCCCGTCCTCCACTAAGCCAAGTTCCTAAACTTGCAGTGCTGATCATGCAATGAAAAGGAATGTGTTTGCAATATTGTGCGGTCGGCGCTCATCGGCATTGCCTGGCCGGTGTGGAAGGTGCATATCGCGTTCGACTGCCACTGATGATCGGACCGGTCACGTCACTTTGAAGCGAAGAACCTGGCAAAGCTCTACTAGCTAAGCTAGCGTGTGGGCGTCATTGCAGTTTGAATTGTTGTCCGAAAGGCTCCACGCGTCCAGCGAGCATGTCGAATATGGCGCTGATTCATAAGTTGCACCGCTCATATACGATGTGGACGGGCCGTGGCATGCATGGCCGGGCGGGCCACACATGGAGTTGCACGTTCATCATACGTTACGAATCAAAGTTAGTGTATCATACTACATGTTTGCTGCATACATGGCGCACGATTACTTTTCCCGGTGCCGGCCCCTGGGGACGTCGAGCACCGCCACGCTCTCCGCTATAGGCTCGCCCAACCAATGTTGATTAATATACGCAGTGAATATATTCAATTCATTCCATCATGGCATCATGTGCGCCGTTTAATTTTGAGTTGGACGTTGACGTAGAATCAACGAGAAGAATGAGGCATGCCGCGCTGACTTGCTCTGGTGAGCGAGAATTGTGTCAGTACGTTGCTAGCTTTCATTTTTGAGCTCGAATCCAATAAAACATTGGAGGTCATTCACTTCTATGCATATTTAGCTGGCTGACCCATCCATTCCATACGCGGCCAGCGTAACTGCGCGCGCGCATGCGCTCGACAGAAAGGAAGCATGTACTGAACAGCTTAAAAGCTTATAAGCCTCCGCAGATGTTTGAGAACGAGCCGCGCCGCGGTGCCATTGCACAGACCGTCAGATCACGAGTGACATGCCATGCATATGTCCAACAGTGCACTGGCACTGAGTAAACTTCACTAACGCGCCCGCAAACCAAATGCTGAAGAATTGCAGTCCTCGACCTGTCGAAATTGACAAGAGCTTGGAGCATTCATGATTGCGAAGGATTCCTGCAACCAACACACTAGACACTGCGCTTTTTAAGCTGTACTTATATTAAGTACAGACTTGTCCACTTATACTCGATTCTAGTCTTGTCCTTGCCTGTGCAGACTTAAAAGCAGAGGAACTACCCAGAAAATAGATTATATTTGCCGGCCGGCCACTGCATGATAGGCCGAAAACCGTTGACGACAGAACCTATCATTCGCAATAACAAAACTGCGTAACCGACATTTACAGCTGATAGGCAAGCCGATGATACTCAAGGTACACTCCCTCATCGTTGTTCTTGAGTTGAGACACCAGATTCGAGCAATCGTTCATCATCACTTCGGGACCTGCAGGAAACACACAAATCATTTCAGTCATCAAGACCTAGACATTCAAAGGAATCTGAATATCTAAACATGAGTACATCGACGAAGTTGCGAGTTGATCCGATGATCACCCCATTTCCCCAACCACTGAATCATATCGGCCGAAGAATACCAATCAGTTGCTCGCAAATCTGCATCATGTTGGGCCGGTTATTTGTAGTTTTATATCGAACACCCAATGCCACATACGAAGCCAAAACAAACCAGCATTTCATTTGCACAGGGGCACTGCAAAAACGGCAACGGAAAAGAGGAGCTTGGACGAGCGGAGCTGTCATTACCGGCACAGCAAATGGCAACCCTCGTCGAAGCCTTCTCATTTACGATGATGCTTTCGAGGGCAGTCCTGAGGTCGGGGCGCCCCTGCTCGATGTTGACTTCCAGGCCCAACTCGTTGAAGCTGACTCTTGTGGTAGACTGCAAGGAAAGCCAAAAAGAAGCGGTTAAAAACGCGGTTAACAAGGTTATTTTATGCGTCCAAGGGACTGGAATGGATCGCTTCAAACGAACAGGGCCGCTCTCTTCTCCTCGAGCGTTGCCTGACGATGTCCCTAAAATTAGAAGGGCGGCGTCCCCTGACGTTGATCTCCAGCGACATACAGCCCGTAAAAGAGGCCAGAGCGTCGCTGCGAAAAAGGTGACCACGTGCAACTTTTGGGCGATCGCCACCGCAGAAGAGTGCCGGGAAACGTTCTGCCGACGCCGACTTCCAACATGGAGCGCCAATCTTTGTTTGCACGGTTCTACGCCTATCTGATCCCTTCTGTCTGTCGAGCTTGCGTTGCTTGCAAATCGAGCCACGAGTTGCGGCGCGCTTACGACGGACGGGTGATCGGGGCTCTCGTACACGTCCTCAGCGGACGCCAGCTGTGACGCTTGGATGACGTCGTCCCTTCTGTAGCGCAAATACCTGCAAAGATAGTATTAACATAAGTACGCAGACTATGTATCGGCAAACTAGCTTAAAAGTCCTAGCGCTTCCGGGTTCAGAATATTTTGAAAGCGATCCAGACAGTTTGAGACAGGAACCCCACGGGAGCACAAGGTGTGCCAAACAAAAAGTCAACACGTCAACTCAACAAGAATCAAGAGACGGTCCAGTTCGTTCTGCCCGAGTGATTTTGGTCTCGCTTTTGTAACCTGGCGTTAAGTTTTGGACATGGGACAGAGTTCCGGATTTGGCACGAACAGCAATCTCTTTCTTCAGTGCCGGGCAGGGGAAGGCAGTCCATCTTGAATGTCAGCCAAAGGAATATAACAGGGCGCCTTTGCCTTGATCAGAGCAAAACCGGATCATTCCGCTCCGGAAAGTGGCGGACGAGCCGCAGCTAGGCCACGGTTCAAAGCCGGGGTCACAGAGATCAGGAGCTCATTTCCGTACATATCGGAGCAGTTTCCTAACAATTCGAACCTGTTCTCTGCAAATCGACCCTGATATCGGCCCTGAACCGGGGCCTAGCTCCGGTTTTCCCGGAGTGGAAGGATCCGGTTCGGCTCCGGTGTAAAGCGAAGGCGCCCTGTGCGTTCAGAAGTTGGTCACTGACCTGTAGAGGTGCCTGGGGAAAATCACCACAGCTACTGGCAGCCCGATCGACGTAACGGAGAGCAGAACGGTGTAGAACAGACCCGCCTGCCAATGAAGGGCGAATGCTCATTCAAAGCTTCACAAAGGTAGCCTTAACCGAAGCGGTTGTCGAAGATTTCAATCCAGAATCCTTCAGCTGATCCTTGATCAAACTGTGAAAGCCGGAGATCCGTGAAATGGACGTCAAAAGTTTCTATGCAATTGCAGATATAGTCACTGACAAGCTTTGTTTAGTTGCACCTCCTTTGAGCTTGGATGTCGAAGCAGAAAACATGAAGCACTCTCACCTCGGAATCTGCCCTAAACTGAGATTAGTAAAAAGCTGTTCAGAGACGCTAGAAACGTTTGCAAAAAGCGGCTCTTGCTTTTACCTGCCAGTATTTTGGTCTGGTGAAGTACGTCTCCACGTACTCCGAGTAGAAGCTCTGGCAAAGAACCAGGCCACACCAGCCGCCGATCCACGTCATCACGATTACAAGGAGCGTCTCCAGCTCGTTGAAGGACTTGGGCTGAATCGGCCTGTACGTGGAGTAAACCAGGTTAGTGAGATCAGATTTCGATGCGGTGCACATCCATTCGCCTTTTTCGGACTTGTGTCTCGCTTCTTAAAAGCAAAGCGCATTCCAAGGTGAAACAGCTTGACCCATCACGGCAAAACTTACCAACCGGACGAATCTGGTCTCCGCTCTTTCTGTGCCGCGCGTCAGGCGGTGGCTATATTGATCTCCAGTTTCAATACGAGTCGGCGTCGGAACAGAAAGAAACGGAACGGAATAGAACGTTCTCTTAAGAACAACTCTATTTCGATGAAGCCGTAACGAATTCTCACCTCGCGTAATCCCAGAAGAAGCTGGACGCCCCTGAAATCATGACGTCACCACAGCGCTGTGATTCAGCCGGGGCGCTACTAGACTTTCCAGCATCAACGTTAGTCGTCTCCGGCACTTCACGACCCACGTCTACGTTGAATTTGGAGCTTTTGAAGCTTGGGTTCGCCGTTGGTACCGTGGACTCTTCGCCGGTGTAGAAGAGACGGGCGCTGAGCCACTTCTCCCTGTAGAAGACGACAAGAGAGGTGATCTAATGTGAGGCAAGAGGCTTCAGATTAGTTAGAGGCCGGAAGCCGCGTCAGAACGACTCTACACCGGATCTAGGATCAGCGTAGCAATTCTTGATGACAAACTAAGGTGGCGAAAGGAAGCTGAGAAGCAGAGAAGACGTCGCAACTAAAAGTCACGGCTAAAGTTGGTTTGCGCGGATTTATCAGGACGGAGTTCCTAAACGAAGTCGAATGCCTCGAAAAATTCCGAAAAGGGCTTTGAGGTAACGTCACTAACAGCCGTGTGACTGCAAATGGATCTGACAAGCGGAAATGGAAGCCCTTCATATCAGTTCAGTATTATTGAAAAGCGCCTACTCCAACACTTACTGAGTTTCTACCGAATCCGTACGCTTTAGGATGTCAACAAGCGCTCACTGTAACGCGGCCGCCATGTCCCTCGTGAGAAGATGGAACTCCGCCTTGTGACGGGCACACCAGTACAGAACCACGTGCTTAGGTACGTCATCCTGCGAGCCAGCCCCGCGCGCGGAGAGCATGTCTTGCAGGAGCGAGATGAGCGGCACAACCTGTAGAGAGGAGCATAAAAAATAGAGGAATCTGGGCGAAAAGTGTGTTCATGCTCCTACCAAACCTGGGCGGATTGGGTGGAGCCAAGTAACAAAACTTTCGCTCTGTGAAAGTACCTGGAAGATGCGACTACTGTAGGTTCAAGCATGATATACTGTGCACAAAATTCTCTAGCGCTAACCGGCGCGAGCTAAGCATATGCTTTGCGCGAGCCTCCGTCAATCGGAGACACATCATGATCGAGATTTTAGTGTTCAAGGTACTACATGATCACTTTCTGCCGATCAATCTGGAATCCATAGCTCTTTAACCTCTCGCTTTCCGAGCATGTTCTCACGAATTGTGTGTCGAGTTTTTCAGAGCTCCAAAGGATCGATCGCTGAAAGGTATAGAGGGAATTTCGGGGAGTCGTTTTCACCCCAATGCCGCCCACGTGGAGGTTTTTGGACAAGACCGGTAATTAACCTTGCTAAAGGCTGGTTAATGCCCGTCAGTTTATAGGAAAGAAATCATTTCTTAAACAGCCCATAAAAATAATTGGTTTTCGACCGACAAGAAAAACTTCACTCGTGTGATCGACGAGTTTCGGGGAGTTGTTCTCACCCCGATGCCGCCTGCGTAGAGATGGACGACGTCGTATTTGCGCCACTGGAAGGAGGTCTCGCCTCCAAACGGGCCGCTGAGCCGCACCGCCAGTACCTCTCCGTTCTTCAAGCGGTCGATGAATTCCTGGAACGAGAGAAGAGGTTCATTTATCTTCCCTCATACTGTTAATTCGTAATATAATAAGTAGGAAACTTCAAAAGAGTCGCAAGGTGCATGAGGGCCCTCCGTTCGAGCATTCCGCCGAACCCACTGCTCGAGGTCCTAGATTGAGGGCTGCTAAGGCTGGGTCAGAATGAAAACCAAACCGAGCAGAAAACTCTGATCAAGCTAACCAAAGCAATGCGAGACACCTTCAAAGGTGTCTCCTGGATACAGTCCACAGAAGCGGTTCCCGCACTGCGCGCCGTTCGTGCAGGCACACCGTTTCGGTCAAGCTAACCCAAAATTGCAGGCTGGTAACCCATTTTCGCCAGTTCGAAAAATTCTCCTGATCACAGTCTCTGAAAGCGCGTGCGCTACGGCGACGTGACGCGGCCGCGCGCGCAATAGCAACCTGACGCGACGCGTGCGCACCCGGACGCGCGCGCACTCACCGCTGTCCACTTTCCGTAGCGCTTCATGCTGATCAGGATCTCCTGGCTGCCGCCATCCAATGGGCACGCAGAAATCGTATCACCCTTCGCGATGCTGAACGGGTGGTACTGCCAGCGACTAATGTCTGGGAAGGCCACGTAGATGTCTTGCAGAGGGCTCAGCTTTATGTTCTGTATGCACAGACGGCTTAAAATTGGTGCACGCACGTGTTACTAGTCAGAACCGCGCAACGAATTATCTGGGCTCATGAAAGGAAGGTCCAAAAGGGTCGGGGTACGAATCACAGGGGCCGTGGATTACGCCACAAATGACGCAAATGAAAAGTTGCGAGTTAGCAATTCGCGTTACGCGAGGGAAAGTGGGTAAACAGATTCTGATGCGCGTCGCGGAGGCAAAAGGGCCCCCGGAACGGTGGCAGCAGCAGATAGGTTCGAGGGAGTGACGGGATGAAGCAGAGATGTTCGTCAATAAGACACAGAGCTTTTTCACGACCATTCGAGTCTGCTTCAGCGGTATCCGGAGCTCGTCATTCGTCAACCGTTTGGTCAGACGAATCTGAAAGGATGCATCTAACCCGGCAGCTTACATACCTTGTCGACCGAAAGTTTGATCATGACAACCGAGTCTTCTTCGCAGACGCCCTTTGCGATCGCTGTCGACGTGTTCTGGATCTGGCAAAGCCTGACTGCCAGGTCAGCCGCGTACAGAAGCAGGCCTGCGCAGCAAATGTAAATACTTCTTCTCAAACCCAGAAGCACTCAGGGAACAGAGAATTGCAAAAACCGAACTTCGACAAAGCGCACCTTGCGTCGGTATAGATCCTGGTATAATCTAGGCAGGCAAGCTGACAGCTGATCTCGTCTGAAGGCGTTGTACTCGTTGGGAGGACCGAACACAAAACGGCACTGATCGAGCTTTGTTACTTTGCACAAGTCACTCCTGAGGAGATGCAATCATTTCCGGTTTTCGATTTGGGCAGAATTGCTCACCTGGGAGCCAGCAAGCCCACATCCAGTAGTAGTGCATCTGAGCGAAAATGATGAAGCCCACGAACCCGATGAAGTGTGTTTTGTAGAAGAGCTGCACAATCAGCGTCCGACAGAAAGTCTGGTCATGTGCACCCTTTCACAGGCAGGTCGAAAGCATGTTGTGACGGTCTGAGCAATTCAATTTCCAGCTTCTACTTGAAGAGTCCAGATTCGATTCAGCTACATAAAGAAACCCTGCCTGTCCTTTGATCCTGGCAGAGCGATTCTGTCAGGCCGATCAAAGCAAGCGAACCGTCTTTGAGCATTTCTCAATCGATTCGAAAGCAAGGCAAGATGCCCGACCCCGGCCCCTACCTCGAAGTACTTGCGACGGATCCAGTCGAGGGATGTGAACCAGAGAGCGAGTCCAAAGAACCAGGCGATAGAGCCGGCGAAGAGGTTGATGGAATAACGCTGGCCCCAGTCGAAGAACTCGTGGAGGAATCTGGGACAAAACGTATTGGAGCTATTCAGCGAAAGCGCGGCCACTTTTCGGTCACCCGTCGGAAAGCTCTGGAGTTCAAATCGTCTGATTCCTTGATTGCTGTATGCTTTTTGTCACGAAACTATGACAAGTGGAGCTAGAGCAATCGAAAAGACAAGAGACAAACCCAGCAAAGGATTCCTCTGCCAAGGCTTTTTGACTCATTAATACCACAGCAAGCATGTCGAGTATGACACAACAACGAAAGCGAGGGGTCAAGTAAAAGTGAGTCGAGTACGGCTGACTCACTTGATTTCTGGGTTAGCGATCCAGTAGAGATAGTAAAAGAGGGCGTGCGCAGTCGTGGTCCACATGGCCACGTGTCCCAACCACCTGCGAAGAGAGTCATTTTGGCTCTTCTTTTCTGTACAAAGCTTCAGTTGGATCACCTACTTCAGAGTCGCAGGTTCATGACGGCGAAAGGTCTTGAGAAAGGAGCATTCACAGCTCAAATGAACAGCGTATTTGGAGAAGCCCGGTCGAAGTCAATCTTCTACAGCGTGCTAACCGAGTCAGCATCTTCTGATGTTTTGAATTTTCAAGTCAGTTAGAACCGTTCGGAGAACATTGAAGCATGCCAGGAATACTGAAGAGTTGGATAGTCAAAAAGAGGAGAAGTAAGGTTTTTCAGACATCAAAAAAAGGTCATCGGGACATGTTTCCTTTCTTTCTCTGAGCATGTACAAGCATGTCTGTAGTGGAAAAGAAGCTCGCCTGTGGTATCGAATGAGGTGCGGGAAGGGAATGCCGAACATGTAGTTCAGGAACGAGCTGTGGGAGATCGGGAAGAACAGGAGGGCAAAGTCCACGAACAGTATCCAACCCCAGGCAATGGCAATCCTGTAAGGAAGAAGGGCAATTCCCATCAGCTGGCGAGCACGGAAATAGCAAGCAAGACAAAGAAGGGCAGACGGTCAGATTTGTAATAACGCTAGAAACAAGAGAAGGGTCTCGTGAAGGGCCCAAACGCAACTTCAGAATTCTCCGGAACTTTCGATTGTCGAGCAGACTTTGGAAAATGGCGAGTTTTGAACATCCGGAAAGCCAAGTAGACTGGGGATTCAGATTCTCGACGTACCTGTCGAGCGCGTATACGCTCTTGGGTACGTTGTAGTAGAGACCAAGCGCGTCCCCTGCAACAGGATTGAGATGAAATCTGATCGAAGCTACGTTCTTAGACAGGGAAGAGCAAAATTTTTGCCAACTGGTGTAATCCATTTGTACGATGCAGTATTTATAGGTCCTCTCCGGAGAGGTTAAAATTTGTATATCCTATAGTTAATATAAGAGGCCTTTGGGTTGCCCAGGAAACCATATATCAGCAGTATCAACTGATTGTATAAAAGTACCTCCTAATACTTCAGGTATTTCTTTGTGATTAAAGTAGACACGTAAGCCTGGTTTGCTCATATTCTTCGAAAGAATCAGAGAAGATTCGTATAGACTCTTTCAAACGAGAAATAAGTAGGACTTCCAGCATTTTTTCAAAATTCGTCCGAATTATCTGCAGCATGTTTGTCACTGTATATCGACGCCAAAGGGTCAGTTAGGGGGAGCTCAGAGGAAAGAGTGCCTTACACGCGTCGAATCGACCCTGGTAGTAAGTCATGTGGCTCCATAGGCAGACGAAGTGGGCCGCGATCCAGCTCGCGATCAGCAGGAACTCGCTCAGAGACATGCCGGAATAACACCAGAGCCAAAACCGGCGGGGCGGGATTTCCCAGGCGAATATACGCCGGACCTGCACAAGAACACCCTTCTTTTTAAGGTTTTCGCTCTTGATAATGAGTCGAACCAGGGGTTGACCACGTTTTTCTTGGTATAAGGGCAGTTAAGATCAGCCAGAAAACAGGCTCGGTTGAACTTGGTCTCTCTTCGTGAAACGTATGGGCCATATATGAAACGCAGTAAAGCTGAAGAAGGTGCAAGTTGTGCAGTTCGCTTTTTGCACGGAATACTTTACTTTCAGCAGCTATTATGTACACAGGAAGCGGTGCTGAATATGAACCCGTTATGCTGGACATCTGCTGCCATAAAGGTGCCAATCGCAAGCATCTAAGAACCGACAAGTAATTCCAAACAAGGTCCGCAAAACGCATTAACCTGAAGCTCAAAGTGCAGACTACAGTGACCCGCTCAATAGCCAAGCTCATCATTCCTCACCCACTCAAGTCCTTCGTGGGCGGTTTACCCAAGTACCATGTTTTTGTAGTCTGCCCGGGTCATCTCTTTTTTTGGTAGCATCCGAGCGAGGGAGATGCAGACGGCGGCAACTAGAGGCGGCGCGATGCAGGTGATTGCAAAGAGGGCGTCCCAGCCGTAGACGACGTAGTAACCTGGTTCCATCATATGGTTCCTGTGATAGGAAGGACAATCACCTGTTCAGAGTCCCGTACACACGACCTCAGCAAAGAGGAACAGAGGAAACCAGCCTCTGAGTATTTAAAACTCTCATGGACAAACCGCTGTGGAGGTTCAAACACGGAGTGATCTTATAAAGCCTCTTGATTCGGTAAAGACAATTTCGTATGTATCAGCATCTTGAGATGAAGCAAAGAGTAGACCAGTTTTTAATGTGAGTGGATCCACTAGAGCTTATGAAGACAGCGTACAAAGTGCCTTCACTTCATTAGAACGCCCTTGACAACCGCCAACAGCCATCAATCTGCAAGATCAAGTGAGATCTGCCGCCACTAGCACTAGATCAGTGTTTGAGCGCGGAAACCTTGCGAGCTTTAAAGGACGCAGTAAGCCAGATGTCTTAGGAAGAAAGCTGATCAAATGGCTGCGATACTTGAGCCTCAGCCCAAGTCACTACTAGCAATAGATCAGTGTTTGAGCTCGCAAAGCTTGATAGCTTCATTAAGAACGCAGTTGTACAACCTCAATCTCATCTGACTTAGAAGAAAATATGATCAAATGGCTGCCTTACCTGAGCTCCAGCCCAAGTCGCACGTCTTCCCAGAACTTGCCCTTTATGTGCACCCAACACCACGTGGGCAGGTTAAAGGTGATCTGCCAGAACACGAAGACGAGCACGCACGCCCAAGCGATTGCGATCAGCACCGAGCGCAGGATGCTGCAGAGTAGCAGCAAACCGCTCGAGTGTTCTCTTGAGGGAAGAACCTCCCCTTTAAGGTTCTCCATACTGCTGACTGGCTGGAAGCCTCCGCTTACTGAGCTGGAAGCAGCCACCTGCAGTGCTACAGTGCGTTAGATTTATATTTAGGAGCTGCTGAGCTGTTCAGCACTAGAGGTGGAGTACGTTCAAAAATTGTGGTTTGTCATTCTGAGCTTCTCTAAGCACCAATTTTGGAAGCAGCAATGCTGACGGTGTGATCGCTCATAGCGCAGAAACGTAACTACCTACTCCCAACGGAGAGTGTGGGTGAACTAAGAATCGAATCTGGAAGGTTTCCAAAAGTCGCAGACGGATCTAGGTCAGGGAGCTACCTCATGTTCATGTCTTGCTTGCAATAGGGTACTGCAGCAACACTTCACTGCCTCTGCAGCCTTTGTTAACGGTGAGGTAATACCACTAGTACCTGCATCTTCTCTAAAAGAAGCCTCGTCAGCTCATGACGACTCACTCTTCAGTGGAACACGATCGATATTTACAGATTGCATGATTGCCGTAGAATGTAATGGGTACTCTATCTCTAGTGCTATCAGCTTCCGGATGTCGCTGTTTGCACGGACATGCTCAGGTTCAGATGGTCCGTGGAAGCTAATACAAGCACCCATGTGTAATTGGAGCGTGTAAGGCGATGCCCAAATTGTTTTGACCTATGTGTAGCTAATTTTCTACGGCGAATAAAGATCCTAATCATGCGGAAGGGGGAACATGTGCAGGTAATACTCATGCAAAGCGGGCTAAAGAGTGATACAGATGTGACGATAGTGCGGGGGCGCAACTCATAATGGCGTATCACGTTTGTGCTGTAGCGCACCTAGTACGGTAATATGCTCATTGCTCACAGTTCTAGGTTAGCTGGGTATCTAGAAAGGCTAAATTCTAGGTAATAGCCTTGAAAGGCCGGACGGCGAGTTCATCAGGAGTTTAGCTGACAATCTTCAAGGTGCGATCGTCAGGATGCAAGTCCGCATGTCGACATCGTGCTCAGAGTAAGCATGATCATAATGTCCCGAGTGCGAGCCGACGACCGTCCGACCGCCCAGGCCGCTTCTACCGACCCTCTGACCGACCGGTCGTCAACTCAAGTCTGGGTGGCCGAGCGACCGGTCCACTCAACCGAGAGGCCGCGGTAGGCATGGCCTAATACCGTACGTCAGAATGAGCGGTATTAGCTCGGTATTCTACACTTTCCGACCGCTTTTACCGGTACGAACGCGAGCTGGACTCTCGAGTCTGGAGTCTGGACTGTGGAGACTCGACTCCGCGGCAGTCTGGGGTCCAAGCCCAGCTCCTACTGTCCCAGGGGCTCCTAAGAACAGCTCGGATCACACTAGATCCACTGGTGACTGGGGTATATCATACCTAGCTGGGGTACTCGGCTACTCAAACCACAGGCATAGCCTGCGCATGCAAAAGCTATTAGCTCCAGCTAGATCAAAAAGAACGGCTCGGTTCTGTGTGATAGCTAATATACGTTACTAAGGCCGGGTGGTGTGCGCAGTACTCTTAGAACTAGTCGGCAGTGCCCGGTTGGGGTCTTTCAGTATGATCGGGGTGAATTTGAAAGATTACTGATTAGGCATGACCCCGCTAGTCCTAGATCCTGACTGCTCTCAAATATTCGCTCAACCTCAGTACTAGTCAAGCTGTTGACAAAGACCAGGACGATGTAACACTGTAGTCTGTGTAATACGTACCCTGGTTGCTTATCACCGTACCTAGCTTGAGGGAGAGCATCTTCATTAAGGTACCCGCAAAAGAAGCTGGGCCTCAACCTCTGCTATCGTGGAGAAAGAACAAAGCCTCGTTGGCCTTTGCTGACCAGGTTCTTCCTACACAAGCTATCCTAGGGTGCCTAATGGCTGCCCCACGCTTGAACAGAGCTCTCCTTCTTGTCGCGCTTTCGGCGGCCTACTTCGTTGCAACCTTACCATACCCAGCTGCTGCCGAGCGAAATGCTGCTGCCCCAAATGCAAACGAAGTTCTTCCAACTCCGGTCAACGTGGAAGAGGCGTGCACAAAAGAGGTATTCCACAGCTTGACACACCACTATCGCAGCTGCAGCCGGAGTTTCTTTCATGTTGAAGACCCAGGTGACGTGTGCCAATCTGAGAAGCTTTGAGTCACGTCCTACACGCCTCGGTCTCAGCAATGTTCGAGGTTCAGAGTTCATTACACCCAAATCATGAGGTGATAAGCTGTTCTCATCAGCTAGGCAGTAGTTCTTTGCAGTCAAACATGTATGCTAGTCGACTTGAAGGAAAGGGTTCCAAGTTCGAATGAAATGGCTTGCCTTTTGGTGCGCAAAGCAATCACACGTGTGCTACTTGTTAATCTGCTGTTTTGTAATCATGAAAGGGACTCAGATCTTGCAGCTCCGAGCTGAAGTTCAGTAGATGGCATTCGACTGAGGCTATTAAATAGGAGAACTGATTTCGGCAGCTGGCCGCATGTTACCTTCAGCGCAGCTAAGTGAACTCGTTCTTCTCCATGTGGCATGCTAGCCACCGTGCCACCAAAGGAAGGGACATCAGATGTGGATCTCTTTGAGAGTGCTGAGCTTGAGCAACCTTCACAACGTCCTGGGGATTAATATTGTAGCACATAAACAGGTCTGTGTCTGTTGACTGCTCTTTCAAAGCAGCGCCTGGTTGTTCCGTTGCCTCAAGGTGAGCTGTACCATATTGCAGTGACCAGAGACTTCTTCTCTCTACATATACTAGTACTGGGCTTCTGAGCTGACGTTCTCGTCATCCCTTATTCTTCAGATGAAGACTGCTGCGAGGGACTGGCCCACTTCTACGGCCCCCAGTCGCCGATGCCCTCCCGCAACTGCTTCTGTGACGCGACGTATGCCGCCTGGTTCACCAAGATGTAGGTGTTTGAAAACCGTTCCTACTACCTGATGGCGACAGCGTTCAAGGTTTGCAAGTAAGTAGACGCTGCCAAGAGCATGCTGCAAAGCAACGAGGCATCTTTTGATCAGACTGCTTTCTACCAATGAAATGTACTAAATTAAAGTATGGGGACTGCCACGGTTTCAATCTACAGATAGAGCCAAATGTCGAACTTAGGAAAGCAACACTTCCATACTCATAAAGTCTTAGGTAGCAAAGAGGTCTCCCAGAAGAAAGAAGAGAGCAGCCCTGCAATTTGCGTTGACCTTGAATCTGTTGAATCTGTATGCTTGTATGAGATTATCAATCAGTGGCGTCTCCTTGCGCTTAAAGAACCGCACTAAAGATTATGTTAGTACTAAAGTTATATCCTCTGTTCGGCGAGCTGCATCGACCCAAGTAAACTGTTATTTCGGACTCCCTCAGTAAGTTGTTAGCTTCTTCTCTACGCTTCTGCATCAGAGGCTTCTAGGGTTCGCAGGAACGCTTGAAGCCAAGTAAGAGTCCATCGAGGTGCCCTTCTAAACCGTATGGTCGTGCTATCTCCCAGCATCTAGTTAATGCCGATCTTCAAGCTCTAATCAGGGACATGAGTCTGCTTTCCACGAGAAGCTTTTGCACTCAACTACGATTGGTCAAAAGGGAGCTGTCGAAACACTGACATGAACCACGTCCCCTTTGTTAGACATCATCCAACGGATCACAAAGCGGAACTGGTTGATGCTGACTTCATCCTGTGTTTTCAGGAACTTTAACATCACCGTTGGTTACTTTGACGACGGGGAGGGCCCTTGCGCGGGGAAAGAGTACTCCGCAGAAGACGTTGAAGGGACGTGCATCAATTGTTACAAAGACGGGCCACATGCTTCCCTTGCAGACTGGCTATCCCGCTTGGATCAGGACTGGGGGATTGCGATGTCGTTTGCCATCTTCTGGGTTTCCTGTAAGCGGTTTTGGCCCCGAATTATCTGCCCTTATTTCTTGCCATGTACCTACGCTTCATCTTACTGCTTAGACTGCGAGAAAATTCACAGAACTCAATAGCGCGAGAATGTTGCAGGGGCTGTCGGCTCTCTCAAAATCAAGATTGGTCTTAAGTGGTTCCTGTACATGGTTCATGTTTTTCAATCGACTTTTGGAAGACTTCCGTGAACGGCGAAGTTCTTTGAGGCTGAGTGCTGGGAACTTTCGTTATCTTACTCGATAAAAGGTAATAGGCCGGCGGCAGATAACCAGCAAGGTTGGTGGCGGTGTAGTGAGAAGTAAACTTCCACATGCGTGGACCCCTGCGAGATCTTACCCCTTTTCTATGATTCGTGACCTACTAGAACTACATGAGCTGTTTCTAACGGGTTTATGTTCCTCAAGAACCAGCTCTTCTCGTCTAAAATCCTAGCGTTCGTGAACCTACTAGTGTAAGTTAGTGTGTCTGCTGCTAAGTACATCTAGACTGGGTCTACTGAAAGTAGAACGAGGCAGTAGTCGGAAAGAGCTGCACTAACTCCGTTCCTGACGTTTGCTGTGCAGTGTTCGGCTGCATCATCCTAGTGGGCTCCTTGACCCTGGACCTCGCGAAAGACGCCCAGAGGGTGGTGGCGAAAAAGATGAGCTGAATCATCATCATTAACTAGCGAGGTACTTGAGTCACGAAGAGCATTGGGCCAAAACCAAGAAGGATATGTCAATCTTGGTCCAGCTCTTGACCGTTTAGCGCCTGTCGAAGAACGCGGCCGTATGCATGTCCCGCATGCTTGTTGACACTAGGACGGACGCATCAGTGTCCAACTCTATCGTAGGACATTGTGAGCTGCCAGAAGCTGTCTCGATTGTACAGCAATTGAATTGAATGTACTCTGGCCGATCCGATCCATGATAGTTCCGGCCTGCCGGCCTAAGGAATGGGCACGTACTCGAGGAGGTTTGTACGCCCAGAATTACCTCGCAAAAGCTTTCTGACACATGCCCGTGTATCACACCGGCGCTCGCATGGAATGGCCCTAAATCGTATGACGCCTAGCTAGCAATGAAGGCGTCAGGTGCGCCAGTGGTCGGCCGGCGCGGGGGCGCGCAGTTTACTGTATATACACCGTACTAGCTATAAGCTACATATATGCAATGCTTTATGATGAGGATATATCGGATGATGCATCGCCTCAATAAGATCGAACTCAAGGGCGACTGGCATGGCTAGCTAGCTAATGATCCGAGCAACACTCAGTGATTGAGCCGGGCGGGCGCTTCATGCAAGCTATAGTAATGCCACCGGCTGAATTGCACATGCCACACATGATCGAATAATGGTGAAGCATCGCTCCGACAGAAGAAGTTCTTCAAAGGCCTCTGTCCTACTTTTGTTGAAGACTTGACTTCAGGATTGAACCAATGGTCAGACGCGACCGAAAATGTTAAACACAAGATTTCAAGCCTGGTATAGAAGGATCAACGGGCAGCGCACAAGCGCAGTTCCCACGCAGCTGGTTCTTGAGTTGGATCTGCTGGCATGGTTGAGTCGGTTTCTCGCCAATTCATGCAGGCACCTTGCCGTTGACCATACACGATAACATGATTGGGAATCCATGCACGATCTTCCACTGCCACACTACATCTCGAATCGAATCAAGCTACAAGCGATGCCACGCATGCAGAGTGCAGAACCTGGCCAGCAGGATGTGTACGCAAGCCGAAGTACTCACATATACATCCGTGTCAAAGCAGCACGTGCGCCAAAAGCACCTTTGCACACGATCAGGCATGTATCAATCACGCGGGAGGAGGAATCGGGACTGAATGGCTTGCTTTCAGCATTCGATAAAAAAACGTGATGGTGGCATGGGGCCTCTAAGACAACCTCTGAGCTGCCTCCTTTGCGATCACCTTTTCTCTGGCCTTCGTCTGCAGGAAAACAGATAACGGTGTGTCAAGAGCAGGATCAAAAGAGTGTCCCTACCCAATGTCAGATTGTGCAATTAGGTATTGACTTTTCCTTCAGGCATGACATGCCAAACGTGACACTTTTGCAAGCGCTTCAGTTGCGGAATTCACTTTGCGTCAAATCGCCGTTAAATCAATGGCTCATTGCACCAAGAGCTCTCGTTCCACGTTCTCCAGAACAGCCTAAACGACGTCTCAAAAGAGTCAACCACCCAAAATCTTGCAAAAACGGCATTGCTACGACTTGAATCAGTGATGCCGCCTCTCCATAGCTTATGGACTCACACCTGCACAATCCTTCTCTGCCTTTTCCGAATGCCAACGCAAACGTTGATAGGGTCACACACCCAGAACTGGATCAAGGTGCAAAAATGATTGAGACCCGTTACAATCGCCTCACCTTGGCCTGCGACTTGACTCCCATGATGCCACCGCCCCATGACCGCCGGAACTCGTCGAACCGGTCGTTGAAGTTGGCCTTGACCGCCTCCACAATCTTGCTGAACTCGTGCTTGTCCTCGTTCTTCACCGACGTCAGAGCGAGCGCGGTTGCCGTCTTCTTGTGAACGACCTGTGGTGACAACCCGAGCGGATTCAGTGTGAGTAATGCATCAAGGAAAGGAAGTTCATGTCGACGTCAACATATCAGACCCTACCTCACCGCTGATACGTGGCAGCTTGAACGGACTTGCATGTCCGATTGCACAAGCTGCGGTCGGGACGAGGATAGTATGGTCTGGTTACAATCGCTGGTGAGAGCAGCGAACCTGCGATACTGGAAAAATGGAAGTCCCCTAAGCTTGCAAAACACTTGACGTTAAAACCGCTCGCTTGCTGTCCTCTTTGGAACCCACAACTGCAGCCCTGTACTTTAACACCAGATCGTGATGATCTGAACGCACAATCCATTCCAGTCTGTGGCCAAAGCACACCTCCTCTGCACCCGCCAAAAAAAGAGCTCGATGCATGGCACGGAAGAGAAACAAGCGCAGCGACTCACAGCTCCCAGGCGAGCCTTGCCCTTGACGATGGCGTACGGCACGCCCATCTTCCGGCAAAGCGCGGGGAGCCACACGACCAGCTCGATGGGGTCCACGTCATGAGCAATCACGACCAGCTGCGCCTTGCCCTGCAAGAGAGAAACGCTGTCGTCAGGACGCATAGCCATTGAGGGATGACGAAAGTCCCCATGAGTTTTATCCAGAACAGAACAACCTTTTGTACGCTTCATTCAATCGTACTGTGGACCTTACTGTCAGGCGCGGTGCTCATTGCTTGCGACAAATGGTTGTCTTGACGGGAGTGTAAAAGATAGAAAGCAAACACGCCTGCCCTTCCACAACCGTCTCCTCAACACGTGACCTCCACATGATCCTCCTTCCCCGTTCTTCAAACACTACAGCTCTGACTTGAGCTTTACATGCACAGCCTACCGATAGCAAAAATTTCAAAGTCCAACGGTACTTCTACCCAAGATGGGTCCCAGAAGTGTCCCGTTCGAGTGCCCACTCTCTGATGGGCCCGTCAAATTGACAGAGTTTTTGCATCGCGGGATTGACAGGCTGCGAACCAGAACAACCTCCTTGTAATGAGGAGTGCTTACCTGCTCGATGAGGTACGTGATGTGGTTGATCCCGTACTTGACCACGATGGGCTTCTTGGACTCGAGCGTCTTGCCGTCCGCCTCTGACTGCGCCTTCTTCTGCAGCCGCTCCTTCTTGGCCGCCTTGTCCTCGGGCCGGTACTTCAGCAGCAGCTTGAACATGCTCGTGGCTGCAGTTCAACACGAACTTGAGGTTAGAACATAACCAGAGAATACATTCATTCTGTCAGAAGAATATAACCCAGGGTTATGATCGAAACCAGAAACTCCCAGGAATACGGTTCACGGGCCTCCTTGTCCTCAGGGCGGTACTTCAACAGCAGCTTGACCATGCTCGTGGCCGCAATCCGCTACGAACTTGAGGTCAGAACACAACCTGAAAAGTCAAACCTCCAAAGTCAGCCGAAAAGCAAAAGGATATGTAGGAAAGATGATCACAACTCCCAGGAATACGGTTTACTAGCCGCTTTGTCCTCAGGGCATTACTTCAGCAGCAACTTGCACAGTCTCGTGGCTACTAGGAGGAACAAAACAAGCAGTTTGTAAAACAAAACCCACACCTCAGCAAGAAACCCAAACCAAAAGTTCAAGGATTTCGGACTTCAGGAACAGACCTTGAGATCCTCGATCAAGGGTAATGAATTACTTGTCTAAGGGAGCAGTTCAGCAGCAACGTCAAACAATCATGATTGCAAGAAACATTTCAGGAAATAATTCACCGGACAGCAGAATGGGAGTACTTATTGGTTCTGCATAAAACCTTGCAGACGGAAGTTGCCAGGGAAGAAGAGCGTCTAATATGAAGGAGGGCCTGTCTAAAGTGGTGACAGAGACACAAACAAAAGTACTGGCCAGGATTTGTCCTCCTTAACTCTGCAATCCATTCACAACGAAGTAACAGACAACACTGACCAAATAACTCAATGGCAAGTTAAAACGTGCTGCCACTCCCAGATTGACCTGGAGGAAACTTCACAAAGGAGCAAGGCACTCAGTCTGAAGATTTCTCCACACGAGCGCAGTTGGCATACTGCATTCGGCTGGTTGATCACTGAATGACTCATCATCGTGCCTGCTCCCAACCACCTTCCATGCGAGATCTAGCTAATGTTAGCCCTGAATTTATTGGCCCTCTGAGGACAAACACACTGTCGACTGAGTACGCCACTATGCGGTTGGTCTCTTCCAAATGCCTGCCATAAACATCCCACGGGGACGCCCGTACAAAACCATCAAACCACTGGAAAGTACAGCCGAAGTCAAATCAAGCTACCAAAGGACAACCCGAGCGTCTTCATACAGCTAGGCGAACCATCACAGGTGTGATTACAACTACCACTGCTCTCTGGAGGAGATTTGGAGATGCCAAGGATCATAAAAAACCCCTTTTACACTCCTATCCACCACTGAACTACTTGTTCCCATCTGTATGAGCTGCCTCGGGGCATCTTGTGCCACATCGATTCCATGTATTCTCACATCCACACACCAAAATCAGACACAGACCAAAACATCTATCTGAGGAGCCTCACCAAGGTTCTTGTCCAGGGTCTTGGTGAACTGGTTCAGCGCGGGGGGCACCTTCAGCCGCTGGTTGAGGACCCTGCGTTGCCTCTGGATGCGCACATACTTGGGCCACTTCACAAACCGGTGCAGATCCTTCTTGGGGGGGATTGCGCCTCCGATGCCAAAGCTCTTGGGGCGCTTCTCAAAGAGAGGGTTCGCCGCAGAAGCCGCAGCCTGGGCCAGTGCCAAAAAAGCGGCTGTGAGTGTATCTTTCAATGGAAATCTAGGTTGCCACAATTTCCTACTTTGTTTGCCATTATTTTGTTGTTTCGCAGCCACATCCTCGGTTGCCCGATTGCCTAATTCGATGAAGCGACCAACTTGGTTCAAATCTTGAAGTGCTGAACCTTCGACGACGTACAGCGAAGGCGACCGGCCCGCTGTCTCTTTGCAATCATCACTTTTATGCGAGTAACTTCTAAAAGGCAAAGTTTGCTGCCAACCGCCCTTTGAGAGTGTTCAATTTGCTGGCCTTGAACCTCTTTTGGACGACCCCAAACAGCCTGGGTTTTGGTAGGCAACGACGACTTGAATGCCATTGAAACTCCATCGATGCTATACACGGCGCTTTGTTCCCCTTTCCTCTCCTTCAACAGATGACACAGGAAGCCCTAAAACAGCATATACAATCTCATTGTTGCCTTGTAAAGGCACTTGCTTGTTGACTACCGTACGAAAACTAGCGCGTGAGATGTGTCCCGTTCAGGGCACAACTCGATGCAAGAATGCACCGCTCCAGTTGCGCTGGGAACAAAATATATCGAAGTGATTCTGAACCTGCAATAAATCCTGGCCGATCGCAGAACCTCTGTTGCTGCGTGTTCTCCAAGTGACTCAAGCTTCTCAACTCTGATGCATACAGAGCGACCATTAAGATGCCCAAGCATCGGAAGGAGCATCGTACCTTCTTCTTCTCCGCTGCGGGTGGCGGAGCCGGCTGCTTCACGGTTCCCCTCTTAGGCGCCTGCCAAATGTGCAAGCACAGCGTATGAGTACATACTACGACGCAGGGTTTAGCTGACTGCAAATGTTTGACCGCTGGGATCACCCTAATTAACTTGAACCAAGCGACCAATAAGCACCCCGGCCCCTGAGAAGGCGCTTGCATGTGCACTAGCTAATCGAGTACATGCCCGTTACCGCTTCTGCGTTGCTACTCGTCTACATGAGTTGCAATCTGCCCCGGTAAAGGTTGGCCACATTTTAACAACTATGCCAAGTGACAACCATTACCCCTTGTAAACAAGATTTATCTGCGCCTGCTCATTTTCCTTGGAGAGTATGATTAACGCTCCAGTGTAGCCCGACCATTATCAAAGATGTCGATCGACTTGAATCTAGCGGGTTGCTCCATGTCTGCTATGCGCAATCTTCATCCTCAGACTGCTCAGGGTTGCCCCATCTGACTCAAGAATAGACGGCTCTATTTGAGAGCAATTGTCCTCAGTGTCCTTGCTTACTCCTCCTCCTTCATCTCGCAGTCATTGCCAAGCATAGTTCGCAACCATGAGCAATAGGTAGATCACAAACATCTAAAAAGGAAGGCCCTTGCATCGTTCTCGCTTCAAGGCTTCTTTTCGTAACTACATTAAACAAGGAACATGCTTGATTCATAATCCAGGGGTGTTTAACGGCCCGCCTCATCTCAGAAGCAAGCACTGACACACACCAGATTTGCAGGATAGCCACGCGGAGGAGGCACACATGTAGGAAGAGAAGGAAGAGGGAAGGGCAAGCCAACTCACCATTGCGACGGCCCCTCCGCAGCTCCTCTTGTGCTGCCTGGACGCGTGAAAAGGACCTTCTCTCTCGCTGAGGAGAGACGTCAAGCTCCAGTCTGGCGTTTCGAAGCTTCGGCGTCGATTGACGTACGAAGCACATCGACTCAACAAGTGAACGGGCGTCTTGGAGCGGGAATCGACAGTGCGAGTATCGAAAGTGCCAATGCTAGAGCCGGGTTAGGGTCTGTAAAAGGGCAACCGGGTTCTGACCCAGAAATTAAACTCTAACCTCAGAACGAGCCAGCCGTCCGATATCAATGAGAACACATCTCAGCTGTTGGAACTTTTGACTAACCCAAACTGTCGAGCCTCGGTTAGGACCTGTTAAACCCAAGGTGAAAAGGTCACGACTAGCTAGCAACATGCAAGGCGATTCCCAGTCTGTTCCAGTCAGACTCGAAGACGAGCTGTTGATCACAGATCAGAGGCAAAGTTGGAGTCTTCAAGAAAGAATTTGAGTTCAATGGCATTGGAAGCTTTCTCGAAAAAGGTTGGAGGAATTTGACATCCACTGATGCAGGGCCCAGGCCAATGTTTGGATGTCTGTTGTAGCAAGGAAGCTGGACGATCCGATTGAAAGTCCTGGAAAAAAGGTTACCTGCGTAATCAGCAAAGTTTACAAACTTTTGATGTTTCAGCTGTTTTTACTACGGCGGCCCGTTGTTTCTGGTAAAGAAGTGGTACAGTGACGGCAAGGAGTTTCTTGGTGTCCCGCAGACACCAGCATTTGCTGAGAGCTCTGCACTGAAACATCGTAAACAGGGACAGGGGGCAACTATCAAGCATTTGATCTAGCTCTATTGACCCTGAATCAGTCAAAATCATAGAAGCCTTTTGGATCATCATTTTCCCAACCATCAGATTTCTAAAAGACTTATTGCTAAGAAAAGGTTGCGCTCTAGCTTTGGCATTGCAGCCAGCCATGCATGAGCAGAACGGAACAGCATTCCGACACTGACACTCAGCACTCATTGATCCAGTTTGTTTGACAAGGCTTGCTGCAGCAGTGTCAATTGCAACAATGCAGGGCAATGGACCAGGCTCGTCTGAGCCATTTAGCTTCCCGTCAGTTTCAATTTGCGAGCAGATTGTGACACAAGATGGGGATGTGCATTGGGGCCCTCCGCAGAGGGGCGAGCTACAGATTGCTCGGGACGCTTCGTTTGTCTTTGTGGAAGAGCAGCAGCGGCAGGGGCTCCTTAGGGGGTCGTTGGCAGACAACAATCTGCAGGTATGGCATTTTACCTTTGAAATACCATCTATGTTGCTCATCGTCCATTCTGCGTCTGCCGTTGAATTGGTTTCCCCTCTGATCAACGCAGGGAGCAATTCTTTTGATGGCGGCAGGATGCCGTAGATAAGCTTGTCACTTAACATTTTCTGCTGAAGGTTCCTGTTTGTCTAGTTCCTCAACTGTCCAGCATTGAAGTTATAGAGACAAACACAACTATGGTGGTAGCATTCACCTGAAATGTTCCTCAGTCTAGCAGAAATGACTTTGGCATCACTTTCCCTTTTCTGCTTGCTTCATGACGTGTTAGGCCCAACACCCTCATGTAGGCTCTGATCGACTGAAGACATTCTCCAACTGGTGATCCAGGGCATCCAATGTGATAAAGTCTTGCAAAGTCCTTGCACCGACATGGTCACTCTCCGTGTTGCTAAATCAGGCTTTCCAAAGCCAGTTTTCAATCTCGAAAAAGACGCTTCTGCATGCAGGTCCTAAGAGCTGGGCCCACTCTCCAGATCTGGTCTATGCCTGCGGCTCAACAAGCCGAGGTAAAGTCAAAGAAAGCGATGCCTTTCCACTTCCTATTCTCTCTGTACTCACCATGGTTTGTGTGGTGGTGCCTAAAAAGATATAGATGCTGACTGTGCATGGGAAGGCTTTTAGAAGGTGACATCGATCGAGTGGTCCTGTCATTAAAAAGTTGACAGATTGATAAGTTGTGAAAGTGACAACTCAAAATGGTGACTTTGAGAGGTGAAAATCTGGACTATTGAGGAAGTCTGGATCAGTGCACCACCTGCTGAAGGTCTGTTGTTGAAAATGAAGCAGGCCTAAGGCATGCCCTAAGCCGCTAGGGCGAAAGTGCATCGGTTGAAAGGATTGTGGTAAGCCAGGATCAATGTCGTATGTAATATTGAATACTATTTGATAAAAGCAAGCTGACCGTGGACTTCAGGCCAAGCGATGCTGTAAACCTTGTGTTGAGCACTTGGTATTTCTCAATTACAAACACATGAACCAAAAACAAGGACCAAGACTGTGGAGAGTCAAACTACCAGCTCTAATATCCAGCTTTTTTTGTCAAGTTCTAGGCTCAGGAAGTTTCTTACTTTAACAGGCCCGAACCATCCTCCTGCGATTGTCTTCCCAAGAAGCAAACGGGCGCCTTTGGACTCTAACACGTGAAGCGCAGCCAAAATCAGCTGGTGAGATTTGATAATGGACTTGTCACTTGCTTTTTTTAAGCACCCCTGGAATTGTCGCTGCACGCCAAAAGGATCAGTAAGAGTAGATGCTTGTTTCCTTGTCAGCATGTCCAGCTTCACCACTGCGAATGTGGGTTTAAATTGATTAGAAGAAATATGATGCGCTCATTCCGGCGGTTTTACTCCGCAGAATCTGTTGCCTCCTTTGTGAAAGTTGCCATGCTGACCTTGCTTATGGCTCTTAGAAAAGGCCTCAGGATGATGATACGTTCTGCTGGTGTCCATTCACTCGAAGCGTCTCTGTGTTTCTAATATTGTCGAAGGTAAAGAAACGATTCTGTTTCATAGCGAACTGTGTCAATACATACGCTTTTGGTTGGTTGAGGGCTGTCTTATGTCTAGGCAGCGGCTTGTGCCTTCTTCATTGCTTTTTTTTCCCCCTGACCTAACTTCTGTCTCTTAATTTGTGAAGCCCGTCTTAGCTCGGTTTCTACCTGCGCTTTGTTAGTCTGTCACCATCAAACGTTTGACTACTAATATCACTCTATGGTGCCTCCAGTGGCATTGGGCGTTTGAGGCAAGGGTCAATTGTGAGCCAGTGTTAGTCAGCTCCCAAATTTGTTCAATGTTGAGAAGCCTCAAAGGTCTAGGAGGGGCTGTCGTAATTGCATAGAGCTGGCGGAAATTTGTCTTTCTCCAATCTCTTGAAATGTCAAGCAACCAATTCCAACCTGTTTTCAGGGGATGCCAAGGCAGGGAGCGTGTTTGAGCAGAAGATCGAACAGGCATCGGCCAAGATGTACTTCCACTACTACGGCCAACTGGTGCATCAGCAGAACATGCTGCAGGACTACGTGAGGACAGGTGGGTTCCGGGAATCTGACTTCGTGCTCCGTTCTTGCTGCACCACCTTTGACCTTTAGCAGGATTTCAGGATAGCCATTGATATTCCTCATCTGGGGTAGCTTTCGTTTATGAGAATAGATATTGCACCTACCAAGCAGAACATTTTGCAGAATTGTATAGGACAGGTGCGTTGCATCATCGTGCTAGACTCAATCTCCTTCCCCCCTGCCGGATTAGATTCTGTTCTTCTCTGCTCACTCTAGTTTCTCTGCGGGCACTGAACTCGAGAACTGAGCGGACTTTAAAAGGAGAATTGTGGTGGAAGTGGGGTCAAAGACCCGAGTTCTTTTCCTCTTCATCTGCCCTCTCTCTATATGCAGGCACCTCACTACTGTAGAAGCGGGCGAAAAGAATGTTCTGTAGTTGACATGAGCGCAGAGAGCAGATTCGATTCCCGTTTCCCTGGCTTACCCTCTAATACCTCTGTTCCGCTCACTCTTGTTTCCATTTTTGCAGGCACGTATTACGCCGCTGTTCTTGAGAACCGAGCGGACTTCGAGGGGAAGATTGTGGTGGACGTTGGAGCGGGAAGCGGGATCCTGTCGCTGTTTGCGGCGCAGGCCGGTGCCAAGAAAGTGTATGCAATCGAGGCGTCCGACATGGCGCAGTATGCGACGAGGCTGGCGGCAGGAAACGGGGAGGTCGGGAGCAGGATCACGGTGAGGGTGCTTAATCCTGGTTCGTCTTACCTACGTGCTAGACAAATGCGAGGGCTCGTGCTTCAAAGTTAAGACTGTCGATATATGATGCGGCTCGCTGCAAGGAACGGGGGCGCTGGGAGAAGGATATTGGTGAGGTTGTTCGATCTCCGACCGTCTTTTCTTTCAGTTTCAGAGAATCAAGGGTTCGCTTTAGGGTTGACAGTTTAGTATGTGAAGCAGCTGGCGGCGGGGAACACGTGAGTCGGGAGTAGGATTACGGTGAGGCTGTTAGACGCTGGGATCGAATGTTCATTCTACTTCGTTTTCCGATTTCAATATTGTGTTGGATTGTGGCTACAGTTTTTTGTGTGGAATCTGCCATGGCTGCCCTGGGTGGGCGGCAAGGGGACTAAGCATCCAAGTAAGCAATCTGTTCCGACACACGCTGACAAACGGTTTCTTTCCGACACTAGCCTTCAAAGGGGTTAAGTTGGAACGTTTTCTGGGACTGGGCAAACAGCCGTATATGAGGCAACAAGATGGCAGGACAAAAAGGTTAGCTGAACTTGATCAAATGCTACTCTGCAGGTTGTGCACGGCAAGGTGGAGGAGGTGTCCATTCCGGAGCGCGCGGACGTGCTGATCAGCGAGCCGATGGGCACGCTGCTCATCAACGAACGCATGCTGGAAACGTACATCATTGCGCGTGACAAGTTCCTGCGGCCAGGGGGAAAGATGTTCCCGTCGCAGGGAAAGTGAGTGGCGTGACTGCCAAGAGGAACTTCTTAGCAATGAGTTTTCTTGTAAAGGCCTGACGTCAGCGTACCAGCTTCCAACCGTCGTTCTTTTTTGCTGAAAGCCTTCGCCGTCTGGGATGAGGGACGTCGTCGGTTCTTAGAAAAGGGGAAAGACGTGGCTAGACACGCCCAAAGGAACCCACCGCAGCTTCGACTTGCAACCAGGACCATTTCTTCAGAGTCGATCTTCGTGGAGGTCAGCCGCGGAAGATCTCGGCAAAAAGGGGAGTCGTAGTCAGTAAAGTTCTTTATGCTGAGCCTTCGTTTCTGGTGTCCTATTGAGCACGGCTGATCGAAGCCCCTCGTCAGGCGATGGCCGACCCGGCGCTTTCTACCATTCCGGAAGTGTGTCTACGGCTCGATTTCGTTCGGGCTCCTTCATGCAGGAACCCTTCGCTTTCCCAATCGCCAGAAAATTCAACGTTGTTTGTTTATCAGTAGCCACGAGCTGACGCCTTGTCGTCCATTGATCAACTTCTGAAGCTCGTTTCCTCAACTTGGCCTTTTCTCAGGATCTTGGTTCCGTCCTGTTCTTCGAGGAGGCGCTTCAGAGCTTACCATGATAGAACGCGGCCACATGATCAACATAGATTGTAGAGCTTTCTCCAATCCAGAGTGGTCAATGTGGGACGGAGAACATGTACGAAGTCTCTCTCAGGCTCGAGAATAAAATTCCGGCTTCGTCTTTCTCCCAGGATCTTCATGGCTCCCTTCGCCGACGAAACGCTGTACACGGAGATCGCCAACAAGGCGCTCTTCTGGCAACAGCAGAGCTACTGCGGCGTCGACCTCTCGCCGCTGTACGGACAGGCCTTCTCGGGTTACTTCTCGCAGGTGAGAGATCCGTTCGTTTGATGGTCGAGCTAACAATCCTAAGCTGGTAATAATCCCAACTGTCTGTGAACAATTGCCAAGGCCACATATGTCCTTGTTTTTCACCTGGGATCCGCTTGTGGCTGAAAACAAGACGTGCAATTCTGCAAGGTGGCCCTTTGCTTGGCCACTTTGATTTGAGCCATCTGCATATGATTTGGAGTCTCGTGCATGTTTTGGGTTGGCAACAGGCAGAACGGCTTTATCCAAGGGCTCTCTCATGATTGTGCGTGCCCGCTGCCTGAAGCTGTACGTTCGAGGTCTCGGGTTCAGAAAGCTCATCGGGGCCTATTGCTAGATCGTGCATTGGTTGTTTGAAACAGGAAGTACCACTTTGCACCCATATCTACCAACTAAAATAGCATCGCTGGGTTGGTTCTTAGTGTATCCAATGTTCTCACACATTGAATTTCACAAAGACGGCCCTAAAACATAATCTGTTATTTGACAACCCAAACCCCAGTAAACCCTCGAGCCTTGACGCTAACCCTAATTTTATCAAGCCTAAAAAGAAACCTCAAAACCCTGCAAGCTGTGCCCTGAGTTTGCTAGAACCATTTCGCAGCCGGTGGTGGACGCGTTCGACCCGCGGCTTTTGGTGGCGCCGTCGCAGACCCACGTGATCGACTTCATGACTGCCAAGGAGGCGGACCTGTACGAGATCGACATCCCGCTGAGCTTCAAGGCTGCCATTGCGACGCGTGTGCACGGGCTCGCGTGCTGGTTCGACGTGCTCTTTGACGGAAGGTAGGTCGTTCAAACGTGGTCCTTGGATCGCTTCCAGAGCACCCCAAGCCAAGCTTACAATGCACCCTTGCCTCACCGCCTGTCTGCTGGTTTGACAATCATAGACGTCGTCGCTCTTATGGTTGTCGGCGGTCTTCCGCCGCTTTCTCAACCGTTTGGTGGGCTGGATCAACCGTTTGGTGGGCTGAATCTGACACTGCTCTTCACTTGAGTCCGTGTTCATTTTTCCTCCGAAGCCGCATACGAGCGCCGTGGCTTATCCGTCCTTTCCGGTTTCCAGCAACGTCCTGCGATGGCTTTCGCCTGCCCCCTTCAGCCGCCGACCCACTGGTGTCAGCTACATTAATGACTCATCTTTCGACCCATAGCTTATCCTCTTCCCAGTAGCTTATATCTCGGAGTCCAACTCAGCGCTTATGCTCGCACATTTTCCGTCCAGCAACGTCCTCCGGTGGCTCTCGACCGCGCCGGGCCAACCGACGACTCACTGGTACCAGCTTCGTTGCGTGCTCAGCCAGCCTCTGTACGTCCTAGGGGGACAGCAAATCTCCGGTAAGCCTAAGAACCCTAACACTGCACCTCCGGGCTCCAGGGGTCTTACTCTATTCTCTCGGTTTCCGTAGCTTACCGAATGCACACTTTTGCCAGCGTTTTTGTGGACTGCATTATCAAAATCATGCTGTCCACCGCGACTGCCCAAGTTGGCAATATCGAAGGAGGAATTTTTAGATCACATTCTAGCTATACATGTGTACAATTTCCACAGAGCGGTAGCCCCTGCCACTAGGAGCTACTCCATCAATGTCATGCTCCCTATCGAAACTGCTGCCTTCAACCCGACTTACCAACCCAAGCCCTGGAATTCTAAAGCGCACTTCTGCCTAAGGGCGTCTACACATGGTGGCCCACGTGGCCCAAAGTTACCCCATCGAATGATGCTTCGTATCATGACGAGCGGGCACGTACAAAGCTTCGAAGGTCAAGAGCTTGAACCCCAAAGATCCCAGAACCCTAAGTCTAACCCTTAGTGTTCCAGGGCGCCTCCACATGGTGGCCCATGCCTCCCAGAGCTACACGATATCTCACGCGGTCTACCACGACGGGGGGCCGCGTGCAAAGCTCCTCATGGCAAGCTTCAGAATTCGAAATCTGAAAGAAAACCCAGAAACCTTGAGACTGAACCCTAACCAACCCTTAAACCTCGTTTCCCAGGGCGTCTACACGTGGTTCCCCACGCTTCACTGAGCTACACCATCAATTTCAAGCTGTCTCCCACGACGGGCCGGCGCGTACAAAGCGCCTCCGGCAAGCTTCAAACTGGAGACCTGAATTAAATCTCGGAAACCTGAACCTTCACCTAACCCTTCAACCTTCGTTTGTCAGGGCGTCTACACATGGTGGCCCATGCCCATGAGTACACCATCAATTCCATGATCTCTACCACGACGGGCGGCTGCATGCAAAGCTCGCTAACCAAGCTTCAGACTTCGAAACCTGAAACAAAACTCAGGAACCCCAAACCCGAAGCCTAACCTAACCTTTGAACCTTCGTTTGTCAGGGCGTCTACACATGGTTGCCCACGCTTCCCAGAGCTACACCATCAACCTGACGCTGTCTACCACGACGGGCGGGCGCGTGCAAAGCTCTTCTGGCAAGCTGGACCTCAAGGAGCCCTACTACCGAATGTCACAGGCGGCGACTTATGGCTCCTGGTACGGAATGGAAGATTCACAAGCGGGGGGGCAGCCACAGCAGCAGCAGCAGGCGCAGGAGGCCCCCCCGGCGCAGATGCCCCCGGACGTGTCCATGCAGCAACACGAGGTAGGTGCTTGATTTCGAAGCTTGAGAAAATGTGGTCGGAGGATTCTACTCAGTCTTTGATGCTCGAGAGAATCTGATCTGCGGATGCTTTTCGGTCTGGTTCCTCAAATCTTGGTGGTTCTCTCTTCGTGAGTCTGTTACCAAAAAGCGTGCGTCAGGCTTCGAACTCCGCTTTTCGTGATGACCTTTTCGGAACTCTAGGATCGTTGCTTATTTGGAACTTCCGAATCTGGGTGCGCTACTCTTGCCATGCTTTCCAAGCGGAAAAGGTTGGGCTTTCGCTCTTACTAAGCTCAAGGGTAACGACCGAGTCGCTCACCTTGCTTCAGAGCCTTTTGATCACGTTTCTAAGAAGGCGACCGTCCTGTGGACGTCAGTCCTTCCGTTTTGAAGCTATTCGTTCTCCTGCCTTGCCCATCATAAGAAAGATCGTACGCAGACTTGAGAGGGCGCGCACGCTGCAACGACCAACTATATATAATTCTCGTTCCGAGTCGGAGTCGACGGTCGCTGCTTCGATTTCAATGCTGACGGATGCTCGGCGGCCGAAAAGCCCGATGTGCGCATAAACGGTCGCATTTGTGACGTCATGCGGACGCTTCCGCCGACGCCCACTTTGAGAATCGTAGACTTCGATCTCAGCAATACCGTTTGTGCAATATGTGCAGCCGTACCCAAACCAACACGCCCCCCAGCAAAGTGGCCGCCAAAGGAGGCAGCCGGAGCGGAGTCACCCCGACGGTTACCAGTCCGGAATGGGAAACGCCGCACAGAGTCAACAGCAGCAGCAATATTGGGCCGGTCAGCAGGGCCGGCCAGAGGGAGCATACGCTTCCGGCGGGCAGTACAGTCAAGGAAACAGCGGGGGCGGTTACAACAATCAGTCAGGGCAAACCGGGTGGCAATATCGATGACAGATGGAACTTTAGATGAACAACGACTTTAATGCTTGTGCGAGTGTCGTCAGATTGTGTAAGAAGGTAGACTCAGCGTTTGCCAATGTCTTTGCTTGGTTGTCGGGGTATGTGCTATTTCTGTTGTTGCAAATATCAAAGTTAGAGAAACACATTTGCAGAGCCGTTCTGAACGCCAGGACCACAAGTGTCTGAAGTCTGACTGAATTCAATGCGCCTCTGGAGATTAATCAGTATGCATGCCATCCAAATTGCACAGGCGCACTGCATATATGATTGTCTTTTGTGAGGCCGGGCGGCTGCTTAAGTTACCCAGCGAATGCTCACCGTTGAGTGCCTTCAAGCATGCGAATGAGACAGATTGCCAAAGTGTTGCATCTCGCAGGCTGTCCCCTGAGTATCGGACATGCTGGGGACAGATTAAGCCTGCCCTCGATCCGTTATGCTCTCAAAAAATTATATGTCCGAATCTTGAATGTCAGGATATAAGTGAGATTGAACCGTTCAATGTTAACTTGAAGTTCAACCGACTCAATGCCAGGCAACCGTCCAGGTTTCAATCGGCGAATAATGCTCAGCGCACCCGGCCGCCATCGCGTACACAAAATCAAGCCATGCGCCATGCATGATGCATCTGGCACCTCTTATCCAACATCGATCTGGCATCACATGCACTGTATAAAGCAATGATTATTCTTCGATCGTTACACATGGCATACGACCATACATTCCACCGCCGCCACGACGTACCTATCACGAATTGACTCAGTGACATGTTTGTGCATGCCGGCCGCTGAGCAGCTGTCACTCAAGCGCTCAATCAGAGGCTCTTAATTAAGTCAGCTGATCGTCAGTGTCACTATCTTACTAAAGTTGTCACGCACATGATATTCGATCTTGTACGCGAGATCGGTGCAGTGCAGTCAATGCACAGGCTATGTTGGGTCCGATTGCTATACGCATCATCGATCACTCATTCAAACCTTCTGAGACAAGCATGGTTCCGACCATGCCATGCATCCGGCCAACGGCTTGGCACGTACCGCAGAAGGATACTAAAGTAATGAACACTGATGTAGCAAAAAGTCCACAGAATCAATGGGCGCTAGCTTAGCAACCCTCTTGGATATCTCTCGATCAGCGTATACGTACGTACTGCCCAAGAAAGAAAGGGCTTACATCGGTCACTCGACCCACTACGGGGCTAAAGTCTAGCAACATCTGTCGGGCCGGAACGACACCTTTCACTCGACAACCTCCACGGTGCTACAAGTCTAGCAACATCCGGGAACGACACCGCAACGGCTCTAGTGCGCAACGACTCTAATGCTGAGCAGGTTTTTCCCCAATACTTGATGGGGCCCAGTTATCAAAATGAAGTCGGCCCCTCCACCATCCTGAATTTCCAATTAGCCCACTAGGCTAAATCCTGCAGCCCAACTGGCCTAGCTAATGCTGAGCAAAATTGTCCCAGTACTTGATGGGCCCCAGTACAACGGCGGACGACGGCGCTCCTCCGACGTTGAACGTCCGCAGGACCTCGAGCGTGTCCTGGTGGTACTCCTCGACCGCTGCCTTCTTGGGGATCATCACGAACAGCTGCAAGTCCACCGAAAGGACCCGAATCAGTTGCTAGCGACGTAAAACCTTGGAAGTTGCAAACAACCGCTCCTTGCGATTAAAAAAACTCAGAGATAGCTAGTGATTAAAGGCGTTTGATTTCTTAACATCGTCGTCCGACCGACATCTTGTCTGTTTTCTCTACATCTTGTGTGTTTCTCTACGATGTGAAAAGCACTACTGCCGGCGTGTTTGTTTGTTGCAAGCACTGGGAAAAACAGTCATTCGAAAGAAAGCTGAGGATCTGCATGCAAAAAACCGGTTGAAGGCTCAGAGCTTGCACGACAAAACTCAAGCACTCGATTCGGTCTGAGTCAGCGGAGCTTACCCTCCCCAGCCCGACTTGCACCGCGGGCCAGACGTCATCAGAAGTATCGAACGCCGTCGAAAGATCGCCGCTCAGAACGCCGGTCACGCGACGCATTTCGGCCCCCGTTCTGGGGTTCAGAGTGATCAGGGTCCCGTTCTCGCCCGCCGTTAGCACAGCCAGCAGATCGCCCGCCGGATCAAGAACTGCACGAGGAAACAAAGCGCATTGTCTTCAGTTCCAGCATCACCCGAGTTCGAGCCAATCTCGTTAGCTAGCGCGTGCGCAGTGGGAGAAAGCGGTTTGTCCGAAGCTGGTCCGAAACCGGTTTGAATGTAAAACACCGGTCCGAGCCTGGTCCGAACGCTTCGGAAACCGTTCAAGACCTGTCCGACGTCGCCATGAACCGCACAGCAGTTTGGAGCGCGTATGAACCAGGTTCGGACAAAGAGTATTCTGCAGATTGGTTTCTTGAAAAACTTCTCAGCTCTTACTGCTAGCTTCTCATGAAGGTATCAACCAGTTACAACGACCTCAGACACGTGCAAAACCTTGGATGAGCTCCGGAACGTCACATTGTGGATATAAAGTGTTGTTTTTCTAGGCACGTGTCTCCGCTTAGGACACGTAGAAGCGCGCTACGTTCAGCTAAGGACGCGCCAGACTCGGGACGGAATGTGTCGCCGGGACTGAATCGAGACGCGAAGGAAGTCCTTTAACGTTTTCTTTTGCTTTTGAGTCCAAAAGCTATGAATCCTTTCATGCATGCAGACGTCCCCGTGCAACGTTAGCGCGCTTGCGTGGAAAGGGGAGAGGCCGTTCATCTCTACAGTGGCTGACGTTGAATGCTGATATTGTCCACCTGCGTTGATGACTTCCCCCTCGGTCGTTGCATTGACCACAAGTCGAGCCTCCCCAGCCGCTGGATCAAAGAAGTGGATCCCGATCGAGAGGTAGTCAGGAGGCGCGCCGTAAGAGACCCCAAAGAAGGTCGAGAACTTGCCGCTACCAATGACCTCGTAAGCGCGGACGTTCAGAGGCAAGGGGATGCTCTTGTGGGTGAAGTTGTCCGGGGCTGCATTCAAAAGGAGGCAGCCATCAGCTTTTGAATGTGGAACGTCGTCTGCAATATCTACACGGAACGGCCTGTGTGTTGCGTATCGTGTCACTTTTGATAATTGTATGGAGCTCACAGGCAATGGAGGAAAATCATAGAACTGCCAAGGTGATGAGCGGTATATCTGGTAAGGATTAAGCTTTCGATTGAAGAGATCCTCTAACAAAGCATCAATCACTCTGCACCCGTAAGTACTACCCGTATCCCGGCCAAACTTAACCCCCGGCGTCCCACTCGATTCTCATTGGGCTTTGTCACTAAAGCGATCTAAATGGATATTCTCGGGTGATGATAATTTGGAACGAACTCCAACTGCAATTCCAAGACAAGGCGCGAGCGTGTTAAGTACCTGTGTATGATATCACGAGTACCGAGCCGTTGCAGGCGAAAAGAGCATCTTTGCCGTTGGTCGCAGTTCCATGAAGTTCGGGGCAAGCAGTTCTGGAGCGGTTGTACACAACGGTCCCGTCCGTGTTGTATACCTGCATATGAGCGGATTGTCAATCAGCCTGGTTTTGCAGTGCTAGAATTTGATTCGATAGAAGCACTACAAAGCTTTCCTCCACTTTAAAATGAGCAGACTTTGCCAAGCAAGTCCTAAAAGCATGTGCGTTGTCAATTTCTAGTCTTCAATCGACTGGGCGTTTTTCAATAGTCTTCAATCGACTGGGAGTTTTCAATCTGAATCGCAACTTCCAAGAAGCTGCCAGTTTACTCGTCAACCGACCACATAAGGAGGTCTTTCATTCAGCAGCTGGATGACTCTCATTTGAATTCCCACCGAAAAAGACAGGTTGCTAAACTGATTTTGGAGCGGGGGAAAAGATGACTTATGCACTTATTCTTCCACTCGAACTGACAAGTTGCTGGGACCATTTAGAAGCGGGAGCGCAGCTGTAATCCAGCGAGGGAAAATTTGAGACTCACCTGAACGCCTTGAGCCAAGGCGACTTCCTCGTCGTTAATGGCAGACTGGTTAACGTAACCAATGGCGAAAAAGTCTTCTGACAGGGGCGCAACGAACCCGTGCTGTCGGTCGCTTTTGATGAACGTGGGCGAGTAGGAGGCGTTGCCAAGCTGCCTCTCGTCAATGATGCAAGCTCGCCCCTCTGGAAACGTGCACAGAGAAAGGCCGTCTGTCAGGGCTTTTAGAATAGGGAGAATGCTTGAAGTGCTGGGGTCCCAAATGGAAAAGGTAGACAGCTGTTAAGACGAGAACAAGGAGACGTGAACAGAGACGGCAGGCTGTCAGGACGCAGAAAAGGGTGACTGCCTGAGGTGATGCGGCTCCAAATGAAAAAGGTAGAAAGCTTTTAAGTAAGCACTTCCAAAGAGATAAAGGAAAGGTGCACAGAGAAAGGCCGTCTGCCAGAAATCGTAGAATAGGAAGTTCGCCTGAATTGATCCGGCTCCAAACGGAAAGGTGAAACAACTGTAGAGAGACTTCCAAAGGAACAAGGAAACTTGCACAAAGAAAGGCCGTCTGTCAGGACGTAGGAAAGGGGGATCAACCAAAGTGAAGCGGCTCCGAACAAACCAGTGAAACAGTTGTTCAGAGACTTCCAAAGAAATAATAATACGGGCACAGAGAAAGGCCGTCTGTCAGGATTTGTGGGAAAGGGCGATCGCCTGAATTGATGCGGCTCCAAAAACAAACGTTGAAACGGCTCTAAAGGGACTTCGAAGAGAACAAGGAAACGGGGCACAGAGCAAGGCCGTCTGTCAGGACTTGTGGGAGAGGGCGACTGCCTGAATTCATGCCGCTCCAAACAAGAACGTTAAAACAAGTACTGAGGGAATTCCAAAGAGAACAAGGAACGTGCACAGAGAAAGGCCGTCTGTCAGGATTTGTAGAACGTTTTTAGGTTTGTCGCTTCAAACGGGAAAGTGACACAGCTGTTATGACACTTCCAAAGAGAACAAGGAACGAAACAACACCGCCGTTCTTTGAGCTGCGGTACACTGCAGGAAGTAGTCGCTCCTAACCAAACCTGATTAAGGAGGCACTCAAATTGAGCAGTGTATCAGTCTGTTGTGTTCGAAGGGTCATTGACCCGTTGCTTAACCCGGCTCAGTTAGGTGTTGGTTTGCATTGCGACTGCTGAGCTAGGCTGCAAGACACGGTGAGCTTGTTTCTCACCTTCGTCAAAAAAGATTGCTGTGATAGGCCCAAGCGTGGCAAAGTTGCTTGGTGACGTCACATCGAGGGCGAAGTCACTCAGACCCGGTGTCGCAGTCTGCTCGATGGACCATGCCCCTTGGTCAAAGCCTGACAAAAGGGAGCTGACGTCAGGTCTGTCAGGCCACGTCAGCTGATCAAGGTGATGCGCGTTCGAAAGACACAAGCGCAGCGGATCTTCATCCAAGATAACGAGAGACAGTGCGAAACAATGGCTACTAAAGATGCGGGTAGTCGTCAGAAAGTTGCACCAGGGGTCCTATGTACTCAGCAATGCGGAAGGTTACTAACCTATCTCGTAGTTGCTGTCGTAGACTGACGTCAGGTTTCCGTCATACTGCAGGAAGATGGCGTAGCGACCGCTACTGGTGGTAAAGCCAGAAGCGTACGAGTCTGCCAGCTGGAGTGTGTCGTTGACTGATCCACTCGCCAGGTCGAGGACTGTCACCTGCAATCAGAATTTTGGTGATGCTGTTTAAAGAGTAGATGAACTTCAGAGCAGAGCGTTGAGCTGAAACTTGGCCGGAGGTTCTGCGCGCGCTGCTCGCGGGCACGGACCGCATCGTCCAGGAGATTGATAGCGTGGAGTACGGCCTGACGGACATTCAGAAGTACTACGCCAGCACGGGGGCTATGAAGGCCGCCGCCGAGACGCTGCGCGACGGCAAGAAGGTGCGGCCGGCCGGACAGTGATATGGTTAGAATACGCATTGAGTCAGTTCGAGCCAGCGGCTACTGCCATGGGCAGTGCAAAATTTTGCCTTGATTATGCATTGTTGGATGAGATTTCCAGCTAGTGTTTATGTGTAGCAGGAGTCTACATGCATGAGAACTGTGAGTTTTACGTGAGGACAGTGTTCCCGGGTTGCAATCCAGGTTGAGGCAGGATTCAAACAAAGCGCAACACCTCTACAGGTTCAAATTTGAAAAACTAGTTTCACTTTCACGGCGTCGGAGTGTTTCCAAAAACCGCTGATTGAGTCAAATTGCTGAGATTTGACATTTAGCTGAACTAATAATATTGCTGAAAGGAAAGTCAAAATCCCGCAACATCACTCATCGTCTTGTGCTTGCGGGCAAGGTCTTTAATGAGACCCATACAAGCCGTCAGGTCTGCAGCTTACCTGGCCCTGTGTTTCGCCATCAATGACAAGCAGGTAGCCCTGAATGCCTTCAGACGCAGGTCCGCCCAGGGCAAGGCTCGAGTTTGTCGCCTGCTGAAGAAGGACCCTAGCAACAGTGTTTCGCGGCAAGTAGGTCACAAAGATAAGGCAGACAAGTGCGGGAAGTGCGCGGAGCGCTATCTTCGAAGCCATGGGCACTGCTCTTGCAAAACCCTTACTAGCTCTCCGCCGGAAAGTTTTGGGAGTTGAACCACGAGGGGTTGCAAAGAGATTCCTGGACTTCAAGAATCTGCTACAAGAATGAGCGGCGCCGGCCGTGCTATATGAAGCCGGGATATGTGCTGTAAGAAATCATACAGAAGACTGGCCCCAAGTTGTCTAAATAGCTTCTTATGGACGGCTTCGGAATATTTTAGATTACTCAAAGGCAAACCTGCATAATTACCTTATCAGGAGTCTACCAACTCAAGCAGCGTTTGAGCGTTCGTGGGTCCGAGGGAAGAGCGGCCGCTGTTACCACGTTCTGAGCGACAAGTGAGTCAGTAATTCGGTTTGTCTGAGTACTCTCGGGTTTGAGTCGAGCCAGGTTTAGATACAATCCTGGAACCGGGAGGACGCACCAAACAAAAGTCTTTGTAGATACAAACCTGCTCCGCTCCCATACCACCCTAGCTAACCCCAAAATCCAACCCCATCCGCCGACCTCTGGCGTACATCCTCAACCTGGCCGTATCTCAACCGAAGCCTTCGTACTACCGTACTTGCTTCTGCGTCCTTTCACTGCCGCCCTGTGATGTCGACACGACCAGTTGCGGGGAATTGACGCTTCTTGATGGAGCGAAGCTGGTGTGGGATCAGGATTCTGGATGTTGTCGACCGTGTGTCCGGCATGCGACAATCATGTGCACCGGCGCAAGGCGCGACGGTATGATGGTTTGACAAACGCTCCGCACTCGCAGTGAAATGCATTCATGAGTATCATATCGCCTCGTCTGCGACGCACGCTCACACCATCATATCGCCGCAACTGCAGTGCCGTGAGGATCTACCGTTGCTACGCAAGAAATGTTGTCAGATACGTAGTCCGTACGTCAGCCGGAAGGCGGGTGGCAATTCGGCACCCACCGTCGAATTACCACACGTGTCCACACGATGTCCGCCGGCCTGCCGGCGGCAGCCGCATTGCCGCGGCAGGCGTACGGATCGGTAAGTTCTAACTTCACACACCGTTCTTCACGTGCTGACGTATCCGTCGCCGATTCGTCGGTTCAGTCTCGGCGGGTCGGCGAATGTACGGTCCGGCTGGGC
>DF237071.1:84750-185944 GCA_000708835.1 Klebsormidium nitens
ATGAGCGTGGTGTCCTCAGATTGTTCATCCTTTGCCCGGCCGATGCGGGCGTCTTCTTTCCTCGGGGACTCTCGAGTCTCATATTACTCCCCCGCGGCGGCCGCCGACCGGACACGGTCCTCGAACTTCGGAACTGTTCGGCGGCCGCGCCACGTCGTCTCGTGCGTCTCGCGGCCGGGCGCCCGTCGATCCTCATGTCGCTGGCCCACCAAAGCCCTGTCGGAGCCTCAGCTTCTTGCAAGCACGTATCTTCCCATCATATATAGCTGCATAGCGCATCTAAGAGCTTACGGCAGGCACTAATGATCGTCCGTAAGCACTTAGTAGGCTGCAGCCGGCCGGGCGCTGTCATGGTCCGTGTCGCCTGGCAAGAAGGGCCCAGGACGTACGCACGACTGCTAGTCGTTTTGCAGCTTGGCGTAACTTCACTTCAAAGACTCTTGATCAGCCCGTTCGGTTTCCTCTACTTTTGCACTGTACTTCACGATTTAGATTGATCGCGAGTTGAGGGGCTGGTTGAGTCGTGGCCGGGTTACGATTTGGACGCAGCGTCGGGCAGGTTTGCATATTGGCCAGATGCCGGCGCCGGCGCAAACCTTTAAGGCTGAAAAGTTGGCGCCTTCCTCGACGCCCGTGTCCTATCCGCGAGTCAAATCTCATGTAAGATGATGGGGTATTAAAGAAGCCAGATCAGTTTCTCGTCCTGCCAGTAATCATGCGAAGATTCGTGGACGTGGGGTTGTGAAGAAATTTGTGTGATGCTCGTAATCAGCCGGTCGAGAGCAAGAGGCGGGCATGAGTCCTGCAATCAGTACCTGATTCGACGCCTAAATGAGGGACTCGAAACAGATTCGTTCGTAGGCGAGTAGAACCTCCAAATGTATCTGCGGATCACGTATGCACGCCCCCTGATTCGGATGAATCTCTTCCGGTCGTGTTGACCGTACAGACCAAACGTTCGTAGCTCTGACACTACTAGAGGCTCAAGACGGGCTCTAAAGGAACCCTGATTAGCCGGTAACCTTTGAAGATAATGAACACGCGGCAACATGCTGGGACTCTGGTACAAACATCAGCGGATGCAGACTTAGCAGCTTGGGGCTCAAGATGCAGCACTTGCCCTTTTCAAGGACCTTTCGAGCCCTGTTAGAACCTACGACCAACCATAATAGATCATTGGATCATTTCCACAAATTACCGAATTTATACCATGAAAATGGAGAGCAGAACCTCTCTGACACAACATGCTAAATGGGTATACTTTCCTTTTTCGATTAAAAAAATTGCAGAATGTGTGAGCCACGGCCGGCTTCTTATGCTTGAAAGTTAGCAGCTACCTTGGAGCGAGCTGTTTATGAACCTTCACTGGCAGAAAGACGATTCCGCAAAATGGGTAAACGGGCTTCTCAAACGGCCTTGAATGAGCCGGCCATATATGTAGCCTGATCATCACACCATGCAAGGGACGTGGAGGCAAACAAAAAAGCCTTGGTCGCAAATGATTACGTCTCCGCCTCAGCTACAAGACGGGCATGTAGCCATTCGTGGGAGAGTCCCAAACCAGCTTTCTGATATATACTGATACTTGTGACCGAGTACGTCCGAGTCTGTGGATGAGTAGTCGTACGGTCGCGTGAAATTAGCCCGCGATAGCTAGTGACCGTGATCAGTAACCATAATTCAAATATAGGAGAGCCTTGCATCAGCTCAGAGCTTCAGAGAGTTTCGACGCCATCAAAGTGGCCGCGCTTCCGATAAATGAGCACCACACTGGGTCTACATGAAGTTCTTGGACCTGTCCTTGCTCTAAGTAACTACCTAACGTTCTGAGTCAAGTCTTCTTCCTCGACACAAGCCTCTGGGCGTCCTTTGCGAAATCTAATGTCACGGAACCCACCAGAAGGACGCAGCCAAATACTGCACAAAAAAGTAAGATTGATGTCAGTGCTCCAGCAAACAATCGTACATCAATTCGTAGTTCACTGAAGACCTGTTGTTCACATCAAATAAGAAGGACTTTTCCTATAGAGATTCAGGCACGTCCTCAGGCATCACACGTTGCCAATCTCGTTTCACACTTTTCAGAGGAAAACCCTCCGCGTAGACTGCACCTGGGTCGTTCCTTCCCCTACCCTCACGTGAAATAGTGGAAAATCTGGCCCATAACCCTCGCAGAGCAAAGTTGCTGACGCTCTCGAAGCCCCTTTGAAATCAAAAGGATAGTTCATGCTGAAATTCACTGTAAGACTGATCTTGCACTCAACACAAGAGCTTACGGTCCTGCAACAGAAAGCTCAAATGCCTGTTACAGTTTCAGAATGTGAAAGACTGTGCATATATCAAGGTTCTCGACGCGTCATCATCATCAGCATTGAGCAACATTTATGCATAATCAAGGGAAATCAGCCTTGTGGGCCAGATTCACTCACGAGAAACCCAGAAGATGGCAAACGACATAGCGATGCCCCAGTCTTCGTCCAAGCGGGACAGCCAATTTCCTAGGGATGCGTGTGGCGCGCTTGTGTAGCAGTCAATGCACGTCGCTTCGATATCGTCTGCGGAGTATTCCTTCCCCGCGCAAGGGCCCTCCCCGTCGTCAAAGTACCCAATTGTGATGTTGAACTTCCTGAAAGAGCAGCTCAACGCCTCTGGTTAGAGCAATTTCGCAAATGACTTTCAACGATATAAACACCGCGCGCAGCGTAAGGAAGCGCCTGGAAAGACGTATTCTTGCAAAAAATCTTCTGACGCAAATCTTCAAAGCCTAAAATGCAGAAGCGTAGAGCAAGGACCAGCGAGATCTCATCGTAGCTGTAGTCCACTTGGCCTGGCCCCTACGAACAATGGGGAATGCGGACGGTTGACAGATCAGAGCAGCATAAATTCTGCCAGTTTAAATCGAGAGTTTGTAGGACCGGTGGACCGCAAAGTCACTGTATCCCTCAGGAAGACACGAACACATCTAGGCTGCCTGGGAGGTTATCAAATCAACATGTCAGCACTTTACTTCTCTGATTTTCTCTTTTTTGAATTTGACTTGACAGCTGTACAACGGAGACTGTAGCAACTGCCTGCCATGTTAACAGGCTCTAAAGGACAGTGATGAGATCACAGGGTGTCTCCTCTCAGCAGGCTCTTGGCAGCGTCAACTTACTTGCATACTTTGAACGCTGACGCCATGGGGTAGTAGGTACGGTCTTCGAACGCAGAGAACCAGGCAGCATACGTCTCGTCACAGAAGCAGTTGCGAGAGGGCATGGGTGACTCCGGGCCGTAGAAGTGGGCCAGACCCTGGCAGCAGTCTTCATCTGGAGCAGGATCATGACGAGAACAGGTCAGAAGCTCAGTAATACACTCGGGAAAACTGATCGTCTATTCCTTCAAAAGTGGTAGAAGTCGGTCTGGCAGAATTATTTTGGTAAGGCTACAAGCAGGTTGCGTCGCGTCAACATGGAATCCCAACAATGAGCAGATTCAGAGCTGAGATGTCCCTTCTGTCAAGAAACCTCTACCATGAAAGGGGGTCAACTTGGAGCTAGCAGCCGGATAATCCTGCTGCTACTAGTGCATTCACTGGGCTCCAGCTCGGAGCTGCAAACTTGGCCACCTTAGTCCCTATTTGACCAGAAGAGCACAATTTTTACGAATACCAGCTCTCTCGTGGCTGCTTCAAGAGTGTGCAATCAGGAAATCTGATTGCTCAATCCGTTTGAATATCGAAAGTATTCTGTACGGTCCGAAGCACATACACAAGTTCAGCTTTCAACAGAATAAATGTCTGCTGCCATATGCCCCCCTCCTCATACTGCATCTGCACAGCCGGCGCATAAGTGGTCAAAATAGCTCAAAATAACCTGGAATATCTCGGCTTGGCTGTAATCTGGAAGAGATGAGCGGAAAATTGGGCTGGTCTGAAATCAAGAATGTCCAATTTGTGTCTCACCTGGGTCTTCATAATGGAAGAACTTCCGGCTGCAGCTGCGATAATGGTACGTCAAGCTGTGGAACACCTCTTTCGTGCATGCATCTGCCACGTTGACAGGGGTCTGTAGAGCTACGGTTGCATTTGCGGCGGCCGGTGCGGCAGCACTGATTTGTGCGGCAGCCAAGCTTGGTAGAATTAGTGCAACAAACACGTATAAGGCTGCCGACAGCGCGAAAAGAGAGACGCCCCTGGTTGGGCGTGAGCTAGCCATTGGGACGATACGACTAGGCTCTAGTTGGGTCGGCAAGGCAAATTAGGTTCGAGCGTCTACAGAGGTGCTTGGGATCCTTCTAGTCCAGCGCCCTTAATCTTGGACCGCCGCATTCTCAGATTAACCATTGATCGTCTCATGTCAGTGATCTCGCAGCTCTACGTACACTGAAACCAGCTTCTACAGAGCTCCTCGTATTACGGAGTAAGGAATTCCTCTACAAGCGTGGTGGCGAGCTGGCTGGCCAAAGTCCTGCGACGTAGGTGGAGGCTACCTCTCCGGCACCTTAAAAGCTACCAGGAGCCTCTTACATTGGTCCCACATTGGGTACTTTATCCAGTGAGTACCTTGGTACTAGTGTACGTTGCGTACCTATACCTCGTTAGTGTACACGTTTGCGATCGGGTGGCCTGATTGGATCCCGACGTACGGACCCGGTTCTCCTTCCATATTTACCAGTCGGTCGTACGGACGAGTGGGTGGGCCGCGCCCGGCGGGGGGGAGTCGGCGCCGCGGGACTCGAGTCCGGATTCCGGAACTCCGGGTTGTTACCGGAAGGTCGGTATGTCGATCGGTATGGCCGGCCGGTAAAGTCGGCAGCTGGATTCTAGAAACCTTTGAGGGCCCCGGTACTTTACCACCACGGCCCGGGCCGACACGGAAGTGCGAGGTCGCCCGGCGTTGCGCCGTGCGGCGCCGAGAAGTTCCTCCGAGTCGACTTTGACCGGGCCGGAAAACAGGCCGCCGGGCGGCCTGTTTTCCGGCCACCGTATGCAGCCAGATCGAGTGGGCCGACGGCCGAGCTAGGCGCGCCCCAAAGTATGTCACTCTCTAGTGCCCGGCCACCAGGGCTATGTAACATGTTTATGTGTACACGTTTGATTTCAACATCTCCGGCACGGCTCCTGGCCAACACAATTTGGGCGTCGACCTACACACTCCGACACATGACCCTTGTACGTCATCCATTTTCCGTTCACGGACCATGCAATCATTGCAAGCGGCCGATTGTTCGGCGCGTGGCCAACGTGAGATATCGCAGGACGTCCTCATCTCTATCCGGAAGTACGCATATCTTGTGCAACAAAAATCTGACGCCCAACAATATGCCAGTACTAGGTACCACTAGAAGTGATAGGCTTCTTTCCTACTCTATACAATTGTCGTCCAAGGCTTGATTCAAAGAGCTACTATGGCCTACGACAGGCTTCTCCAAACTCGAAAAGCTGAGAACTACCTACACGGGCTACTTGGTCAATACCGCGACGGAAGTGACAGTAGCTCGACTCTAACCAGCTAAGAACGCATACCTATTTAGGTTTGAAAATTATCAGAAAATTCCTACCACATACCTATGCTGCGTACATTGCACTTGCCCGAGCACTTCTCTTGGCAGTCTCCTCGCCGCCCCCACCGCTGGCAGCACCACAAATTAAAGTTTAGTCACAACCTCACGTTTATCTAAACAAGCATTTCCAAAAACAGCCACGCGAGAACCTGTCATCTCAGTAGCTCCCTGCGCAGACGTTGGCAGTCCTTATCACCAACGGACGCGTTCGGCTGGTCCGCAGTATGGCGGGCATCGAGGGGAAGGTCTCTCCTCCAAAGGAACGCGCGGGGGGTCTGCTTTTCCTGTGCGGTATGCTTCGCTTAGTGCTGTTCGCAATCGCGTGGGCGTGCGTGTTCGCGTTCGTCTTCTGGACTGTGGTTTTTAACCTGCCCAAGTGGTCATGGGCTTACCAGGAGGGCGACTTGTGGCAGGACATGCGGACTGCCCTCAACCTCAAGTGAGGAACCCACACTGATAGCTGTTCTTTCGGAAGGCCAGATAGGAGAGTTCTGTTCGGGTTGAAGAAGAGCTTCCTTCTTTTTTGATCATACTCCATGAGTAATCTACTGCTTCTAAGTTTGTCAGAAAGAGTATTTGGAGACATGTTGACGTGGCTGTCACGTTGCCTTATTACATTCTGCTGCACAGCTGTCTTCTTGCATACATACTCAACTATATGTTGCGCGCTGCTAATCGTTGGCGTTTGGAGAAAAAACCTTATGAATTCACTACTAGTAGGGGTGAAGTGGAAGGTACTCAGTGAGCGGAACTCAGTAAGTGTTCCATTTAGCACCACTAAGGACCATGCTGCCCTTGCTTCACTTAAAAAATGCTTTCATGCAAATCTGGTTTTTCTGTCAAACCTCTGTAGGGGCATTGTTAAACCAGTAAGGCTGATGAATTAACTGAACATCAAGGCCAGCTAATCAAGACATTCTTGTGCGATTCTGATGAGCCCCAAGTATCGCACGCGGCACTTCCATGTATGAGCCTCACTGTAAGCAAAAGGGAACAATAATTGCTTAAGACCTTAAGGGCGCCGTAAAAGCATTTTTGAATTTATCGATGAGACTACGGTGCACTAACCCAGTGCACTACCCCTGGGTTTCTGTGCAGGAACCATATGATGGAATCAGGGCACTTTGTTGTGGCTGGCTACGACGCCCAGATGGTGATTCTCGGCGTGCTGCCCCCCTTTGTTGCCGCGGTCTGCGTTTCTCTCGCCCGGCTGCTCCCGAAGAAAGAGAAGACGCGGGCAGACTACAAAATCATGGTCCTTGGACAAGCCGCCCATGAGGGAGTCGAGTGGGTAAGGAGTCCTGACTTTCGTTTTTCAGCAGGCTTATGCCTTGAGCGCGAGTGCTTCTCACGGAACTCTGCTGGCAAATAATTTGTTTCTTTAGTTGCTGCTACAACAATACTGGTTCGCGAGCGCATTCACCAGCAGTGCTTCTTCATTCTGGTGCTAGGGACAGCGGAATAGCCTGAGGTTCACACGCGCTTCAACCAATGCTTCTGTTGCAGTATGGTAGCTGTTAAATGCGAAGATACTAAAACTTCCTCTGCATCACTTCATCAAGGAGGCCGTCAAGTTGCACCTCCTTGCCTTTACTTTTCTCCCGCCTGCTGGACTAAGAAGAATGAGTTTCTGTCGTGCAGGTCCGGCGCAGTTTTGTCTGGCAGATCCCCCCCCGCCGCTTTTGGCTCTGGTGGTCATCTGGCATGTCATTGGGCGAATTCCTATTGGTGTTTGGCTGGATTGCGCTCCACTTCATCTGCTTATGGAGCCACAAGATCAACAGCTGGGGTCAATTCGACGCTTGTAAGTCACATTTTGTCTTTCAGCCCTACTATATCTGGCCTTTATGAAGCCTACCAAGCAGTCCAGAACTAGTCAGGGCGGTCTTTTTCCTGGATCATTTACGGCGGGCCAGCCTAGGCGGAAACGAGATAGCTGCATCCTTCAAGTTCCTCGATTCTGGACTGCTGTTGAGAACCTTCCCATCTCAGGTGATATAACGCCCTTTCTTGGAAATGCCCTTCTCGAGCTGCTTTGCCAGGCAGTGCTGAGTTGCTTAATTTGCCCGTGTCAATCTGCAAAGGAACACCTGCACCCGCTCTGATCCAAACGTCACTAGCAGCTGCAGCCTCTTGTACTGTAGTGCAAACCGGCATTCGATGACCCCTTTCTACAAGTTGTGGGCTGTGTGCTGCGCAGGCCGCTAACACAATGATTGCAGTGAAAGCAGGCTACAGCACTTCGGTAGCTCCGGCCTAAACTCCATCCTCCTCGAACATTCTGCAGGGGACGAACTAGGTCTGTACTACAACGTACCCAAAAGCGTGTACGCCCTCGATAAGTGAGTCATGCCGATCTCACTGACGTTCTATCGGGCTCTGCATTTGCCAACGTCGAGTCGAACGTTTGCCCATTGACGAACCTCTAGATCGATCTAAGGTCACTTCAGCTGAGTTGCACATTGCGCGCGTGTATTACAAGCCTGCCAGTGTGACCTGATCGATCAGCCGTTTTGCTCCATCTGACGAAATTTGCCCTGCTTCTTTACAGGATCGCCATTGCCTGGGGCTGGATTCTGTACCTGGATTTCACGCTCCTGTTCTTCCCGATCTCCCACAGCTCGTTTCTGAACTACATGTTGGGCATCCCGTTCCCGCACCTCGTCCGCTACCACAGGTGATTATGTCATCTGATTCAGACCATTGTTTTAAAGAAAAAGTGGAGACACAATGTTCTACATTGACGGGATCGTTTTTGGATCCCTGAGAGCTTTCACCTTCTCTTTTCTGAGACATCGACTACTCAGCATCCCACGCCTTGAATCTGACCGGGCGCGTTTTCAAATGCAGACGGAGTATGATGAGATGGATAAAGCGCTATGATTAAATACAACTCCGGACGGCCTTTGACAGTGGCTACCATATTCATTTTGAGCTGTGAGTGCTTAATCAAAAATCTTCCGCGGTCACGGATGTGAACGTCTGAAGCAAGACGTGGGCAGTTCTGGAAGATAGGGTCTGCAGCAAAGACCGCTCAAGGTTGAAAACAACGGCACTCAATTTCATCTTCCTTGCAGATGGCTGGGCCATATGGCTATGTGGTCTTTGACTGCGCACGCTCTGTTCTACTATCTCTATTGGACAGCCAATCCCGAAATCAAGTGAGTCGACATACCTTCTCTCGAGTTGCTCGCAGTCCACCTGTCATCACCTTGTCATCTGCAAACGGCTCTTTGTGAAAGTAAGGAATTACTTATTGCCGAGAAATGACTGTCGAGGTCTGACGCCCGTCTCTCTCTCGAGCTCCACTAGCAGTCGCAGATCCACGGGAAATAGCGTGCAAGATTTTGAGTGCGTTCAGATGTCAAAAACGTCCCGAGCTTTCTACGAAACACGGGGTGACCAAATACAGGCCGCGCCCTTGCTGTTTGTCAACTGACGTTATTCAATTCAGCTTCGTGCACGAGTTCTTCGACTGGGGCCAGCGCTACTTCATCAATCTCTTGGCCGGCTCCATCTCCTGGATTTTCGGCCTCGCGCTCTGGATCACTTCCCTCGACTGGATCCGTCGCAAGTACTTTGAGGTAAGCGCAGGTGTTCCACCCCTGTTTACCAAATATCCCGAAATCTGCCCTTGCGGCAAACACAATCACTCCTTTTGACGCGTCTGACCAAAACATTGCATTAGATTCTTAACTTTCAACAGCCAGACTCGTGGCATGTACTTGATTTAGATATCCAATTGTGTTCAAGTCGCGCTGGATGTATTTTGTGCACCGGAGATTGAGACTGCTCTTCACCTGCCAGGGGTGTCAATTTTTGACTTCTTTCATGGCTGATATGCAGCTCTTTTACAAAACACATATCGTCGGATTCGTGGGCTTAGTGGTTTTCGCCCAGATGCACTACTACTGGATGTGGACCTGCTGGCTCCCAGGTAAGCAAGCTTGCCCAGAGTTAGGACGGAAACGGAAACGGAAACGGAAACGGAAACGGAAACGGAAACGGAAACGGAAGCGGAAGCGGAAGAGGAAGCGGAAGCGGGAACGGAAAGGATTGTAACTCTCTAGAAACAAGCTAGCTGTGCAAGCTTAAGTAGCTTGACGTCCTTTGGCTGACTACCCAATCATGACGTCAAACACTTCAAAAGGAAGTGTGTCTGCCATGTCTTGTACCAGACCTTATCAAAAGAGCAAAATCACGGTCGACGTTGTCTTCTGGGTTCCTACAATCCTCGAGACTCAGAAGCAACTCTCAAATCCAGTGCACAAAATGCTCTCTTGCAGGTCTGCTCCTCTACGCGGCCGACCTGGCGGTCCGGCTTTGCCAGATCCAGAACACGTCGACAGCGATCGCCAAGGGCGTCTGTGAGGAGGACTCAGTCGTCATGATCAAGCTGTCGGTTGACAAGGTAAGCTGCCGGGTTAGACACAACCACTTCGCTAAAAAAACAGTGGTGAGAAACGCGCTCTTTTAGCTGCTAGAACAGCTTCATCAAGTAAAGTCGATAGGGATGGGTCGTCTACTACCTGATGAAGAAGTTTGCACGTTCCCTTCGTCGTTCTGAAATATATCTGTAAAACTCACGCTCGTCTGCCACTCCCCTTTCATTTCTCATCATCAAAAACCTGAGACAGTGGCCACCAGGGGAAATTTTCACTTCTTTTGACGAATATCTGACCGATGCTGCTTGCCCCACTTTTCTCACTGCTTGAGTACCCTAAACACAATTTCACTTGCGCACATCCTTTTGGCTTCTTGCGGCGTCCTTCGCTGCGAAGCACCCCATACTTACTGAGCCGCTATTCTAGGGCCCACACTTTAATTGCTTACGTACGTGACTCTGACGTAAAGTTACACGTGGTCCAATCAGATATGGGTCTGTCTGTGCCTGCAGAACATAAAGCTGGCCCCACTCCAAGACATCTTTGTGGCCTTCCCCGACATCAGTCGCTGGCAGTACCACCCGTTCAGCATCGCGAAGGCCGAAACCTCGTCCGCTTGTCCGATGGAGGGCAGCAGTAAGGAGATACTGCTGAGCATGAAGCGTTACGGAAAGTGGACGTCGGTGAGTGCGTCCGAATGCGCGCGCGCACGAGGAGAGCGGTGCTGTTTCTCCTCCACAGGCTGTGACCGGGTTTATTCCTGACGTTTGAAAAGACGTGCCTTGTAGTGGAGATTTCGCTTGACCAGACACCTTTTCTCGTCCGAGTCTGACTTAGGACCAGCCTTTGCCGCTGTCTAGAATCTCCAGCACTGGGTTTGACACATTGCTTGGACTGCCAGTGGGCCCCCATGCGCCGTTCCGTCGTGATTTTGGTCAAACCTCTTCGTCGCGGTCAAAGCTCTGCGTCTCAGTCAGTCTTTCTCTTAGGCGGATGAAAGGTGCCATTTCTTCATTTTCCTTCTTCCAGGAAGTCATTGACCGCTTAAAGAACGGAGAGGTACTCGCGGTGCGGCTCAGCGGCCCGTTCGGAGGCGAGACCTCCTTCCAGTGGCGCAAATACGACGTCGTCCACCTCTACGCTGGCGGAATCGGGGTGAGAACCTACGACCAAATTCTCCTTTTCCCTTCAGTATGTATGTCCTTGAGGCCTCATTGGATAACGCCCACAGGATTTGATTCCACTACGTACATTCGAAAGTTCTAGAACCGTACCAGATGCTCTGTGTTTATGCTTGGCGGACTTCGGAGAGGAAGGACTCCAACTCGGTGTCACGTCAGCGCAAAGGACTCATCTATCTCATGCGCGCGATTTTTATTTTAAGACTTCAATCTTGTGCCACCAAGTTAGCGCGAAGGAAATTTGGGATTGCACAGGAAGCCGTGGGTCTATCTACAGCTTTCAGGTACTTCCACAGAGCTGCAGTATGTTGTTCAAACTTCATCCGGGCGCCCAGATTTCATCTCTGATATTGCACCTCTCCACAGGTCGTCCCGCTCATCTCCCTCCTGCAAGACATGCTGTCCGCGCGCGCGGCTGGTTCGCCGGATGACGTACCTGAGCGGGTGGTCCTGTACTGGTCGGCCCGCCACAAGGCGGAGTTCCACCTCCTAACCAAGGACATGGCTGCTGCAATACAGTAAGAGCCTTTCGAGACTTGATCTGAGGCGTATGTAATTTGGTAAGGAGTCCAGGAATTATCGTAGAAGCTTTGTCCTCACCGTTCAATTGGGCTTTCCTTCTTTGCTTGTCGGATCCATTTGCAGTCAAGATGGATGTCGCGTTACCACACCCGCTTTTAGAACTTAAAGCATATTGAATCTGGTAGAGAATCGACCGTTTATCTCTCTAAAGGCTTGTCTGTCATGCTTTATCCGGCTGCCTTCTCTGCTTGTCAGATCCGTTTGCAGTCCCAGCCTAGCTCCACGCTGATCCCAGTGGCCTCGCATCAAAACACCTTTGGAAGTGTTTTTCAACCTTTAGAAGTGGTTTTCAACCTTTTGAAGTGTTTTTCAACTTTTGAAAAAGGCAAAGAGGAAGTATCTTATCTTATTCGTCCACGTGTCCTTCAGGGAGGGTTGGCTCACCATCCGTCTGTTCTACACCGGCAACGAGTCGAAGGAACAGACGGCCAAGCCAAGCTTCAAAAGCTCCAAGGTCGACTTCGACATGGGTTCTGTCTTAAACGAGAGGAACGGTGTCGATGTCGGAAACTTCAATAGCGCCCCGGCTGAAGGCCCGCGCGCTGACGTCAAGCTTCCGGGAGCATCCAGCTTCTTTTGGGATTACGCCAGGTAAAATTTTGACACAGCCCTTTGACTCGCATAAAATAAGGGTTTGGCGAATTTGATGCAATCTGCAAGTGAATTTTGCTTCTGAAGCCCACAATTTGCTTGGACCGCGCTGCACAGGATTTGGAAAGTTGGTTTGTAAGGTGGATTAGGCTGGCCTGGATGGGTTAAGATGTTTTTCGTGTAGGGTCCCAGGGTGGGTTAACGTGTTTCTCCTGTAGGGTCCCAACATTGACGGTAGAACCGTTCACACACACGAGACGAATTGCACGCAGCATCAAAAGTTTGACATGGCTAACCGTGGTCATCATGGCTAACCCTGGTCATTACGGCTAACCCTGATCAACTCTCGACTCTACAGGCCGATCCAGCCCAAGTCCTTCAACGAGCTCGAGGCGCTCCTCGTCATCCTGACGACGTGGGTCGGCGGCTGGTGTGGACTCGTCCTCTGCCAGAGCTTCTTTGCGGAGTATGTGGAGACCTTCTACACGGAGTCGAAGTACTGGAAGGTAAAAGCAAACGACGTTTGCATTTGCAAGCGAAGAAGTGACCAGAAACGCTTATTGAGAGATGGTACGCGTCGCTAGATTTTGTACCACTGTGAAAAAAAAAAACCAAGTTTCTCAACGTAGTACTTCTGGTTTCGCTTCTAGGGATAAAGGAGCTGTGAATCTCAACAAAGCTCGCTGATTCGCATTGCTGTCGTGGTTTCTGCAGTTGACTCGGGTCTTCTGAACGTGATTCCTAGTAGCTCTTTCTACCTTCTCTGAGCCCTTTTGTTTTCCCAACTGAACAGTGATCCAGATGAAGATCCCGATCTCGTCGAAAGCCACTTCTGCAAGTGATGCAAGTACTTATGCGAATACTTATGCGATGGTGAAAGAACCATCCGTTCTATTTATGCAGGCGGGTCTATTTTACACAGTTCTGCTCTCCGTCATGTCAATCGGGCTGCCAGTGGCTGTGGTCCTTTTCCCCAGGCACCTCTACAGGTCAGAAATGCACCAAGTTCTGAGTACCTCGACTGACATTCAAATCTCAAGACGGAATGGACTGCGTTTATCAATCTCGATTGGGTCACGGTGAGAGGTACCTCAATTCAAACCATGTCTCGCCCGGTCTAACCATTGGGCCTGTGTCTGGAGTTACAAGACGAGTCCAGAATTATCAGTGGACGGTCCGGGAGGCTGTCCGAAACATGTCTGATTACTGTCATTCTGCGCCCGACCTGTGCGGTACGTTCCTGTCTGTTTCAGTCTGACTCAGCCCGGGGTTCGAAGCGCTCTTCGAGCGAGGTTCAGGACACGTGACCTCTTTCCTGCAGGTATTTGCGCTACAGAAGGGAAGACGTCATCCAAGCGTCACAGCTGGCGTCCGCTGAGGACGTGTACGAGAGCCCCGACCACCCGTCCGTCGTAAGTGTGCACCTTGGGGCTCAGAAATTGCGCGCGCGCGAGCAGATCGAGCAAGCTCGACATGTAGAATGGATCAAATAGACTTAGAGCCGTGCAAAGTATTGGCTGTACATATATAGTAAAGGCACACTGACAGGAAAAGCTGGAGAACAGAAACGTGCAAATAACGATTCTGCTCTTCTCGAGCCATCCCAGTTGGTTCTGGACGTATTTGACTGCCGTGCCAATTTATTTCTCGTTCACCATTTTTCTTCTTTTGTTGCCTTGTTGTTGCAGTCTGCCACGAGCGTCAGCTTCAATGAGCTGGGCCTGGAGGTCAACGTCGAGCAGGGGCGCCCCGACCTCAAGAGTGCCCTCGAGAGCATCGTCACAAATGAGAACGCTTCGATGAGAGTCGCCGTTTGCTGCGCCGGTACTGACTCAAACAGCTCGTTGAAGCTGTCTATACCGTTGCATTTTCTCTTTCTACTCCCGCTCTGTGTATGAGAGCGACATGACTGTTCTGAAATGACAATTGGCAATGAATCTTACATCCAACATTTGTTGAGGTCATCAAAGCGAATCCCCAAGAATGAAGTTGAGTTACAGGAACAGGTCGCAGCCTCTCTGTCTCGAGCGCATACATTTGAGTCGAAGAAACTGGCGCCTAGACCTGACCTGGCAGGTAATTTCTTGATTCATGATTCGTGTTTGAGAATCTCGTCTTTGTTCTGCTGCAGGCCCCGAAGTAATGATGAACAACTGCTCGAACCTGGTGTCTCAACTCAACGGCAATGATAAGGGAGTGTATCTTCAGTATCATCGCCTTGCCTACCAGCTGTAATTGTCAGGCGGTACGTCGTTGCGAAACCGTGAAGCACATTATACATGATTCCAGTTGCTAGAGGGGAACGATTATGTCCACTTTACTTTCTGTTGGGCAGGACTAAAATGAACAGATTTGCAACGATTGGTCAGTCGTAGCTGCACAGACGATGTCATGTGATTTATTTCAGTGTTATCAATAGCCCAATACTTCAGTACTACTGGCGCTATTTTAGTAGTAATGGTTTATCAGTTTGAACACATCGGTACGTGGCCCGGCTAAATTGTAAGTTGGCTTTGTGTTGCACATTATTGATGCCGTTAAAGTGCTCAAAACAGTGCTTTGTCACAAGTCATGTCACAAAAGACGTAAGAATCCTGTGAGACTATCCGCCGACCCACAAGCACAATCTTAAAGCATGTACACCCTCGAACGCGCGTCATTTGCTGCCCGGCCAATTACAAGAGAAATTTCAGAAGACGAGTTTGACCAGTTGCATTCCCTTTCCCTCCGCCTTCACCTCTTCCGTAAAGTTCATCACTAGCTGAACGAACCAGTGCGTCTTGCCGGTTCCTTGGGGCCCATACATGAGCACTTTAATCTTTCTCCAATCCCATCGATAGCTCCTGCTTCCGCAAACTGTTCACCAGCTTCCGCGCCTTCCTGTAGAGCTTCGGACTCATCATGCAAACCCCCACCAGGTCCCCATTCACACCCCTAACCTTTCGGGTTAGCAGCCTCGGGATGTTGGGATATGCCTCTGGCAGATAGTGCCATCCCTGCTCAAACACCCGCCGCCGCTCTCGTCTACCTTACTTTTTTCCGTGAGCTTGTACGAGCTCCGTTCTCCTCTCTTGGAGGAGTTTGACCGCAACCCGAGCTCGTGCCGCTGTTTCGAGCAGGTCGGAGAGGGGCTGGAAAGAAGCACTTTGCGAGTCTGCATTGGGAAGTACGTTGCAACATGGGGTCAGAATCAACTCGACGTTGAAGGGGTCAGAGACTTCAAAGGTTACTAGTTATGCTTTGCGGTGTGGACAGGCAGCGGTGTGGAGCAAATATTTCTGTGATACGGTCAGATTTTTGTCGGTTTCTCGGAGTTCCTTTTCGCGATGTTGTTTATCGGAGGCATCTCCAAGGTTTGATTGGCGAGATCTGGCTCCATGAGCGGCACTGACAAAATCTGCTCGACTCCTTTATTGTTGCAGTGATTGGCACTGTGCTTGACACAGTGGTCGCCCTGTGATGTGGAACAAAGATGGAGATGCTGAATTCAAACCACGGATCATGGTCATGTCTTTGAACAGTGAACAGCCAGCTAATTTGGCTGGCTGATCACACCTTTCTTTACTGGACCTCTGCATCGGATCTTCCTTATGCAAGCTATCGCGACTGCCAATGCAAAGAGAAAGTCTAACACATCTATCTGCTTCTCTCCTGTCGAAGATAGCATGACGACTTTTAAGAGAACGCCACTTTTGATTGCACCTTCTGTTGAGCTCTTGACACGATCCCAGGCGCTTTGGAAAGCCGTCCAGACAAAGACCTTCCGGTCATTGTTTAAGGGCCTCCACGACTTCGTCAACTTCAGGATCGTTCAGACCCTTTCACACGTGTTTCACACACTCCTCAGGCAAAGTAGTATTCTATTTGAAGGCATGTTACGACAACTTCGATGCATCCTAGCTTGAGGGCAAGAACTGAGAGAATGGCTTCTAAAGAATCAAGAAAATTGCGCTTTATGTCAAAGTATATCGGTCCTGTCCCCATCGGTCGGCTGCTCTGACGCGTGACGGCCGGCTGCGGCAGCCGCCCGCGGACGACCGTCGATCGAGCTGGGCCGGGGTTTTAGAATTGGTGACAACTTCCGCGAACGAAGGGGTTTATTACTTTATGTGTACGCGCGTACGCGCGCCTCAGCTAAAGTTAGGGTTTCCAAAGAAAGTTTGCTGCACAAGCTCTTCAGTGCTCATTGAGCATTGAGCCTTGAGGACAATGAGGCCCTGAGATCAGAAGGTGGCCGCTACGCATGGTGTAAGAAAGCTGCTCTTGGTAGAGCTTTAGGAAGGCTGTTTTGACACGTTGTGTGCGGTGCCCCTTTTGTATCAAGTTGGCTTTGCCAAGATCAAACCTGGTGGCTAGTCATGAGCCTGGTAAGAATCATGGGGTTCTATGTTGAATATGTGAGTCGCACCTTGCAAGGTCATGGAAGGGGAACGTTCACCAACTTTGCTGGGCTGGCTGCTCGTCAAGGAGCTGATGGCTCAATTCAAGTGGTTCATGTAACAGGAGAAAAGGACCCATAGAGAAACCAATGGAACTGTGTGAGGGTCAGGAAGCTGCTAGCAGCTCATTCCCGCCACTCTCATAGAGGCTTCACAGAACTCATGAGAACTGGCTCGCAGGGGCAGAGTTTTCTCGAGGGAAATTGAGCCAACGCAGGCTGGAAGATAGACACTGTCAATATGGCGCATCGGTCCAGGTCCTCTCGGAGCTCAGTGGCGTCATCACGGGCTTCTTACAGCACAATTGCAGGGGAGGATAAGGCCGGGACTTCTGGCGATGATGTCGCAGCACCGCCACCTGAGGTGAGTGTTCAGCTTGGATGTATAAGTGGCGAGAGGTTCTGCATTCCTTCGCTTTAGGAAGACGAGCTATTTCATTTGGAGTACAGCTGCATTTGGGAATATTGAGCAGGCTCTTCATACCAAACCAGATAGTAACAACACAGCTAGGCCCCCTTCTGAAACGCAAGAAACCCCCCCTTAAACAGCGCTGTTTAGGGCCAAGCACCAGCCAGGTTGAAGCTAGGTTGAAGTGGTGGAAAGCTTGCGAAGGTAACTACGATCATCCAGCAAGTGACATCCGTGGCTGTGGTTTCACAGCATTTGATGTTGACATCCTCAAAGAAACTAGACTGTGGTGTATGAGATTGAGTCTTATTGATCACAGACAGTTTAAAAGAGACCGTTTGCACAGAAAGTTTTGCACGAAGCTAATGATCCAGCCTACACTTTCTGTAAGCTCTTGTTGGCTCCTACAGAACGCGCCATGATCGAGAAAGTAATGTTGAAACCGCAACATTCGCAGGTGTTTTTGCAGGATTTAGGTTGAGTAGCTTTGATAATGTTTATCGACTGCCACAGGCCATTCTCAGCACATTCGTTGTCATCGTACATCCACTTCCTAATCCGGAATGACCGCCACTCAAGAAGCAAACGTGCGTTGTGGTCTCTGCTCAGCGTGCTAGTATAGTGTAGGCCCTAACGCGACCGTTAGGTGCTCCCTAGGGCTTTCGAGGGGTAGGATGAGCCTCCTTGACAGATTCTCACAGTACTTGTAATATCTACCATTTTTGTTGCTCGTCCTGTTCAGCTCTTCGCCACATATCTTGTGCGTTTTCGCAATCTTCAGGGGGCAGAAACATTCGAATCTTTTTAAGTACAGACGCCTTGATGTTTACCTTTCCTGACAACGTCGTCTCTGATGGCTGCAGCCAAGAATGCCCCCGCGGCCACAGTCAAAGTCTAAGGTTACCCTGGACGACAACATCAATCTTGAGGTGAGCTAGGGAGCCGTTTGTTAGATTGTGACGGACACTATCGGATTCTAGAATTTCCAAAGAAAAGATGCATGGGAGCAAGACGAGGACTTTTGATGAAAAGGAACTGTAGGCCCAGTTCAATATCTTAGAAGTGGACCACTAAACATCCGTATATTGTTGTGATCTCAGTCGTAGCCACAAAAGGCGTCCTTCATTCACTACTTCAGAAGATTTCTTATTTAGTTCTTTTTGTCAGCAAAATCAACATAGCGACGTCACCTTTTTGGCGAGGGCAGATGATGAATCGTAGCTCTCTCAACTTGTGCAAGTTAGAGCACGCTCAGAACGCAATAACGTGCTTGTAAACCAATCTCTGTGAGGCCTGGATCGAGAAGGAGACGAGGATGTGTCAAAACATTGACAACGGCGAGCCCTAGAAGCTCAACGGTGTAAGTCTGACAATGGAGACCTCGTCAACCCCTTAGCGCCAGGACTTGGAGCATATAGTGGGGTTCCGCTATCACGGGCAGTCGATCCGAGCTCCCTGCCCTATTCCTCCAACTTTGCACCTTGACAACAACTGAACGTCGCTGGTCCCGATTCTCATGCGCCTCAAGGAACTTTTAATGTCGTTGCCACAAGGATACGGGAGGTACGGAATTCAAGGGCTTCTTTTAAAAAGGCCTAGGGCTTAAGGTTCCAGAACCTTACGAAGGTACAGCTTTTCATGCAGGTTCTGACGCGCTTCCAGAAAGTCTTTGACGATGCTCGCACCACGCTGATTGAAGAATGATTTGAAGTGTGTACGCTAAATAATCTGAAGAGGAGAACGTGACAAACCTTTCCGTCTCCCCCGCAGATCCTGATGCGCCTCAAGAAAGTGTTTGACGATGCCGACACGGACAAGGGGGGCACTCTAGACGAGGACGAGTTCGTGCATGCGTTTAGCGGAGTGATTGGCGACGAGCACACGGGACCTAAGGAACTGCGGCAGATGTTCATGAAGATCGACGCCAACGCAAGCGGGGATCTCGACTGGTGAGAGCCGATGAGTCTTCTGTTCCGTCTGCTTAGTTCTGTGCCCCGCGCGAGTGGATGCACTCCACAATAGAGCAGCATGCTGTTTCTATTAGAGCAAAGTGTTGAAGAACCCTAAAGGAAATCCAAGGAACAGCTTGCAAATTTCCTGACCAAGATATTCAGACGGACTTGGAAGGTTCCCGTCGTAAACACGGACCGTTTGGAGGCCTGCCGAAAACTGCCGAGAAAGCAACGACGTACTGCAAATTCCTGGTATTTCGAGGAAGGACATGATTCTCTGCCTTTTAAAAGAGGCGTGGAGAGGATTACTTCAGAACTTCAGAGCCCTACCGGTTCTTAAAGCGAAATTTTCTGCGTACAAGGAGGGCGGCAGCCGAATGCGCAACAAGGAGCAACTGCAGAAAGAAGCGTTTGTCAATGTCACATCGACAGGAACGGACATGAAACTAAGAAAACGAAACGGAAATCCCCGTCGTTACCTCTACAGGGAGGAGTTTTCTGCGTTCATGCTACTGTCGAGCCAGGGCCGCGGCCAGATGCGCAACAAGGAGCAGGTGCCCCAGATATTAGATACCGGGTGGCGGGACAAGAACCACGAGTCCGCCGCGCACCGTGACCTTATAACGAAGATTGTGCGCGTCCCGGGGGACCGGTATGCGTCCGGCAGCCGGGATGGTACCGTCAGGTAACGTTTCATCTGACTCCCGAAAATCTGCAGACTGGATTTTACAGTTTCCAGACCGGCTTTGCGCGGCTGAGTACACATAAAGCTCTGACCTTCTTTGGCATGTTTAATGTGGACCATCTTCGTTCCTCTAACGGCAGGGATAGAAAGTCCGTACATTTGGCTTCCGGCTGGCCAGATGGCCTTGGCGAAGCATCTCATGGGCCTGACACTCCAGAACCCGGTCGCAGGTTGTTCGGACCTGATGCATCAGCGCACCCTCCAGTGATCAAAATCTTGATCAGTGACTCCTACTTCCAGTCATTCCATAAGAAGCTCTCAAAAACCAAACCCCAAGATCCCAACATCTCAGAACTCTAGTATCTAAAGACTCTACCTCCAAATCTCCAGGTTGTGGGGTTGTTTGGACCTGATGCATCAGCGCCACCATCCAATGCTCAATGCCTGATCAGCGACATTCGTTCCAGTCAAGTCACAAGACGCTTCTGAACACCCTTCAACCCACAAACAAAATACCTCAAAGTTCTAGTAGCTGAAGTCTCTACCTCCAAATCTCCAGGTTGCGAGCTGTTTGGACCTGATGCATCAGCGGACCATCCAATGCTGCAATTCCTGGATCAGCGACATTCGTTCCAGTCATGTCACAAGACGCTTCTGAACACCCTTCAACCCACATTCTAAAAATCTCGAAACTCTAGTATCTAAAGACTCTACCTCTAAATCTCCAGACTGTGGGGTTGCCTGGACCTGATGCACCAGCGCACCATCCAGTGCTGCAAGTCCTGGATCAGCGACATCTACTCCCAGTCGCATATTCAACTATCCCAAACCACTAAAAGTTTAGACCCCTAACGTCTCAAGACCTCCTTTCTAACTTTTCATTGCAGGTTGTGGGGTTGTTTGGACCTGATGCACCAGCGCACCATCCAGTGCTGCAAGTCCTGGATCAGCGACATCTGCTTCCTTCCCTGCCACAAGAAACTCGCGGTCGCGGCGTGCAACCGCATGCTCTACATATACGACCTCGCGACGTTTGAGGTGGTCGGAAAGATTATGGGCCTGGAGCACGTGCCGCTGACGCTGGACTGCCGCAAGGAGGATAAGTCGTCGGAGGATTTGCTGCTCATAGGCGATGACGGCGGGTGAGTCTACTTCAAGTGTTGGCTGTTTGAGGGAGCGCCTTTTTGAGCGGGAAGTCTAATCCACAGCTTTTGACCATTAGTCTGCTCTGTCCGAGGATGCATCCAGGGTCCAATTTTAAACAATTTGGGAAAGCTCTGTATCAGTCCTGGAGACGAGGAGCGATCCGTTGGAGACTAGGAGCAATCGCTTGGCAGAACCATGAGATCCAGCAACTCTGCGAGGGAAGCCAAAAACCTTCAGGACGGCGGTCGAGGCTCTTCTGAGATCTCTTGCTTCAACTCTTCCGGGTGCAGAATCTTACTCGAAATCGTTCGCAACTATTGAAGATGCACAAGTAGCCACTCACCGCCAGGCCTGTTCTGCCAGCTCGTGCGCCCAAACCAGCAGGTGATCTCAACCGTCTACTAATGGAATCTGGTAGAAAAGGGCTAGGCTTTTCTGCACAATGCGCGGGGACACGTTTCAATCTTCACCAGCAACCAATCTGACGTCATGCTGACGCTGCTGTTTTTTCAGGTACGTGCATCTGTACAGCATCGTGGACAAGGACGTCGGGGACATGCGCCTGGGGGAGAAGCTCGACTGCAACCGAATCTGGAAGCATCGAACGCACACAGACTGGGTCACGAAGGTGAGCGTTCGACACTCTGTCATTGGCGACTTGACGCCCACTTGCCGCCCGGCCTAGGCCACGCATGTCACCTCCGCGATGTATTCCAACCGTGAACCACGCGGACGGATAGCGTGCCGGACTGATTGGCTGTCGATCCGCAAACGCGAGCAACAGAGAATTCCGTCATATTCGATGATACGAACTCAAAAGCCTCGCAGGAAGCTTTACTGTGAGAACCGCGCAAGCTTAAATAATCTTGTTTTTTGTCCACGTTTTGCAACTTCAATAGCCAGAATCAGGTGATCCTAGCGCTTTGTTTGTTTTGATGTAAATTTTCATTTTTCCACAGAGTTATAAGGGGATTCGAGAGCTCCGCAAACATTTCGCAGGTGAAGCACATACCGGACCTGAGTTGCGTCGCTTCTTCCTCCTTGGACCGCACCATCGTGTTGATAGACCCCGAGCGGAGGACGCCGCCCCGATCACTTAGCGGCCATGGCAAAGGCATCTACTCATTTGCTTGGAGCAAGAAGTGAGCGTTCGTCTTGGTTTTACGTGTAATTAAATTCTTTTTCAAATATTCTTCACCTCAATTTCTTGAAGTTTTTGGTGATCGTCAATCCTTTGTTCAACTCTTTGGGTCAGACAGAGATTGATCACGAGAGGAGGGCGTCTCCATCCAGGTCACGGAAGAGCCATGGAAAAGGTATCTACTCGTTCGCATGGAGCAAACATGAGCGTGCATTCGGCTTGCTTGTGTATCCCTTTCTGTGTATGGTTTGGACTCGTATTCAGAGTCGTTTGGTAGAGCAATGTGGTTCAATCTGAGCGGATAACGCCGCCACGTAGCTTAGCGGCCAGGAAAGGCATCTACTTGTTTGCATGGAGCAGAAAGTGAGCGTGCAGTTGGCTTGCTTCCCTTCCTTTCTGTGTTTTGTTTTGACTCTCATTCAGAGTTGTTTGGTTGAGCATTGTGGTTGATCTCGAGCGGAGAACGCCGCCCCGAGTACTTAGCGGCCACGGTAAAAGCATCTAGCTACTTGTTCGCATGGAGGAAAAGGTGATCGTGCCGTTGGCTTGCTTGTGTTTGGTTCCGTGCTTTCTTTGAACTTTCGTCAAGAGCTGTTTGATTGCCCGTCTCCAATCTACACTCCGCTTTTTTTTATTGCAGTCACAAGATCATCATCAGCTGCGGTCTGGACCGGCACCTCGTGTTGTGGAACCCCTTTTCGGGCCAGCCGCTGGCGTCACTGCACGGGCATACGTCATGCATCCAGGACGTCATCGTTCATGATGGCCACAACCAGATCGTCAGCGTGGGGGTTGACAAGTCCATGCGGGTTAGTTTTCAAACATAGAATGCAGCTCTTATCTGAATTTACTTTACTTGCTCACTTTATTTTCCTTTACAAGCATTTTCTGAACAGTCCTTACATCCAAGAGCCTTTCTGTCCTATCGCACATAGTACTGGGCAGCTTTGGAACCGCGAGCATTTTCAGGACAGAAATCATGGTCTTGAAACTCGCTCTGGTACTAAAACGCTCCAGAACTTCCTTGAACTCGTCTCGAATAGTTACAAGACGCAGCTTCGAAACATCGGCAGCCACAAGTGCTTCTGGATCACGCCCGGTTCTCAATAGATTGTACCGGGTTTCCCCTCCAGAATCATCAAACCCTATGAAGCCTTTCGAAAACCCTCATGGCTCTCCGGTGAGGTTTTGGAGGATCTGCGTCGAATTTTTTGTGAACAAAGCCCATTTTCGGTCAGGGCGCATTGCTGGGCCTCAAACATTCTCGCTCCGGCCAGGCACCAGGCTTTTCCCCCATTCCTTTTGCCCTTCTTTGGTTGGTTTGCTCCTCGTCAAAGCTTGCCAGGTCTCGAACATCTGCAGCAGAAGTGCATCCAGTCTATCGTGGACCGCCCCTTACACATTTGTTAAAATGTAAGCCTTAACAATCTCATGCTAACCCTTGTTAACCCTGCCAGGTTTGGGACATCCGGAGCCACAAGTGCATCCAGGTCATGATCGACAAGGCGCAGTATCGGCCCGAGAACCGCATCGGTGCGATCATGTTCGACCCCGCGCGCTCGTTTCTGATCACCGGCGCGACGCGGCTGAAACCCTGGCCGCTCAAAACCCTGGAGGACAGCTTCGGGATGGCGCACGCGACCGCGGTCACGGCCGCGCTCTACAACGCGAGCCTGGAACAGGTGAGCAATGCGTGCCAACGAGCAAAACTAGGTGTATTCTCACGAGAGAAGAAAGGGCAAAGGGAGAACATCCACCTGGAGGGCGAGAAGAGAGTAAAGTAATTATGATTGGGAGGGATTGAGTCACGGCCGCTGCGGAGCGACCTTGGAACAGGTGAAATGTGCCCAAAGAAAAGTGGGGTATCAGAGGTCAAGCATGTGAGGGTGAATCCATCGTGTCTCTGGCCAATCTGCAATGCTCAGACTTCCAGATGAGAAAAACGTGTTGCTTAAGAAGAGCGAGGTGAAAGATACATGTCTCCAGTAGCCTCTTGCGCTGGGATTAGCAAGTATTGGCAGCAGCTCGAACTTGAGGACGCCCGTAACGTTCCCTTTCCGGTAGCAGCTCGCAAGCTGTAATCGGAGCTTCGTGCTTTGCGTGTGAGACCCATCCACCAGCGAATCCTTTTCGCTATGTAGAATTGGTTGACGAGCCGTCCCGCTTCGGCTCGCAGGTCTCTCGTCTCCGTCTGGGACCTGACGACGGAGATACCGTTCCGTTCCCTTTCCGCTCGCAGGTTGTGAGCCGCGACCGGAGGTCCCTCGTCTGCATCCGAGATTTGGCCACCATACACTCGACTATTCGACAAGCGGTCAAACCCGATGCTTAAAAAATGCGTTCCGTTCCGTTTCCGCTCGCAGGTCGTGAGCGGAGACCAGAGTTCCATCGTCTGCGTGTGGGACCTGGCGACCGGAAAGCTGACGTTCCGCTTCGCGAGCACGCCCAACGAGGGCAAAATCACGGCCATGTCGTTTGATTCGAACAAGCGACGCCTTCTGATTGGATTCCACGATGGTTCCGTTAAGGTAATTCTTTCAAGCAAGACTTGGTCCCCTTTCTTCGGAGGTACTGTCGATCTTATGTGACTTTAAAAGGGCTTGTTGAGTTAGATCATGCCGAGGCAGAACTTAGTGATTTGGAGATTTAGGGTGGGTATATTCTCAGTTCGTTAAGCCCGGGAAGTCATATATTCAACAAAGGTCTAACTCAAAATACAAACGGAGACTTACTATTTCCGTTCTTACATCGTATCTTTGACAATAGCTTTCAACAGGAAAGGCCTTTTGACTGGGCTCTTTGATGAAACGCGCGGGTTCATTATCATAGCTCGCATGTTCCGATGACTTCAGTACCTCGTTGACTTTTCCGCTCGGATGTGGAGAGCATGCGGTTGCTAGTCGTGTTATGCTTACGTTTTGAACGAAGAGCGCGCGCCCGGAAGATGTGATCCAGAAAGTAAGTCGAGCATGCTTTCAGCTTTTTAAGGAAGATGAAAGAACTGTCATTTCCACGCAGATGTGGAATCCAAACAACGGGGAGTGCCTGAAGGAACTTGCGAGCCGGACGTCTGTGGAAGTGACCGGTCTGGCCAACCATAAAGGTGGCTACCAGTCCCGGCAAATCATTGGCGTTGGATGGAACAGAAAGGTAGGTTTATGTTTTTTCCTTAAACTCCTTAAAGGCAAGGTTTGGATTCGTTTCGCAAATATTGAAGCGAGACTGCCCAGCGAGCTTTCGACAGGTTGTGACCCCTCTATCACTTCTCCGGTTGGGAGGCTGCGTAATCAGCCAAGCGATCAGAAGGGGCTGACTCGCCCACAAAGAGAGTGGGACTTCGAAGCAGAACAGTGAGTTTGGGGAAGACTGTAACGGAATGAAAGGGAACCCGCTTCGACGCACTGCGGTCTGAAAATTCAAAGAATCGATGAGTAACAAGGTCAAATCTGGTCGTAAGTAGAGTTTTTGTAAATCTCTGGAACGTGCGAACCCAGATATTCTTCTGAGGAGCACCGATTGTCTTATGCAATCAAGGCTGCTGTTGAATGGCCATTGGACAATCTCAAATTCCTTTTCAGCGCTCAGAAGGGTCGGACTCGAAATCAGCTCTCAAAGCTTCAGCTTGCTGTGCTCGAATGCCAGATCTTCCAACCAACCAAGGTGCTGACCGGTGATTTTTACCTTAAGACTCAAGGGACTGAATTCCTTTAAAGCTGAACACCAGAAATTCGCAAACTCCTGATCACTCTGTGGGAAGAAGCTGAAAGTTGACACTTTTCACTCGACCAAGCTTTTGCAAGGCACACAACTCACACATCCGAACTCCAGAAAGTCCTAAAACTCTTGGCAATCCCTGTTAAAATCAGATGAACGAAAGAGTAAAGCCAGACTCCGAAATTTTCAGGTGACGCTGTGGGAGGAAGCCGACCGGCGGATCCTGTACCCGATCAAACTGCTGCCGGGCCACCATGACGACATCCTGACGTTAGCAGTCTCGCCGCCGTACACGCTCGCGACCGGGGCGCACGACGGGACGATCATATTGTGGAACATCGATAGCGGGGCCATCCGGTGCAAGCTGACGGTGAGCGTGACGTCAGATTAGGTATAGATGTGACGTCAGAGGGCCAACGAGCGCTTGTTTATCGGAAGTCTTGTTCTGGTCTTGAAAGCTGGACGAACAGAGGAATCAAAGGGCAAGCGCCTTTTCGTTTCGGGCGCCGTAGGCTGTGAATCTATGGGTAATCTTCAGGGAAAGTGAATTGCGAAAACTGGAAGAGTACAGGCTGATGAGGAGATCTCGCAGGTCTGATCTGCACCGCTGCCACGTCGTGGTCACGAGAGTAGGTGTATAAGGCATTTTCTAGGGCGTGCGATCAGAGAAGAAAGCGGAATCTCCAGATACTTGCTGTCTATTCCTTGGCTCTCGCCGTCGGAGGGCATTGCGCAGAGGTCGTCTCCCGCAAGAGACCCAACGAGAGACTGCCAAACGGTTATGTCACACATACAAGAGTCTCAGCGAAGGTAGTTGCCTCAGAATCTGGACGAGAGCCTGGTGCTTGAGGTTCTCCGAGAAGTAATCTGAGCATTTTAATCGGTGGGTGCAGCCTCCATATACGGAGGGGCGACCCCCCCACGAGAGGTCCGTGGAGAAGGTCGCCTTCTTCAACGGCCCCAAGAAGAACCTCCTTTGTTCCTGCGGGGCCGACGGAATGATCCGCGTGTGGGACTCCATCGACGGAACGCTCGCTTCAGAGGTAAGCTTCGTTCAATCGCTCCGTTTCCTTCATAAGCTCTGGGCATTTATAAGCGGGTGTCGGAAATCAGTCCCTTGACTGACCGGTTCGGTAAGGCTCCGCTGAAGACGTCGCTAGCTCACACGCTGCGTCGGTATGTGCCGTTAATTTTGCCGCGAACACGCGGTGACATTCCTTGAGGTGACAAGCACCACGGAATCACGTTGAGCAACTCCCTTTCAAAATCTGACGCTGTCAGATGCCTGCCCGGTGCAAATGCAAAGTGACGGGGACTTCAAAGCTGATTTAGCAGCTCTTTCACACCCCAGAAAAACATTTGAGAGTACGTCCTTTCAAAATTCCCGCTACGAAGTTTGCAAGTCCTAGGTTGACTGAAGCAGCTGCAACAAAGTGTAGCTTCCGGAGTTGATGGGCCAGACAGGAAGTCGGGCTTGGCTGGCAAATAGGGTCAGGCCTTGGTTACGACGATCAATTGAAAACATGTCTGACACTAAGACCGGTCAATCTTTGAGGCCGCCGAAGCTTGCAAATCTTTATTACGTCCTTTCTGAAACGCACTGTTTATATTGAGCAGCTTAACTCCAAATATGGACAATTTTTTTAAAACGGACAGCGGAACTTCTTGGGATTCAGGCCGCTTCCAAGGGGGGTCAAGCACAGATTGTAAAAAAAGAAATTTTTTTGAATGAAATCACTTCTTTTCCGGTAGTGGAATGAATTCCAAGAGAAAGTGGGCTGCGCTGAAATAAAAAACTCTTTTTTTTCACTTCGCTTTGCCCTCTTTTCTCCAGTTGGACGCTCAACACAAGGCGGGGGAGAGTCTGGTCGGGCTGGCCATCAGCCAGGACAACGCCATCCTAGTTACCGGCGACGCCACAGGATACCTCAAGGTATATCGCACCGGGCTCGTCGCACAAAGCTACTCTTTGTGCTGACCGATGATTCATCATAGTTACGGCGAAGCGCGGGGTATCTGATAATAACGGCACTGTATTACCCGGGCTCATCGCGCGATTTCACAATCGAGGCTGGCCGATAACTTCATCCTAGTTGCCGGCGACGCCACGAGATAGCTCAAGGGGATGCACTATGTCAACCGGGCTCATCGTGCGCTTCGAATCTTCTTGTTAAACAGCATTTTGGTTAAGCTGAAAGGCCTCTGCTGTCTGCCTGGCTGCACGTTGGGCGCTGATATAAATATCTGCTTCTCGGAATCTTAAGTGGATTGCGCTACACTTAACTGGCCCTCATGGCACACTCCAGCACATGTCTTTGATCACTGGAAACACTACGGAAATGCAAGCCGTCGAGATGCACCGATCCTCATATAGAGCCCTCTTTGATCCCGAGGTGCAGACCATCCCGTTTGAAACAGAACCTTCCGTCGTCTGGAGATTGCTATCCGTCTACACAACCCCGCCTTTCAACCTTGAACCCCCAGATGTGGGACACCCCGTTCCGCGACACCGTCCAAAACTGCTGATTGCTTTCAGAGCCCCCGCTTCCGACTGTTTCAAAACCCCAGGTGCGGAACACCCCCGTTCCGGGACACCGTCGAAGTTCTGCTAACCATATTACAAGCCCCGCTTTTGGTGTCCAAACCCCAGGTGTGGAACACCCCCGTTTCGAATCACCGTCGAAAGTTGCGAACCGATGTCAAAGCCCCGCCTTTCGATTTCAAAACTCCAGGTCTGGGACACCAGCCGGTACCAGGGGCGGCGGCGCGGCGGCGCGAGCAACGATGTCGAACCGGAGGCGTTCCTTGAAGGCGGCGGCTGGAAGGCGCACGCGGCGACCATCTCAAGCATAGAAGTGGTCGACAGGGACGCCCTCATTTTGACGGCGTCTGCCGACACATTTGTCAGGTAAACGGTCCCCCCGATCTAGTTTCTGGCCCTTCCAGAGATTATTAAGCCAGTGATTGCGGCTGATAGTCAAAGACATGTGGCGACCATCTCAAGCATAGAGTGGACGACAGGGACGCCCTCATTTTGACGGCGTCTGCCGACACATTCGTCAGGTAAACGGTCCCCCCGATCTAGTTTCTGGCCCTTTCAATGATTCTTAAGCCAATGATTTCGGCTGGTACTCAAAGAGCCATGTGGCGACCATCTGAAGCACTGACCCTGTAGACAGGGTCGCCCTCATTTTCAAGGCGTGCGCCGTCACCATGTCTGTTAAACAGTTCACTTGACGGACTCGAGGTACCGTTTTTGTTACCCTGTCACGGATGCGAGATCGTTTCAACTTGTTGGAAAGGTGCACGAGGCGACCATCTCAAGCACGAAAGTAGAACACAGGGACGCCCGTTGCTCCGTACTTGAAGCTTTTGTCCATACCTGCAACGCTGAAGACAGTAACTCTTTTCGAGGGGGATTTTGAGGCAGACCTTCTTTCGAGCCTTCCCTTAAGATGAGGGGCGAATCCGAAGAATTGCACGAAACTGACGTCTCACTTCCAAGGACCTTCCGTCCATCGAGTTTTGTACGTAAGCTTCAATAATTGTTGTCTCCATTCTGCGGCTTCTCGTCTCGTTGAGTCCGTCGGTAAACGCGTTTGTTCGCGGAACTTCTCGCGAATAAGAAAAGCTGAAAGGGACACCGTTAGCACGTCAAACGAGGGGTTAAGTGATCTGGGATTGCTCCATGCGGTTCCCCAAACGCAAACGCTGAACCGGGGCCCAATCTCCCTTCTGTCGTCCAGTCTCTGGTCTCTCGACGGCCAGATCGTCGGCCACTTCGGGCGCGACACATGGATCCTTTCCGACCGTGCCACGTGGCGCTCAGAGCGGACGTCCAGCGAGAGTGTCAGCCGGCGCAATAGTGAGCGGGAGGGTTCGAAAGAGAACGTCGAATCCGTAGGCGGGAAAAGCGCCGGGTTCACAGGGAGAAGGGGCTTCGACTTCGAAGAGGACCCCAGGCACGTGTTGCGATCTTGGGCTGGCAGGTAGGAACGCTGACGCTCGGCAGACGTCATGGCATTGGCAAACCGTCATTCCCAAAGGGAGCAGAGTACTTCGCGATTGCTTTTTCGGCACGCAAGCCTTGCAAGTACCTAAGATCTTGTTTAGTTCAGCAGAATCCGATGTCGCAATCGGGGCGTTGGGCTTGCTGTTAGAGTGCAAAGTTGCCAGGCTTTGCTTCGACAAGTATCTGTTGATTGACACGTGGCACCTGTGCAGCCCTTCGCGCCCTCAGAGCAGCGCTTTGTACGAGAAGCGAGTGTACCGACCAAAAGGCGACGAGGCACTCAACCACTGCCTCACGGAAGGTCGCCCCAGCTCGTCCATCGCTCACCTGCTGCACATACAAGGCCTCAAGGTACGTACCGTTCCGCTCTCCTTTTCCGTTTCAGGAATCAATTCTGCTGTGGACAGGAAGTCAAACAGTCGCATGATGTTCGTTAAAGCAAACTGACCGTCCGTTATTGCTGGAACACGTCAAGGGAACGTGCGGACTTGGCGTTTTCTTCGTCGGTTGTGGAGGAGGTTACCGTCTCTCGCGCGAGAAAAAGAACCACTGCAAACAAGTAAGCTGACTTCCGCTCCCACTTCGCAGGACCTCGGATCGAAGCCGGCCCGCGTCACTCCGTCCGCCGGTAGAGCCATCCACACGTCCGCACATAAACAGGGCAGTCCGAACCGTCCGGCGCGGCCCCAGACAGGTACGAAACTTCGGATCTCATGCCACTTGGAAAGACTTGAACGTCTCACGTTAGACTTTGCTGAAGACTGAGAAACGACAGCGGGTCCATGTCATTTTGTTCGAGATAAGGAACTCGCCCCTCATGACTTTAAAGGTGGATACGTTGATTGAGCTGTTCTGAAAGTTCTCGTTCTTCTTGAGAGGCAAACTTTCTTGTTTTGTAGATCTAGCTCTCACCTTCGGCTGAGAATCTTTTGCGGTCGAGACGCAGCGTCTGACGGTGCCAGGATCTGTACATTTGGCCAATCTCTCGCTGCTTAGCATCATTTGGCATCAAATAACAGAACCTCGTAGACAGAGCTCCGAAGAGCAAATCGTGACGGCTTCCTCACTTCACTTATACTCTTACGTTTGACCAGCGATTGACCTTTCTGACCCACATCTGCACTCGCTCTTCACCGCAGCCATAGGAATCGTCAGAAGCTCTTACGCGAGCCCTTCGGATAGCGCGACCAAAATCTCCGCTCGCCCGACGACCGCGAACCCGAGGAAAAGCACGTCGCTCCACGACCCGGGTCTTGCGCGCCGGCCCTCTTCCGCTTTTAGTAGGAGGGACGAGCGGTAAACCAACTTTCCGTCGTATCTACCAAGAAGCGGTTTACCTCGCCTCGCACGCTGCACTTTATGGCTTGAGAGCATCGTCATTCGCAATGCACCGTATGTACTACTAGTTAGTGGTAGGCAATTTGTGCGTCTGCAATCAGAGGGATCCGTATCGACTCGGGTCGCATACGGCATGTACAAGGAATCAGGCGCCAGTGACTGGTCAATAAGGGTGATATCCCTCGAACTTGGATCATAAGTGATTCCTGTGAAAGTGACTTCGATCTAGAGAAGGAGCACTCGGAGACGGCAATAATGGAGCAAGATGCATCACCGGGCCTCTGCAAACTCTTGTAAAGTTGTGTAGGTCTCGGTTGCATGGGACGTTTGCTTGGTCACTGGGGCAATAAGGAGATCCTACTTCAATTTGACACTCGCTGGTATGATGACTAGCTGCATTTGAGACCGGACAGGACTTCCAAAAGTTTATTTTGTTCTTGGCCAGAGGCCTCTGTATCTGGCTTGCTAGCTCATAAGGCATCTTTGTCAACTTTTCGATGATACGTGACCTCGTGGGGCAATTTGAAGACTGAGAGCTTGTGGGATTGTATGTAGGGTCCCCGGGCCCTCTGAGAGCTCGGTCCAAGTCGCCAGCTACTTGCAACCGCTGAAGTCTCGTTTAGAATATGGGTTTACAACCGGGGTGCGCTCAGGGCTAATCAAATATAAGAATGATTCTTGCGGTTGAGTAGACTCAGTTGTATTGACCGACTCCGTAAAACTGTCGAGCCTCGGGTGGCAGTGGAGGGAAGGGCACCCCGGCCTCCGCTCCATTTAGACTGTGCTAGCAGTGACCGTACTCTAGTGATACTTCTTGGTACGTCTGTTTTAAGCCACCGGGAATGCATATTGAAGCGAGCCATGTGGATTCTGCATGTCGGAGATCCCATAATCCCGTTTGCAGCGTTACAAGCTTGTCACTACATGCAGAACAGGTACCGCGTACGTCAGTGACGGTGGCGGCAACTTCGGCAAAAAAGTCTACCTATTTAACATCCGACTGCATGACTTTGTATGATCGTGAACCATGTAGGTAATATCTGCATGACGTCTCTCGGATGAATGCTTTCTAGTGATCCTTGTTGATACGCAAGTGACTCGAAAGAATTCTCTTGCATTTCGGCCGGTTGCAACTCAATTGAGCCTGCATGCTAGACCATATCAGTGTTAGTCACGTCCGTCGCACGTGGTTGTCAGCAGTTGAAAGCATGATCTGCTTCTTACTTAAGGGCTCGATCTGTCTTGCCTGTTTTAGCCGGAGTCAAGAAGATCAGAGGACAAAAGTGGGACCAGAAGCTTGAGGGGGCCCATGAGGGCCTGTCGCGATCGATCGACTTGGCAACGGCGAAGACGACTCGGTAGGGCTGAGAGTGGACGGGTGACAAATTACAAATTGCCGGGAAATTACCGAAGCACTTTAGGCTTTGTTCTGGACCTGGCGGTCTACGTCTGCATCAATGTACCGTATACCGCGGTTTAACCCGACGGATGCTGCAGAATTCAAAGTCCAGACCAATGGTGTACGATTGCCAATCTGCAGTACGGAGTCGCACAGTTCGTGTACCGTGCGGTCGTACAGCGAAATTGTCTTGTCAGGCAGACCCGGCCCGACGGCGAGAGCCCGCTGCCCAATGAGCAATCCAGCTAAATATATTACCGCTGATTTCTGAGTGCCGCCCTGTATAGATACTGGCGAGCTAAAAGCCGGCTTCATCCGAGGGAGGCTGCACCTTCCCCGGGTGGTCGATAGACCTTTCCGGGCACTCATGGGGAAGGTGGCTAGGAGCTTGCAAGTCCTCGGTCGAGGTCCCCGGTCAAAAACCGAAGGTTTCTCCGGGCGGAAATGTCCTGGTTTTTGAAGTCCGAAGTTTCCGCTAAGAGTATTCCGAAACAGGTTTTACCGAGGTTCTACCGGTAGTCTGACGTGTCCCGCTCAATCATGCGACACCATCATGCAGTCACGGTTGATCAGCCCTACGCCGTAGGGCCTCCGGTCTACCACCGTGCCAAACTACCGTAGTCCAAAGTGATGATTCCGAACGATTTTAGTTGGAATTATTTTCCGACAATCCGACCAGGAAAGCGGATTTCTTTATGATGATTCCGACATCATAGAATCCGAATGCCCTATGTTCTCACTAGGAAGGGGATTTTGAGGCCGAATTTTGCCGTTTTCGGGCTTCCGAGGACCATTTCAGAAATAATTGACCTTTAAAAATTTCCACTTTCCAAATGCGAAATCCGAATTTCTGACTTTCCGAATGCAAATAATTATTTATCTATTCGGAATCATTACCTTGGACTACGGTAGTCCTACGGTACGGTACGGTGGAATCCAACACATTCCCTACTTTAGGTACCGGTACTACTTCGTACTTACATTCTTGCTTGTATCGGTATGACCTGACTCCTGAGCTCTTCAGCTGGAGCATCGGGACTGCTGTAGGTACCGGTAATGACAGCCTGTGTACCAAATGCTGGCTTGAATCCCCCAAAATTTTGGCGGAACAGTTTTGAAGCAGGACTGGCAGGTCTCACCCACCCAAGTGCGCGTCGGATGAAAACGAATAATCAAGCTCTAAGTTTGCGGATATGGCGCCACATTCAATGCTGCATCATAGAGGCCAGCTCAGACTCTTAGCGCCTGCTCTCATGGCCCGGACAATTAGCGGAGGAGACGTCCTGTATCCAGATGGGCCGCAGTGGCAAACGAGAAAAACCCATGAGTATTCCTGGGTCCGCTCTCTGAACCCGACAGAGCTGAGGCAGAGCTGCGGCCTAATTTCGACTAACCTCGACTTACTACCCTGATTTCGCAGCTCGCACGCAGCTAGGACGCATAAAGGTAGCAGTTTTGTGTTAAGCTAATCTGGGTTATGTCAGTCAGGGTTTCCCATGAAGCTGTGAAACAGCCCGAAACTGGGCAATGAGCTGGCCAGCCTAAACCGTACACACCGGCTGCAGCCTCCACACTCCCCTGCGGATTATGATGAGGCCCTCAGCCCTTACAATTAGGTAGTACGTGACACGTGTTCCTCCAGGGTACTACATTGTACAGCTCAGTCGATTCCGGATTGTGGGTAGACAACAATTAAAGCGAACGTACAGACAAGCTGGAGTCGAGACTTCGGGACGGGCTCGTGAGGTTCGAGCTGCAGTCTGCTGGGCCTAGTACATAAGCTGGAGACAACATTCACTTTTGCCATTCTCAAATTAAACTCGCTATTTTCTTCAGCATTTCTTCAGGACGCAAGCTGCCATCCAGCTACATTCGCATTCGAAAAACACCACTGCCCTTAGCTTTTAAAAGCCACCTTCCTTTTTCCAGAGCCAACCGTCCGCGCCTCCAATTTCCCTGTCCCGACGCTTCCGGCCGCAAATCGTTTTTCCGGTGAGTGGTTTGTTTGCTTTGTTGCCCGCTGTAAAGCTGGGGAAGTTCATATCTCCTGGTGTGAAGTTAATGGGTCCGCATATAATTTGCTCAATTTACACTGCTCTTGGACAGTGACGGTGGCACGCGGGCGTGGGAACTGCCTTGCTTCACTTTCTCATACTCAGCATTGAGAATGCAGTGAGGGACAGGTCATAATGGGTGGACTTTAAGATCGTTCAAAGACGTGTGTCCAGCTGTGGACATAAGACTCTTGTTCATTCGCTGGCAAAGTGGCTGTACCTTTTTGGCTGTGGAATATACAGTAGTGGCAAGAGCATTCCTAGTACATCTTGAGTTTCGTTTAGCTGCTTTCTGATCTTCAAGGTTTTTAAGTCAGTTCCGAGTTTTCAGGAGTAGTAAGACAGGCTATTCTGGAGACTGGCAAGAACTAGAACAGTCAACGCTGGTGAGGAAAGTCAATTTGGAGTACAAATACCAACTTTTATTTCATCGGGATGTTCATTGAGAATTCAAGGTGGATGCTATGATTAAAGATGCGGAACTTGCAAACTGTTTGCAACCTCATGAAGCTAGAACTAGCGTCCACTCACGAGTTGTCTAAGCTTACTTTCCAGCTCCCTTTGTCAAGGAGTCGGCACACATTGTTTTGTAAGTGTGTCTTCACTTCTGTATCTAGGTTTGAAATATCTTTTAGCCGTCTATCGTAGAAGAGTTAACATGACCAAGAGCATATAAAGTAACAATGCTGGGAGAAGTAGGCTAAGTCCGGAAGTTAACTGGGTGTAGGTACAGAGCGCATGAGGTACAGACTATTTTCCGTGTCATTCTAGGCTTACCGTTTGATTTCCGCATTTAAGAATCTTCCTTGGAATCATCTCTTCTCCATCTGCAGACGTCACAATGGCACGTGCCCTGTTCGCCCTCCTGCTCCTCTCCGCTCTCGCCCTCTCATCTGCCAACACGTGTCCCTCCACCGGGGGCTGCCCCACGACGGCTCCCAAGTGCACTAACTGCCCCAACTGTGAAACCACCATTACTTGCACGTGCAAGCCCAACCCCGCCCCCACGTGTCCTTCTCTCACGTGCGGGACCGTCTCTGGTCCTGACGGCTGTGGCGGATCGGTGAGGTTTCATTTGTTTGTTGACCACTTCTGCCAAGCGCAAGTTAGGAACGGGTGGAGATAGTGAGGGGGTGGAAGACGGGCAGTGTATTTTGTGGGTTTTAGTTTTGATGATGAATTTGCTCTGCTATATTGCGAGCGTATCATAACCATTCCAAAGAGTTGCTCTGGTTAAGCAAACTCGCAGAACGAGAGCGCTCAAAGCATTCTGCCCCGCATCCTGCTCGCCGTTTGTTCGCAAGTTCCTTCTGTAGTCTTTTCTTCTCCCCTTTTTCGCCCTATCTTTAAGACAAATGTTTTTAGGCTCCTGTAATCCTCACCCTCCTGAAAGCAGCTGTTTCATCAAAAGCGGCTCCCGTTCTGAGTCGTCTTGTAGCCGTCAGATACAAGCTTTGACTCATCGTTCCCTCCGCCTCTGAATGAGGGTTCAGGCGCACGCTTGTGGAAAAGCGGTCCCACCCTTTTGGAATGATCAGCATTCTCTGTTGTGGATAAATGCTCCGTTCTCCTGTTTCAAGTTCGATCCCTCCTTCTCTGATTAGCAAAGTCTCCTAGCTCCATTGTGAATCAATGTTCCGTTCCCCTCTGCAAAATCCGTTTTCCTTTAATTGCAACAGTACTCTCTCCTAAACAATTTTACCAAATTATCCGATATATTATAACTCCACTATTACTAATCTGTCCTTTCTCCTCTCTGAAATTACGTTTTATTTTTCCTCTACCCAGGTCTCGTCCAACTGCCAGTGCCCCAGCGGTTACGCTTGCCAAGGCTCCGGCAAGTGCTGCGAGACTAGCTGCAAGACCACCGTGACGTCATCCACCGGTCAGAAGTACACCTTGAATGGAACTTGCGCTTCGACCCAGCCCGCCAACACTATCAAGGGCGGCCCCTGCTCTTCGGGCTGCGGAACCTGCTACATCTCTAGTTTCGACCCCAACCGTGAGCATTCTTACTAATTCTCGAGGGAGTCTTTCTCTTCTCGATATCCATACTTTGCGCTTCAACCCCAACCGTGAGCAGTCTTCCTTTTCGAGGATCATATCAGCATTCTTCCTTTTCCAGGTCCACATTTTCAGCTTCGACTTTACAAGAAGGGCTTTCGGTTCATGATCCACAGTCCACTTTCCGGATCTCAAACGTCATAAACCGTCTATTTTCGAGTTCTGTGCTGTAAGATGCATCCCCAAGCGTGAGACCTCTCTTTTCGAGTTCCATGTTTTGAGCTTCGACTTACGCCAATTGTCAAAGTTTCTCGTTGGAGATCCGTTCTTTTGGCTTCGATATCAACCGTGAGGGTTTTATCTTTGAAAGATCCACACTTCCTGAGCTTTGAATTCGATCGTTAGAATTCCCACTCGTCGAGACCCGTACTGTCTTCAGCTTCAATACCAACCGTAAAAATCGTCTCTTGTCGAAAATAATTGACCAATATTCAACTCCACATCATGAGAATGTTCACTTTTCAACTTTTCAACCTCCATTTTAAATTGAGCTTCGACATACGCCAACCGTGGAAATTCTCCTTTCTTGAAAATCAGTAGCAGCTTGTTAGGTAGAACTCGGCCCCGACCCCACGTACTTATTAAGCCCCATGCTTCGATACGGGCTTTATAAAGTGATGTATCAGTGATCCATTGAGCTTCAATTCATACTGTTAGAATCCTCCAATCTCGAGATCCGTTCTTTTAGCTTCGACCCCAACGGTGAAACCTTTCCCTTCACGAGATCCACATTCTCAGCTTCGATGCCTCCGTCGTTACCCCGACGAAACGAAACCCGTCGGTGTCGAGTCGCCAGCCCTCTTCTCACGCACGCCCTTCTTGACACCGCAGTTTGCCCCGCGACCCCCAACGGCCAGTGCTCCAAGACCGGCAAGTGCGGCTGCTTCGGCACCTATTCCGGCGGCAGTTGCGCGGCCAGCAACTTTTTGAGCCCCGTCCCGTCGCCCCTCCCCGGTAACGGCGGCGGCTGCCAGGAGAATCTCTGCAACGCGGTCGCCGCGCAGAACGGCATCAGCGCCGCGTGCTGCCCCTCCGGCTGCAAGAACTGAGGCGGCCCAGTCTAGTTCGCGTGGCGAGAATCTTATAACAGATTGAATGGCGGCGATAACGGAGGCGGCCCGGTCTAGTTCGCGTGTTGAGAAGGTGATTGCAGGTGGAACGGCGGCGAAACGGAGGCGGTTGAACTTATCAGCTTTGATGTAGAAGAGTTGTGAGAGTCGTAACGGTTTTGTAACGGGTTTTGGACGACGCGTGTCTGAGAATCGAATGACAGTTGTATTTAAGGCTTCGTTAACCCATTTTGGAGAGATTTCCTGCGAGCGTGTCTGAGAATTGATAGATGTAGCGTCGGCTTGGTAAACCAGTATGAGGGAGGGTTTTGCGAGCGTCATGTAAGCCTTCGGCCCTGATGCAGTTCTCCGGAGGTGGAAGGAGTTGACACTTTAGCTGCGCACTTACGAACCCTTTTGCGACGTAGCGCGCAGACCCTCGGTGGTTGTTGGTTTGAGAGTCCAGGTTTTAGTTCGATGTAGAGGTGTTGAGCCTAATTAAATCGAACGGCTTAAGCTGATGAGTTGAGTTCTTGACTCGGAGTCTGCTGAATTACGTACAGGAACAGCAACTAATCTGAGATTCGCTAGCGCGATGAACTCACGTGTTGTATAGGTTTGGCAATTTATTGGTAATTGGAAATCGAGGGGCATCAGCTCCCTCTCAGTTGAGTATGAAACACATCTCTGACTTTCTAAGTAAGCGTCTGTGGTTTCAACCATAACTGTCGCTTACCGTACTCAGGCTGTAAGACTTCACTTGCCGGTCGGAATCTGGGATCCCCACTTCTAACTTAGTATGATTCTCGCATGTTGCATATTCTTAAATTCCATGTGCAGCCCGATCGCACAATATCGACGTAAGCAAGAATAAATGTAGAATTGCAATTTGATAACATTGAATTGGTGCTGATACTGCTTAGTGACATCCATGATATTTGCATGACAACGGAGATCCCCCAAGATGTGTCATCTTCATGCAGGCTTCGCACATGGGCGGCGCGGCCCGGGCCATGATGCATGGCAATTCGCGCACGTTCGTATGCGGTAATCCAAATATATGTTGCATCGAACCGTTGAATCCGATCCGATCTCGCCCTTCGACGCGCGAACGGCCGCCTAAGTTCATAACTTTCTCGGCACATGAAGTAGGACATATATACTTGTCCCCATATATCCCAGTGCATGGCTGGCAGATTAAAATACGTTGACAAATGGTTGAGCAAGCTTGCTCAATGGACTCGAGTCAAGTTGACTGACATTGTACGTTGCCTGCTGAACTTGCAGTTTTCCAACAGGACGTCACGCACATGACTCGAATAATGAATCATCGGCACGTACCGTCTGATTATCAGTTCCAATCTGACTGTGATTCATATGCCACCGTCATGTCGGATTTTTTCGAATCAATTATTGGTCAGGCTATCAATGGCAAGGGCTTCTAACCGGATTTCGCTTGTTAAGTCACAGTGACAGGTGGCTGCATGCATTGCACGACATCCAGCACGGCCAGCCCGAGTGCTAGCTTGTCTACATCCGCTGGTAAGTTCCCGGCCTGCCAGTGCCCAAAGCACCAAACAACATGTTCGCAAGAGTTGACAAATGATTGCACGTTAAACTGAAACCTACTTGCACTTAGTTCGCACGCTTTGCGCCATCGTCCGGCACTAAAAGCTTATTCGCTACACTCGAACGACGCCTGCAGTCCTCACTTCTATACAGCTTGACAATCTGCGTGGCTGGCTGTGTCGCGGTCCCGGCTCCGTCTACAGTTTCGGTTAACAAGCCTGGCCACCGCTTCGTGCTGCAAACACAGCGCGCTAACCGCCTTGGTAACGTGGTCAACACGTGCCCTATGCGTCTATGGGGATTGGGTGTTAGAGGAGTCGGGGCGACCTAACTGTTATTCTCTCTCCACGGCTGCTGTCGAAGGCTTCCTGTCTGGGTTACGGGGCCGATCCTCGGTGGACTCTTCTTGTGGGCTCTTCAGTTGTAAAAGGAGCTTGGCGATGAAGTCGTCCCGATCCGGACCGGTCTGCCCCTCGACGATTTGCTGCGGAGAAAATGAGGACTTTGATGCGTGCTCCAATGCATTTTAATGTCAACGGGCTTCGATCAAGGGCTCAGCTTAGCAAGAGCTCGTGGAGCCCACAAGGCTACGAAGCGCTAAACGGTAACCGAAAAACATCCGGTAAAAGAAACCCATTCAGTCCGCTAACCACCTTCACCCCTCACACATCCAATTCAGCAGCAACCCAGACGAGAAGCGATTGTTCATTGTCGTCGACTCCTTGCCATAGCCCTAGACAGCTACAAAGGACTCCATTGGGCGATGACTAGGAGAACAGAGCAATCAGAGACATCGAGTGACGTCAGCAAAACTCGTTTGCAGCCGCAATGTTAGTGCAAAAACATCCGCATCCCACTCAGCCTACTTTCTACAAAAACGCAAAGGACAGGAAAGGGCAATGGGAAAGCGACACTTTTAGATCCACTCACAACGACCCAGACACTTGCTCCTCCCTCGTCGTTCAATGCCACCGGCACCCCTGGAAAAATCATGTAATCATGTGTTTTCAGAATCTCTACGGCCTTGAACGTTGCAAATTCACCGTTCTCAAGCAAGTCTTTTCATGATTCTCGTATCAAAGTTTTTCAAATCAGAGGGTTCGGGCGACTAACCTCCAATACTGGCACCACCCCTTGCTCTTTGACCGCTTCCAGATTCTCCGGGAAAGCGCACACGGCGTGAAGCACTCGAACGGCCGCCCGTTGCAGCCTCCTTTCGGACGACTTCAAATTTCGGACAAGCCACGGCGCCGCTCTTGCCTGGACAATCAACTGCACGAACGCGAGCGCATCGCTTATGCTTTTTCCGCTAAAGGCCTGCTCCCCCCCCCCTTTTTCGGAGCTCTTTCGGAGCTCCGCAAGAGAACTAAAACCGCTCCCGTTACGATAAAAACCACACGGAAGGACCAGCGACGCGGATTATTCTGCATGCAAAGTCTGACGTTTCGACGATGACGAGAAAAGCTCGAGTCGTCGTACTCTACTGCAGACTGGGCTGTCAATCTCGCAACGACCGAAAGGCTTGACACATCAAACCCGTTGATCCTGGACCTCGTCCAAACCAATGAGGTATAGAGTAGTGGAGCTATCGCAACACGTTCAAGCTGGGACGGTACCGGAACAGATGGTGGAGTTGAAAGATGTAAGACTGGATTTTGGACCATTTGATATCGGATGGGCAAACCCGAAATCAAAATTCGGACTCAGTGAACGCAGTCTGCGGCTGCTCGTGCGCGTCTGTTCTTGTCGTCGCGTTTTGAAGTACCACTAGGGGACGAGCAGCGCGCGACAGCGTCACACACGCGCGTGTGCAGCCGCAGACTGGTTCAGATAGTCCGAAATTATATATCGGCTTTGCCCGTCCGAAATCTAAATCGTCCGAAATTGGGCGCACCAGTCTTAAGAGTTTACAGCAAAGTACAATCTGCTCTGAAGATTACTGATCCTTTTCTGAAACGGCAATGTTGTAGAATCAAAACTTTCATCAGCAATCTGCGCGCAGCTGTTGACAACAGAAAATATCAGAGTTTAAGGAACAGATATGAGCCCATATGAAGAGTTAATGGCTGTAGGGCGGTACGCCTTTCGGTTGACACAGGACCTGGTTTCTGCCACGGTTTCCTGACGTCACGGCTTACATGACTGATCTCCGCGTCTGTTGCCAGGTTCTTGAGCGCCTCCATCCCGACCAGCTGCGCCGGGGGGGTGCCGCTCTTGACCAGCTCAGTTAGGGCGGGGATCCCCCCTTCCCCAGAGATCAGCGGCTTGTTCGCATCGAAGAGAGCCAGGTTTGCAAGCGCACCAGCAGCGGCCTCCTACAAGGAATCAATGGTCGTGGGTTTGAGCACGATGGAGAAATGTACATAAAAGCAGGTCCAAATTATATATACAAGAAAAATCAAGAAGCTGCCCGTAACTCTCTCTCTCCTGAGCCCTACACATCAATCCTTAAAACCATGCGGATAAGAACATGCAAAAAAAGAAAGAAAGTGAGGTGCGGGAGCTGGAAGGCATGCGTTACAGGAACAGCGGGCTCGATATGGCCGTGCAAACCCTTCCTGAGGGCGCACGAAACAATCTCCGACTGACTTTCACTTAATTTAACTAGTTCTCCGAACGACTTCTGACTTGACGGGACTTGCTTCGCTTTTCACGTGCAAACCTCCGAAGCTGGTTCCCGCTACTCCATTGTTAGGTCGGAGCAATAGGTAATGTACGACCAAACCCGGAACCGGGACGGACCTGGAACCCAGGAAACCCAAACCCATACCCAAACCCAAACCCTTACCGGCATCCCCGCCGGAACGTTCGGCCCCCGCTTCCCCAGGATCTTGATCAGCGGCCCCACCGCGCCCGACTCCCCGATCGCCTTCTGGTACTCCCCTCCCCCCGCCGCGAGGTTTCTCAGCGCGCCGGCCGCCGCCATCTGAGAGCTGATCTCTGGCGCCAGAAGCATTTTGAAGAGAGCGGGGACCGCCCCCGCCTGCACGATCTGCCCGCGGTGCGCGTCGTCGGTCGCAAGGTTCTGGAGCGTGGCGGCCGAGGCCTCCTTGGCGGCGGGGCTCTGGGGGTTGTGCAGGAGGCGCACCTGTCCGGGGGTTAAACCGTCAGTACTTTCAGTGGGGAGAAAGAGGACCAAAAAAGGACTTTCTTCGAGATTAACGTGAAGGGAGCGTGGCCGCGGACGTTTCCTCCCCGGCAGGGCTCTGGGGGTTGTGCAGGAGGCGCATCAGTTGAGGGGGTTACTTTTGTTAGCGTTTTGAGAGGAGGCGGGGGTGGTGGCGGTGAAAGATGGGGCACTGATTTTTGGAATTATCATGTGGATAGGTGAGCACAAAAATAGTGAAAGGGGGAGTGTTGCATTGAAAGCCTCCACGGCAGCGACAGAAGGAGGGTCTGATCGCCTTACCAATGGCGAAATGCAAGCCCGCTATGCACTAACTCCCATTCAAATTGCGCACTTGGCAAAACGGAAGGGCCTTCGTCTAGTCGCTTAAGCACCAAGTCGCACTTCCTTAAGTAATAAGTAAAAAGACCTATATGCAAAGGCTCCGACATAATTCTCTAAACACAGGGAGTTCGTACGAATTTGCGGCTGGCTGGCGAATAGGAGCCCTGGGCGGTATATTAGCAAAAGTCACGCAACCCTGATCGCGCAATCAGATAAATTGCGCCGCAATCTCTGCAACGGCTCACCAGCGGTGGAATGGCGCCGTTTTGTACGATGATCTCCTCCATGCCGTCGGCCATAGCTAGGCTTCGCAGCGCCCCCGCGGCCGCCTCTGGTGCACCTGTGAGACAGAACACAATCCAAAGCTCAGGAACAAGTACTCACGAGGATTGAAGCGAGAGACACCAATCTGGGAGCCGCTGAATACATAGCCGTGACTCCATCAAATGTCGAACATATTGAGCTGAACAAGATAGCTCCAACTCGGTTTTCAATATCTGAAACTAAAGGGGGCCGCTGAAGCAGCAGAGTAACAGAATTTTGGCCGCTCTGAATAGCTAGGCTAAGGAAGTATCAGAATCCAGGAGCTGGAGCTTAGTTGAAGAGCGAGGATCCTGAACCAGCAGGGACGATCCAAACGTGATGCAAAGAACAAGAACCAGACAGCTCGGAAAGTAGCCCACGACAAGACACGGGCGTTGCGCAAGCTTAGAACGAAGCCGCACAACCCTGGTTTCTGACATAGGGACAAAGCAACGCGAATGTATCAGCTACAAAATAGCTGCGTGTTCCACCCGACAATGTGAGCCGTGGAGGATTCTACAAGATCCAGGTTGCCCAAATGAAGGGTGACGTTGCTCACATCCATCCGCAAACCGGGTTTGATACTTCAAATCAAGCTCTTTCTGGAGTGTAAAGAGCGCGCGCACTTTTACGACACATGGCCGTAGCTTACGGTACACACTCAGCGCTTATGCAGCCCTTAGGCCTCACCTTGCGTGGTGGAACGTAGAAGCGACACGAGGGGCCCAATGGCGCCGGCGGCCATAATGGCGCGCTTCTGGCCCGTTGACTTGTACGCGAGGTTCCGCAAACTGGACGCGGCTTGCACCTGGAAGCAACCAACGTTTCATGATTTGATTAGTTCGAAGGCCGGTAGACTGTAGCACCTAAAAGACTTGCATTGCGGTCTCGAACTGCGGAGCTTTTGGGAGGCGTTCGACCGTAGCATGCACAAATGCTGGATATGCGGACCATATCAGCACTGGCCAGCGAAGTTTTTTGCAAGGTTTTGCAATGTGATTGCGGCTTGCACCTAGGCGCAACTGTCTTTTGGGATGTCGAGCGCCTTGAAACCTGAGGCCGTGACACCGTAGCACCTGAGAGGTTTGTGACTGCTTTTTGGTTGTGCTTCCGATTGTGCTTCTGATTTTGATTTCCGCACGTCAGCTGCAATTTGCACTCAGAGACACGTCCTTATGACTGCAATGGACAATGTGAAGAAGAAGGTCGACATGTAAATCATACGACCAATCGCAGGAGCAACCAGAAATGGAAGAGCAGGCTTCTTCACACGAATGCAAGCAATCAAAGAAGTCACGTAAACACTCAAGAGCAGATGTGTAGTCGTGACAACTGAAAGCGGAACCATATCCCTCCTCGCGTAATCAACGAACCTGGGAAATAATGACGATCAACCAGACGTGTTCCGCTACTCACTTCCGCTATAGTGACGAAGCTGGGACTAATATGACGATTGAAAGCGGCAACACGAGTCTGCACGATATTGTTCAGAAACTAGGATACTTTGCTTCTTTTCCTTCTTTCAACTCATATAATGAGTCATTTGTGTTGAAACGTACCTTCCCCCGGGGCGTCCCGGACCAGAGCACGTCCACCAGCAGCTTCAGCCCGTCCGACTCGAGCAGCGCATTCCGGCCCTCCTCCAAGAGGGTGAGGACACGTGTCAGCCCAGCGGCGGCTTCCCGGTCTTCATGGGAACCCCGCTCGAGGACCATCAACAGAATTTCGGTGACCGGTCCCTTCGCCTGGGCCAGCAACGCGCGCCCGTGCTCTTGTTCGAACTCGCCGGCGAGAGCCAGTTTCCCCAGGAGCAAAATCGAGTCCTCGAGGCTGGGGGATGTTTCGTTGGGGGGGGCTGTGAGCCGTTTTGGCTCGGGGGCAGTCAAGCTAACCTGGGCGCTAAAACTATTTAACAGCGACGTGGGCAGTACTGATTGTAAGTAGCTGGGCAGTGACGTGGACCGTAGGAGAGCCCGCGGCGAGAGTGACATCAGCGAGGCGGGAAACGCGCCGTCCTCTGGCACCGGGGCCGTGTCCGAGGGGCTCGGAGGGGGGGGGTTCTCTGGCTGGGAACCGCTGCTGTTCTTGCCCCCCTTTTGTGGGAGGGGGGCAACTTGGGATAATTTAGGGGCAGTCAGTGCGGCCTGTTTTTGGAGAGGGGGGTTTTGACTGGTGGCCTTGATGATGCGTGCAATCAGTTGGGGGACCGCATCCTTCGCGTCGGCGGGTAAACCCGCGTCAACGAGCAGCGCTCCCACGGGTATGGACGTCTCCGCCTTGGACTGCGACATTGCCTTTCGAAGGACGGAGTTCGTTTTCGGGCTGGGGATGCGGGCTGGCGGCAGCCGCCCGAGGTTTCTGGATATGAGGGGGGGGGACGCAAACCCCGGAGCCGAGGAGGGACCCAAATCGACGGTGGCGTCGATGGTTGCCGGGCCCAGAGAAAAGGGCTGCTTTTCCCGGGGAGACCGAGGGGGGTCTCGGGGCTTGCTAGATGGCGAGTGCGGGTGTTTCGGCGGCAGGGGGGAGGTGGGCGGAGATTTAGGTGCTTTGGGGGGCTTGCTCGAGCCGATTGACAGCTGTCGCGAATGCTTGCCAGGTGGCGTTCCGACGGGCGAGCTGGGAGTGCTGGAGCTTTTGCGCCGGGGAGACGGGGTTGGGCTGTCATAACCCCCCTCGAGAGATTGGATCTCCCCGGAGGGTTTGAACGGGGGGGGGTCGATGGCGGAGTGGCTGGTGGTGCGCTTGAGATAGCGCTCGTCGCTGTGGCGGGCTGAAGCAGGGGGGAGCACGTCGTTGGAGGATCCAATGCGTTGCAGTATTGGGGTGGGCGCCAAACCTGTGGAATGGAAGAACGCTTTCAAATTACTTCTTTCTGCCGTCCACCTGGCGAAATGACGGCTCTCAATGCCCCAGTCCTTCATGCATCTTTGTTGTAACAAAGGTCGAAGCCCAGATAGAAGTGTGCGAAGTCAATCAAATCAGCCCGTCCTTACATGACTCAGTGCCAAAGATGCTCGACGGATTGGTTTGTGAACCAGGCAGGTATTATCTGGTTGCTTGAACGGGAGCTATGCCGGTTGAGCTAGACATTGATTGCTCAGTCGGCTGAAGATATTTCTTGTCAATGGCTCTTCAACCTCACAATTGCCTCTGTGACACCTTCCTCATATGACAATTATGGCCACAGGGCGGAAACTGTCCGGTTGCGGGGAGTATGCTGGAAAAAAAGAAAAAGAGTGTAGGACGTGAGATTGTACACAGTGCCTTCAAACCCTTGCTTTGAGCAGGGGATGGCATTACCAGCAAATTCACGATGAATTCCAATGACCGTTTGTGGTCCCTCTAAAAAACCCAATCGTCGCCATCAGTGTTTGCTCCAGTCGTCTGTGATGCTTCTAGCTCCATGCTATATGGGATCATTAAAGCAGTCAACAGAGAAAATTCTTCACACCAAGCAACGCTGGAAACTTTGCGCCTACCTTTGCCTCCTTCAGACTGCGCCAACTCCTCCTTGTTCTTCTCCAACCACTTCTTGAACAGCGCACTCCGGTCGATCACTTTTGGACTGCCCCCTTCCGAAGTTGATGCCAGGCTCCTCCGCACATCAGCATCCACCTTCGCCTTCCCCCTGTCCACATCAACGTCCACCTCTGCTTTTCTGCTCGCTCCAGGCCTCAATCCCGTGTCCTTGCTCTCCGCACCACCCCTCTGTTGATCACCCTTCTGCCTTTCCTGCGGACTTTTTTGACTCTCTTCAAGCCCTCTTGATCCGCTGCCGCCTCTTTCCACTCCTCTACTGCTGCCTTCTGCACTCTGGCCCCCCTCTTTTAGCTTGTCGGACGTTGGACTTTTTGGGCTCCTTGGACTGCCCGGAACCACCCCTCCGCCAACTTTCTTTCCTTCTGCTGCACCCAGCTGAAAGCTAACCCGCTTTGGTTCAGAGTGGGTTTTCCGCTGACCCAGCCCATCCGGCGCAAAGACCGTAGCCCCTTTAATTGAGCCTGTCGCAAACGAGTTGGCCCGCCCAAGCTTCCCAAACGTAGAGACCCCAAACACCACATCGTTTGCCATTGCCGGCGTGTCCGTGTAGAGCGGCCGAGAAACTGGGGGGGTGATTATCAGATGCTCTGGTCCTGCCTTCGGACTGTCCGCGCCAGTTCTTCCGCTCGTGCTGGCGACCTCGCTACCCCGACCCCTAACCCCTCTTGTTGTCGTGTCCGACGCACTGCTTGCCGTCGATTTACTGTCCCCATGCTTCCGCGCTTCTGGCTGAGACGGCGTGCTGCTACTCACGCTGGCACTGTCGCTCAAATGCCGTCCAGGCACCGTTCGTACAATCGCCCTCTCCTTAGGCACAACTGGCGGCTCGAGCACCGCACGCTTGAAACCTTCTGCCTGAGCCTCGGCGCTTTTGACACCTGTTCTTCTTGCGGCCCCGTCTACTCCGTCTGATGAGGGCCCGTTCGCACCGTGGGAAGGCTTTCTCGAAGGACCGCTCACGCTGAAAGCGCTGTCGAATGTGCTGCTGCTGCTTGCTGCAGGCTTTGTGACAAACGCACAGGACGTGCTCTCTGCCTTGTTGGCACTCGTCCCAGCTCCAATCTCTTCACAATGCTCCCCCACAACAGCGTCATTCTCGCCAGCAGACAGTGACCCTTGCTGCTGTTCCAGTTCTACAACCGCATTCCTCCCGCCCCCAGGCTCTGCACTCGGGACCACGCCCGCTTTCCTTGCCCTCTCCTCCTTCCCCACCTCTCCATTCTCAGACTGCTCAATACCGTCCGCCCCCCGAGGATTGGCCCCAGAAACCCCCACCTCCTCCTCTCCAAACTCCCCGACCTCAGCACACTCGAGCGGCCCAAACCCCTCAGTCAGAACATACGAGTCCCGGAGGTTAAACGCATCCGCGAGCGGGGTGGAAGGCGACAGTGCACCCGCCCCTTCCTGCGAAGCAACAGTGACCCGAGCCCCTCCCCCATGAGACCACAGCTTCGGACTCGACACAGGTTGCCCGTCTGCAGCCTGCTCCAGAAGCTTTCCGGGCTTGCTCCAGAAGTCAAACTCTTGGACATCCGAAACTGCAGGTCCTAGGGCGTCCAACACTGCAGGTCCGAGGGCATCTGAAACTGCACGCGACTTGCTAATGGACAGCGGACGCAACCCCAGCGACTCTTTCAAGTCTCGTTGAGGGCTGCTCCCAGACTCAGAGGGGGTGGGGTCTTGCGCGTTCTCTGCATCGGGCATGCTCTCGGCTATGCCGATCTCAGAAAGGACCGGCTCAACACTCTGAGAAGGCATGTGCCGCTCTTCAGCCCCGTTGCTCTCCGCTCTGGTTTCCTCAGCGAGTCTCTCGTCGTTCCCCATCACAGGGAGCTGGCTATCTCAGCCGTATAAGAGACTCTACTTTCAAGATGAGAAGCATCACATCCAATCCACTCGCTGCCCCTTGAGCGGTAGGGTCAGAGGAGCTGGAACAGGGCCCTTACGTCAACCTGAGCGCAAAACACCGGAAGACAGTTGTCAGAAGCTAGGCACCAGCGTTCCTACTATGTAGATGCTTGTGGGTGTGTTCTAGCAGGATTGCTGACACGACAAGCATGCAGGAAAACAGGTGGTCCGCTTGAAAAATCGTACTGTATGCGGATGACGAGGCCCAGGGAGTACAACAAGGGAAAGGATATAGAAGTGACTTTCCTCGGTTTGCGTCAGAATAGAAATCAGAGTCTCATATTGACCGATCGTTAAATCATCAACCAGGCTCTGGATCCCCCTTACACAAGAAGAACACCAAAAGAGCAAACAGACTCTTGGCTCAGCTAAGCTTTGTGACAAACACCACTAGCTTCTTTCTTCGCTGAAATATCCAGACGTGACAAGCAGGTCACAAGGTGGTTAAAATACTTGAAGGCTTCGCCACCCTGAACGAAGGACGAAAGCAGACGCTCATTTCAGGCAGCCACTCAGCAGCTGTAACTTTAAGAGTACTTTATGCAGGATAACTTTGATATGCAGACATGTGACTGAGCAAAAAATATCACCTACAAATTACCGCGACTGAATTGCTCAACACGGCTTAAAGACGATTGAAAACCCTACATGCAAGCACCGCACATGGCTCCAAAATATCTTGACAATGCAGATCTGAACGTAGGGAAAAACATATTTGCTTGTTAGATCTGCAGATCAACAAAGCTTTCACAGCAACAATTTTATACTGACAGCACAATTGTACTCAGTCTGCAAAGCTTTTGGATCTGACAATTTGAAAGGAGTGCCGCTCAACAAACCTTTCGAGGCATATTTCACACTTTCATGATCAGAATAGAAAGGAACATGGCCTCTGTTTCACATCTGGACGTTCACCAGAGAAAGGAAGATCAGGGAGCCACGCAGCCAGTGATGCTCAGACTTCTCAGCATTGCCAATCGTACCAGTCCCCTTCCCTTTGCATGCCTCCATTTGGATTTCTTGACCTTCTGAATGATCCGCTATGTCAAAATGCAGCATTCACAAAAGGAGAGCAATGACATCTAAGCACACCAGCAGAGATTTTGCAAACACCATTACCTTGTGCTTGGAGAGTGTCCGCATGCTTGCTTGGGAGGCCCCCTTGCCAATCTCTTTAGGCTACCGCTCTTTCAGGCCTTCTGGAAGAAAAAGCACGGTGCAATTGCGCTTGCCTCATGAATAGCACTGTCAGGATTGATGCATCTTCGCAGAGAAGTCGTTTGGAAAAACACTACAGAAACAAGGTTGTAGCCGCTCAATCCCTCTGGGAATCGCTAGTGTCTCGGGCTTTCGAGAAGGGCGTGACAATCTTCTCTCAACGTGAGTTAGCAATGCCACAAGGCCATGGCGTCCCTCACATTGCATGACGGCGCCATCCTCCCACACAGCAACGTGGCATGGACCATTCCTTCATTCATTCACCCTCGTGTGTGTGTGTGTTCATTCACCCTCGGGGCACACCATGCGTCTCCCATTTGATCACATGTGGACTTCTCGAAGGACGTCATTTGCCTGACAGTGACAGTGAAAGTCATTCTGGAAGCCGAAGATGCAGCAGTGGCAGCAGCACACAAATATTTAATCACCTACTTTGGGGCCTGGTTATATACAGATTGATGGATGCATTTTTGCCGATTCATAAATTTAGCTCATGTTGCTTGGTACATACCGGAGTCCGGATGGAGTGCCACGTTTACCCCGTGGATTGCCTGACTGCCGTGCACACTCCAGATTTAGCGGTCTACTGGTATTGGGTGACCGGTTTCAACATGGTTATGAAGCCGGTACACAGAGTACCGTTGTGCACGTTCGAAGGGAAGAGAGTTCGAGAGGTTATAAAACATGAAAATGAGGCAATATGTGGGAAGAAGGGACATTCGAATATGCATCGGAACTTGCTTGGAGCTGAACACACCGGGGTTTTCGGACAAGTCCGGTAGGTATTACCGGCTTGTGTAGACTTGGTAACGAGGTTTGTATTGGATCTTGATCTGGTCGGGTCTACGTCCCGGTTCGAGCCCTTGTCCTACGATTACTGGGTCTTTGGTCCGCGCCTGCAATTATTGTGCACAAAAGAGGCTGGGGTCACTTTTGACGTCACGGAAGCAGCCGCCGGGCCCCGGCCGGGTTAATGCAATTAAGAAGCTAGAAGCATTTTGGACCGTCCGATCGGCTTCCATGCGACAAAGTGCTGTCAAGTGATACCAGTACACACATATGTAACCCATCATCCTAGTTCTTAGCTCCGTGGCTGAGCTGTAGCAGAGACTAAACAGCACAGAGTTGAAAAGGTCGCTTCGAACAGCAATGGCGGCTGTTGAATCAGCGACGGTGCAGCGTTCATTTGGATGCAATGCAATCCTGCTTCTTGTTGTGCTCTTGCTGGTTAGCACAATTTCTGGAACGGAAATTGCCAGTGCAGATTCCCAGGGTCATAAGGGGTCCAATGCCTCAAATGGCTGGACAAACATTCCAACCCTTGGAGAGCTGCAGAAAAGGAACGCCCTGGGGACGTCTTTAGAGGTCAGATTTTGCAGCAACCACCTTATAGGGGGCCAAATTGATGCTTCAATGATATGTATTGAACTGTTGCCTCCCAATTTTCAGACACTTGGAAAACTGCTTGCGGAGCTTGTAATACATTATGTCAACAATTGGTTAATAGGGGTGCCGAAACTAGGCTTTTGTAGAACTCTACACATTGTGTAGCCTGCTCCTTTCAAAGGGATCTATCGGTTGGATGTTGTACTGAGAGAATTGACCCTCTCATCGAGAATTATAGTGCACTAGTCAGGTGTGCAGTTTCAAAGGCGTCAAGAAAGTTATTGGATGAATCGTTTTCGTTGCTTGCCCCCTTCTTCCTTTGCTCAAGCATACAGAAGTTGCTACTTTTCGTCATCCAAGGGGTACACTACACTGGTTTTGATGCTACTTTACATCTTCAAAAACGTAGACTCCAGTAGTCTGCATCGTTCATTGTGCAAAACTATCTGTTGCATCACCAAGCGAGCGGGACTGTACTCGCTTGTGAATGTTTACAGGAACATGTTCAGCTTGGGTGGTCTTGTAGAGGGGCATGCAGTAACAATAGTTCGAAGTACTCAGTCTCACATTGTGGCACCGCAGATCCGCCACTGCAATCCATAGGCTTCTGACTGCTTGCTTGATGGGCCTCGGTTTCCATTCACTGAGCATTTTTTAAGGTGCTTTTCTCAAGCATTGGACCGGCAGGCCTTCTCTCGCCTAGATAGACAAACAGCGCCTGGCACCTCTCTCATTCTCTGGCTCTCATCTTCTGTTCGGCGACGTCCTCCAAACAGGATGTGGAGTCTGCTTTCACCCGTGACTCTCAAATACAACTGCTGGAGTCTTTAGCCCAATACAGCTGAACAGACTATCTGACACCTACATGTTTTTGTTAAAGTATGAGCATGGCAAATTGGCACAAAACTAACGCATTCATATGTTGTGCCCTCCAGATCATCGAAGTCACCAAGCCGATAAAACGCCCGGCCACTGAGTCATGCACCATCACTCTGGTGCCAAGAACGGAGTTCCCCCCATCCCCTTACACGGGCCTCTACTACAACAATTACACAGGTTCTTTCACTGCGCCGAATGCAACGGAGTGCGGAGAAGACTGGAGCCTGGTCGTGCTTGATTGGGATGCATCCAGCCAGGGACGACAGTATGATCGATTCTCGGGGCTGTGGCTGGGCCGAGCAGAGGTATGTTTCTTTCTATCTCTTTCAAACTTCATTTCAGATTGTTACACATTAGAACTATGACTTGGCTCACAGTCGTTGTATTAGCGGCACATTGAAGATGGCCCCTCCGCCCTGCTATTACTGAAAGATGGTCACCTGACAAAGTCTTGTAAGCCTCTTGTTATACCTGTCTCTTGCAAATAGGCGCCCAGAGTTAGCTCTCGAACAGCAAGAGCAGAGACTAGCGATGCCAATTGTGAGTCTGATGATAGACGAGCATTTGTTGATCTCAGATGCCTTTGCCTTGATCAGTCAAAAGCAGTCAGCAAGATGTGGAAAGACGTTCCTTGGCCGCATGTCACTGTTTTGCAGAACCCACAGACAACAGCATCCATTGGCACACATTCAGATGAATGATTATACATTGGAAGTTCTTGTATGTTTCGCATAGATCCTTGACATTGTTCTGTTCAATCTCAACATGGCCACACCTGTTCTAATCCCTATTCTTGACCTGCCTTTCCAATTTTGACCACCCACTGTTGATTCACAGTCAACGGGATGTTCTGGCTGATCCGGAAGGGACTCGCAAATCTTCTCCCTCCATCCTCATCTATTACCCCCATTTCTGGAAAGCTAAGCGTACCTCAACCCTCCCTACACCTTTCCCCCTGCCACGAATGGCATCCACTGATGCATCGGCAAAGATGTCACCCACGGATCTCTCCCCTTTACCCCCTTGGTAATCTTCTCATGAATTCCGGATCGAGTTTCTCTTGCCTCTTTCTGGAACCTCCTCCTGACCCTTCCCGTAATCCACCTCTACAGCTACTCCGCACGTCCACGGCGGAGCCGACAGTCAACGGCATCCACTGGCACATCGAGAAAGACGTCACCAAACTTTCCGCCCTCTTCAAATCGGACCATGACGTCTTCATGGAACTCGACAACAGCATTGGGGGGGTGCTATCCGGGATCTTTACCGTTGAGGTCACGCTAACCTTCTACCGGGCGACGAACGAGACTGACGCGCAAGAACTGCCTGATGTGGTTTTGCCGATCGCCAACAAGGAGCCGGGGCATGGGTACTGGTTCGTGCTCAACGGAGGTTCCAAGTAAGCACTCCTTGGCGGAAAGTTGCTGAAATTCTTGTCCTAATTCAAAGCTTTAAAGCACCTTCCGAGCACCTTTGAGACGCTCTGATTCGTGGATTCACGGTCTTTTCACGGCCATCAGCATCCCGAAGAAGGCTCGGTTTTTTCTTATCGGATGCGGAATTGTCCAACGGATGCAGTTTTGTGGCACAGTCGAAGATCAGAATTTTGGGACCTATTCGATGTGTCCAGTGTCTATCTGGGAGTCAAAAGCTGTCCCGAGTATCTGCACCATCATCAAAACAAGAGGGCGATTGATGTACGGCACTTCCTTGTACCGAAGACTTTGGCAGCCCGAAAAGGACGAGAAACAAAAGAGCGGTTAAATGTACGGCACTTCATTGTCCCGAAGACTTCGGCAGCCCGGAAAGGACGCAAAGTTGGCGTCTTAGACTAAAGGTTGGAAAGTGTCTGTGCTCGCATCCGCTAGGGGCGACCTAAGACGACATTGGGCTTCACACACTCTAAAAGGTTAGCCCAATGGTCTGGTCCAGTCGGATTTGTGCACCCAGGTCAAATTGAGCTTTGTGCCGCGCCTGAATTCTTCGAAGTGGCCGCAGTCTCCACCTGACCACTCTTTAGTGCACTACGTCGAGCTTCCAAACCTATTTTCTAGCATGGTTTCGAACATGTATCCGCTTCTCTTGGTGTTCGCAGTGGCACGGGCAACTTTGAGAACCTTCCGCAGAACATCTACCGTGCCGAGCTGGAGATCATCGCGTCCCCCCACCTGTGCGAAGAGTTTTGGTACACGGACCCTCCAACCGGGGTCACTACCGACTTTGGGTGCAAGTCGCTCGGGGCGTTTCATGAGGTGGGTTGAAGGCCGGGCGCGGCTTGTTCTCTGACCACGAGTTACGTCGAAGGTTTTGAAGTCAATTACCGTTCCTTAGCGATGACTCTCAGCTTCCGGATCGCCCACACCCCCTCGAGTGGGCTTCCTAACGGCCGTCGGCAAGGGTCTGGAGCAACATTCAGGAGAAGGGTCGGGGCCGGGGTTTCCTTGGCCTTGCACCATCGATTCTTAGAGCGCTGTCGATCGCGAAGCACAGCCTTCCTTCAGAGTTGCATTTGTTGGTCGTAAAAAATTCGACTGATGCGAGGAAGGCTTGTCCCGTTTAGCGACCCCATCCTCTCCTAAATCTATCCAAGAATTCGTCGATCAACTTTTAACACCTTCATCGTCGTCGACCTCAAAAGCAATGGATGAGGCCGACGCTTCCACTCTTGATGACCTCGAGCAGAGGAAGCTTGAAGAGCAACGCATTCGGCGAGCAGAATTTACTTCTGGCGTCCTCTCGTGTAGTTCAGGTGCGTGCATTTGTCGACGGCGTGATTGCCGGAGCGGCCTGGCCGACCCCGGTTGTATTCACCGGGGGCTTCGACCCTTACTTGTGGCACCCCGTGGTTGGAACCGGGGCGTTCCTGGGGCCTAGTTACACCCTCGATTTGACGCCGTTTGTGGGCCAACTCGTCGATGGGAAACGGCACTCGATCGCGATCGATGTTGCGGGGGATACGAGCTATTGGCTGGTGAGTGAATTGGGCGGAGTGTGAACGGGCGGGAGGATGTGAATAGGCTGGTATCTGGATATCGGTGGCGGTCTGAGTGCAGTCAAACGCAGCAGCTTGTGTATTGTCCCCTGGGATTCATGCGAACAAGTATTCAGAAGATATGCAGAGTGTATTGAAAATTGCCAGCAGCACTGGTTGTCAGCGCTTGACCTCGGAGATGAATTGACGGAGCATGATAGGCAGGCTTCTATCGTAAGACCTTCGCTTGTGTCTTTGGACGTTTGCGCTCAACCTTCATAGTTTACTGGCGATGCTGTCTAAAAGTTCGAGGAGGCGGCTTTTGTGTTTCCAGGTTTTTCACTACTAATGCTTGTTGTCGTTGACCCGGAAGAGGAAACTGTGGAAGACGCCAGTCGGAGCTTCTTATAGTGAACTGGCACGGGCCGAAAACAAACCTGTGTCAGGACTGCCGAACAATTTCGACGGCTTCTTGAGTTGCACACAGCCAGCTAGAAGTTTCTCCTCTTTGTCGGTCGAATTGAGACACGGCATTTCTGAGTTGGTCGAAGCGAGTCTGAAACCAGTTCAGCATCAAAGTCCGAAGTTTACCGAAGTTCTCCCGAAGTCCCGAAGCTCGGAAGGTACTTCGCAAACGCGCGATCTAGAGGATTGTTCCGTAAATGTGAGTTTTCCATAAAATCAGTAAGCAGGCCATCCTGGAGTTAGAAAGGAGGGTGATCTACTCGTGGAGATTGTTTGCACCATCGGGCTTCTGGATAAAAAAAAAAAGGGCTGCACGGTCTCAGCCAAGAGACCTCACCAACATCTGTACGTTGTCTAGATAAACAATAAACATTCTGTCCTCTCTACAGGTTGACGCCAATCTTCTTCTATGGCTAGACCCTGACTCCAACCAAACCTCTGGGGGGGTCCTGAAGCACAAGATCGAGACTGACGTCGTCCCCCTGGCAAGCGGTTACGACGAGAGCGCCAAGCGTCACGATTACGTCAGCGGGTACGTGGCGTCCTCCAAAGGCAACCTGACAACTGTCATCTCCCGCTCGTTTGATTTCTCAAACTCCCAAGAGTACGTTAACTTCGGAGCGCAGCCGCAAATCGTGGGTTGGAAGCAGCTAACCCACGTCAAAAGCAAGGTCAGCACAAAGGCTAGCGGTGCTAACAACGCACTGTACGAGTTTGAGACGGAAGAAACCACGCCGTTTAGTGGGCAGTTCAATCCGTATACCGGCGGGGTTACGCTGAGCAAGGTTAACCGTCTGAGGACGAAGCTAAAGAGGGGCGACGATCCCGAGATGGATTCGTATCTGGTTAACGTGCAGACTGCGACTGACCCTGCTTTTGGGGCCGCCACTGCTCATGTGGTCCAGCAGTATAGCGTCGCTGGAGGGGACGAGTGCTATCAAAGAATGCTCACCACGGCTTTCGGAGCGATTGCGACAGACGTGGAGAGCACAGAGGGATGCCCGCAAGTAGGAGCGGAGGTTGTGTAATTAAGCAAAGCCTTTATGTATATCTGAGTCAGGTCCGACCTTGGACAGGCTGCCCCTGGTACGGACATTATTAACTACTAAAATTGAGCCCTTTACTGTGGTACAACTCCCACGATCCTTAGCTTCGGTGGAAGGTCAACCTGAGAAGCTGGGTATTTGGGTGCAGCTAGCCTGAGCCGGCCAGCCTGGCCAGCCTGTTGGGAGTTGGTCACCGCGCTCAGTGCAGCTGAGGCGGCCTAGATTTGCCTCGTGACATGATATGGTGGTGCCAGTACAATGATCACGCCGCCGATGCGTTAATATTACTAGTGGCTGGCCCGCAGCCTCAATCCGCTATATAAGTTTCTCGTGAAAAGATGAATGTTCATCCGGCATATATGCATGTGCTGCCCCTTCAATGCTTGTCCTTATATGTTGATCAATATAGCTGCGGTGGATCGGATTATTACATACCGGCCAAGTACTGAGCACGACGGTATACGTGCCAGCCGATTATCTAATCTATATACTTGCACCATGAGGCTAGGCCTTACCGGGGTTTCCGAGCCGCGGCCATACCGTCTACTGTGTGGCACCTAGCTAGATGAGGCGGCCGGCAAGTATAAGCTGCCAGTCGACCGCGTCAGCTTTGCTCATCAGTAATATGTAGCCCGCGCTACCTCCTTACTGTCCAGTGAACGCGCAACGTACCGGTTCCATGAGCTGTTGACTTTACTGGTGACTGAGGAAAATTGCACGCATCATTGGCTGGCAGTGGTTGCAAGCTGTGCGTAACTTAGGAACCCAGACTTAGACTCATGGTCAAATGGGCCGCGGCGTTCATCATTCGGGTCACTCGACTCCGTCTGATCACATGCCAGCCAGGCTCGACTCACAAACGACTGGGACATTCGAGCAGTGATTGATGTGCACTTGTCACACAATAATTCCGTTGACTCCGAGGCTCACATCCAAAATCACCGCGCGTCTCCAGGTCGGGCATCGGTGCATGTTAATTTTTTTTTGACGCGGTAAGTTGCTCATTGCGTTTGCAGAATGCACGTCAGGTCGCACTGCATGTCTTGGATGTCTCGAAAGTTGGGCGACCGTGCTAAGAATGTTCTATACCTTGACAAGATTACCGTCCAGACTCGATATCCGCAAGGCGCATCGTCACCGCCCTCCGGTGCGCATCCAACCCCTCGACCCCGGCCATCTTTGCAACCGACGGGCCCAGATTCTGCAAACCTTCTTTCGACAGATTCTGCACCGTCATGTACTTCACAAACGAGTCGAGCGAAACGCCGCCGTACATACGCGCATAGCCATACGTCGGCAGAACGTGATTCGTGCCGCTGGCGTAGTCGCCGACGCTCTCGGGGGTCCAGCGGCCCAGGAAAACGGACCCCGCATTTGTGAGATTGGGAAGCCAATCTTCGGCATCCTCCACGTTAACGATGAGATGCTCGGGAGCGTAGTCGTTGGAGAAAGAGGTAGCCTGCAGACGGGAACAAAGGGTTGAGAGCTGCAACATGTGAATTGAATTGACAAAAGCGCGTCGGCACAGACTAGATCGCACTTGTCATTCGCCGAAGTAAAAAGACGGAGTGTTGAAGGAGTAGCTTAATAAGAGAATAACAAAGCTGGGTCCGAAAGGGGCAGGCAACGATTCCAAGAAGAAAGATCTCGAAAGGAGCTATTGGTCTTGACAAGAAAGCGAAGCCATTTGCGTCCGGACTTTACTATCGCAACTACTAGAACCTGTGCCCCAGTCATTGCAGATCCTCAGAGACTCCGACTGCACCAGAGGGTGACAATCTGCCGACCTCGAAGTCAAGTTAAACCGCATGCAAATGTAGAAAAAGTCGCCTTGATCCAAAACAAGCACTTTGCAGACAAAGAGAAAGCATTTTGCAGACAAAGGAACCTCTAAGGAGCGGTTCTTGATGCTCTTCACCTTTACATTACAGCTACGCTTGAAGCAAGAAGTCCGCACTCAGTCATAAAGTTTCCAGGAATCGATTTGAGAAATAGAAAAAGACAAGAAGCTGCTCACACCTAAGATAAAACAAATGGGCGCCGGCTCACCTGCGCAGCAGTCTCCACCTCGACGATGTAACTGTGCTCGAGCGCCTTGCGTGCGATGCTGCCACGTGGCAGCGCGTCGCACTGCCGGTCCACCTCGGCGCGCACCGCATCTAGGTCCACCCCAGGGAGGGCAACCAGCACCACCTGGCTGTCGGGGCCGTGCTCCGCCTGAATAGATAAGCAGAGACTGACGTCAGATACGCAAGAAACCGATGTCAAAAACGCAAGAAGCTGACGTCGACAAATCCAGAATGGTGCGTTTCGTCACCAATCTTCCTACCACGACGTGACGTTTTCTAAAAGCAGACAGACCGCCGGTTAGTCCTCCTAATGGAGGGGGCGACAAGCAAGGTGCTCGGGCGTGCTCCTCCTGGTGCCACGTGAGAAAGATGACGTCAGCAATGTCGAGTGGACCTCTTTGTCCTGTATGCCTTCCATCTCCATTTGTGAAGTCTGCACCCATACTAGAATATAGTCGGAGTGGCGACTCCAACCGTGAGCAAACGTTCTGAAGAGGTCGCTAGGATGATCGATCGCCAGCAATCTGATCACGAACGTCGTTAGACCTCCGGACCCTTTACTTTCGGATTTTTCGAACATGAGCCACAGTTTTCACTTTATCTCCCTGCGATAGCACACCTGACGTCACTGGTGGGCAAATTCGGCCTTCCGTGTGAAATTCGAACAACTCCTGACGCCTCATCTGGCATCCTAGATTGAGTGAGCGCCGTTTATTCAGCACTGAACTTCTCAATACTTTCAGCTTCCTCATCAATAACCACGCAAGAGCGGATTTCAAGACCTTAAATCACCTGTGAAAGCAGATCCGACGCCACGTGCGCAGGACTCGCTCCCCCGTCCGCAATAACAAGCACCTCGGACGGGCCCGCCGGCATGTCGATTGAGATCATGGCCTCACTGTTTTGCAGGAGCATCTTGGCGGCGGTGACGTACTGGTTGCCGGGGCCTAGAATCTTGTCCACCTTGGGACACGTGGCAGTGCCCCACGCAAGAGCGGCGACGGCCTGCAAAGCAGAAACGAGTTAGGGTGAGGGTTACGGGATTGGTTTTGTAAGCAGGTTAGTGATATAAGCGTCCAAATTGGGACACGTGGCAGTGCCCCACGCAAGGGCGGCGACGGCCTGCAAAGTGTGCAGGAATCTTGATTGTCAAGGAAGTCAAAAAGATCCTAAACTGTCGGAGATCCATGTGGCTTCCTAAACCGGGTTGTGAGGAAGAGCGGCAATGACTGCTGCTAGGGGCCCCGACGTACGATACGGGCCAGGAGCAATGGTGTGTGTTGTTGACAAGAAGGAACAAGTCACAAAAAAGGAAGGCTTGTATGCGCAGCCAGGCCGAACTTGCGGAAACTTGACCAAGCGGACAAAGCTGGAGGCTGACAGCTTCAGTAGAAAAGCACGGGCTGAAAAGTAGAGAAACCTGCGTAGACTTCCGATTTCACGGCCACTTTGACGGGTAACTACTGACCCAAAAAAGGAGAAACAGGGAAAAGCGGCTCCTTCCTACTCGATGACAGATAAAGAGCCTCGAAATGTAGGACCCGCAGCCGTCGGCGGCTGGTGAGAAACGGAAACAGAGGTTCACAAAAATACGGATACCAGCCAGCAAAGCTTACCTGCGCGCCCCCCGCCTTAAGAATGTGCGTGACGCCTGCCTTCTTCGCGCAGTAGAGCACCTCTGGAGCGATGCTCCCGTCCTTCCGGGGAGGTGTCGCAACGACAATCGTTTTGCACCCGGCGATTCCTGCGGGAACGGCCAACATGAGTGCGGTCGACGGGAGCACTGCGGTGCCGCCCGGCACGTAGAGACCGACACGGTCGATTGGTCGGGCGACTCGTCGGCATTGAACGCCCTGCAAAGAGGAAGCAGCTGGTTCCGTTCATGTGGGCGTCTATATTTGTTTTGTCGTTTCAACGGGAGCCAAGAGAAAGCACAATCAGCATGGGGCGCGTGTTTGCGTTTTGTTATCCAGGCGAAAGATGGTTGGACCGGAGATGGACCCCTCTACCAGCGAAACCTCCGACGGTACTGAATGAAGCTAAGACTAATGATGACGCGGGTCAAATACACTTTCCGTAATCCTCCGCTCGACCGGACAATGGACTGGAGACTTTGTGACCATCAACAAGCTGAATTGGTCTACAGAATGGGTGCAGCGACAAGAGACAAACATCCTTTCCCTCAGTGCTCCGACGGACCTGAGACAAGGATTACACAAGGCTTTATGCAGAAACTAGATCGGAGGATGCGCGGCCAGCCAGCTCGAAAACTTCAATTTTGAGCTTGATGACATCAGTAAAAGCCTAAGGCAATGGTTGGACGGCGCAAACAACAAAATACAAAAGGCCCGTTATGTGATTGCTTCATCCTTCCTTCGTTTGGCAATTCCGCACCGCCCACTTGCCACAATCTTTGATCTCTCAACGGTCTTACCTTGATAGAACATTAAAAAAACACTCTAGGCTGAGGAAAGCAAAGGAAGGGGCCGTCGTTTCAATTGCGCTAAGCCGTTTCAAACATAAGTTGGGAAAGGAAAAAGGGGCACCCTACCGGCATTGTCTCGACCACCAAAGCCTGCGTCTTTTTCTGCGCAGCATGGAACGCTTTGATGTTATCAAACGCGACGTCAAATGCTGCTGTAACGTCCGGATCCAACTGCGGGTCCGGCAGGTCCGACACTTTCACCACGACGTCGTCCAAGTTCGCCCCATCGAACTTCGCTGTGTACCTGAGCGGGATGATCGGGATTGGTTTGTGAGCTTGTTATTCCTTCCGTTTCAGAACCTTTTTAGAGGCCACTTGATGATGTACCACCACAGCTCGCGGCTAGTGTCAACATCTCTATGTTTGGATCGACACTGTCAAGCGACAGAGTCAAGAATGCCTGGGAACATTTGCCAGGGGCTGCGACGAAGACAAGGGCTAAAGTTAGGGGGCAAAAGATACTCACTCGCGCACCGCTTCATCCCCCCTTTTCTGCACATTCTCAATGATCGGCCCGACGGTGTCAAAGATGCTCTTGAAATCGATCCTCGGCCGCGACAGAAGCTGCTGCAGATCCGCCCCCGCCACCTCCGAGAGCTTCACCGTACGCATCACGCGCTTGGGCGCTGTTGCGACACTCATTTCCACCCCCCCTTTTCCGGACCGGGGGGCCGCTAATCTTTCCGAGCCCTGGGATAAGAAGTTAGATTTGGTGGAGTTTGGAAGGGCGCTTTTCCCAACCGCTAGGAAGGGGTACTGGTCTACAGTTCGGCTGCAACTGTCTTGGAGTGACGCGTTGAAGCCTCTCCTACCTAGTTGTGAAGTGGGCGAGCGGGGGGGTCTGCCGAAGCTTGGAAAAGGGGCGCAAGCGGCGTCTGTGACGGGGGGGCCGCTTCGGGTTTGGTTGGAGGGGGGGTTTGTGTTGAGCGCTTGGGAGGCAAGGCTGGTGCGGGGACCGAGAGGGGGGCGAACAAGGCTGCTCATTCTTTCCCCCCGTATGCAAAGCGTGATATTAAAGCAAGCGGAGGATGACGATGTCAGCTCTCTCAACGATGCTGCGTTAAATCCCTGCATAGAAACAGAACGGAGTGAGAAGAAGCGACATGAACAAGTGGTATGAAAGAAAAAGATCAAAATAAACACACAAACATGAGTGTCCCGACCTTTGCTTTTGAAATGCTTGAGATTCATAACCGGCCAGCATTTATTGAACAAGGCAACAAGCAACCACTACTAGCAAACAACACTTCAAATGCCCCAGGGAAACCCGACATAAGATCCATATTGATAACATTCTTGTTAACATTCGGCCCTGAATAGCATTAATCCTTAGGGGTAAGCTCACTTTTGCACCTTAACTCAGTGTTAGCAATGCCCCAAACAACCGACAACAAAAGTAAGGCTGATCCATCTTTCACATGCCACCAACGCATCAACAACCCGCAAGTCAATGACACTGCAAACCAAGCGGCATTCCCTCGTGCAGGCTGGTAACGCTCTTCCCAAATTAAGAGTATGCAAGGGGCTTGAAAGAAACATGATCGAAGCATCAAAAGCTGTTCTATGGAAGGTCGCAGGCAGACCCCAAGTGTGCAAAAGAGGACTCTGACGTTTCACAGTGGTGCCCTCAAAAAAGTTTGGAAAGTTCCGTTCAGTTGCTCTCAAACACCTTTCATCTCCACCAGCTTCAGAAACATGTATTTATAAGCTGTGGATTCAGCATTGCAAAAATATTGAATGAACCTTTCAACTTGCATATATCCGGCGTTCTTGTTAAGTCAAAATGATGTTGATAGACTTAGTCGCTTCACCAGATCACACGAATCTTTGCTTTTACCGCAAGCTTGGCATGCTACAAGAAGAGATGAACCACTTTCTCCTCACCTGGAAGGATTGTCTGCTATTGCTTTGTTTGTAACAAAGGCGCCTGGGCCCACTACACTGTCTTCAGCCTCAGCCTGAAACTTTCAGGCTTGCGCAAGTGAAAGAAACGCCCTTGAAAATGAAGATCTAGCAGCATCATTGTCATGCAAGACAAGACGTCCGACCTGCTTGCCCTCCATTTGATGGTCAAGATCATTCGAACAGTTTTAGTGCGAGGCTAGGGAGTCGGACTCCGTAGGCTCAGTTGGTTGGACGTCATGAATAATCTCTGCCGTCTAATTTCATATTCTCAGATCCGACGGATCTCTGCCCAGCGCGGCCGCGGCAGCCGCCCGCGCTATAGGGCGTTCGGCGGTCCGATCCGCAGCTAGCCTTGCTGTGCCGCCGTGCTGCATGTCCAGCCAGGATATGAAACCATCTAATTTTCAACATATTAACACATGACAGAGGTAAGTTGAGTGAGTGAGTGGCGCTTGTTATGAGTAAGCCATGCATGCTTGCATGCAGAACAAGAAAGTAAATTCCAAGTAGAGTCTGCAGACTTATGGGGCATCATTTATAAGCTAGAGTGTGGTATACCTTGCGCAGCCGCGCAACAAGTTGTTGCACGGCTCAGTGATCTGCAAGCTGTGGCACGCTCGCACATAACTTGGCACCATATTATAGAGCGTAAAACTTGATCAGAACGAAGGAAAGACGTTGGATGAACTGTGACAAGCTCTCAGCTAACTCAAACCTGAGCGTGGCATAACTTGCGACTTGGTGAGAAACTTGAGTATCCACTGAACTTGTAGGTAAGGCCAGCTATGCATGCAGAGTCATAAGCGGGACAATGAATGCAGACTGCACGATGCAGTTTCTGGCCGCTTGCCATGGGCGTTTGAAGAAGACCCATGCCAAATTCCAAGGAGCAAACCTTGAACTTGTAGCACCGGCAGACTCGAAACGAGTGTGGCTTTGACAAATCACCAGACAACAGGCCAGATTGATCGTGGAGAATCTTGGCGGTAAACTACGAGCGGGATCTTAGACGCCGGCTCCTTTCAAAATCGCCGATGCTCATAGATTGTCCCGTTGACATCGAAATCGCGATGTCTGCAAAGCTCTCAAGAACGTTTCCTGTCTGAGGCCTCTTCATCTATCTTACCGGTAATCAAGTTCCTTGACGCCTGTGCGCCTCGCCAGTTCTTGCTGTTCGCTTCTGAGGGTAAGTGTCATAAAAGTGTTGCGCGTGCATATTGTACAAACAAAAGCTTCACCACGTCCTACTTTCTGTCGACCAACCAGGAACGCACTTTCCCGTCCGCCGCTCCGCTCCCAACACCTCTTTCCGTTGGCCATATCGCCAACGGAACGGTATCCTCGTGGTGGAAGATCTGAGTGCATGACCAGGTCGCAGTGCTCCAGGCTCTGCAGGACAAAAAAAAACTCAGATACCTAAAAAGGGAAGAAGAAGAAGGGAAGAAACAGAACAAAAGAAACAATTACAACCCCGTGCGTACATCCGAGAACATCCAGCTCTTTGCGTCAAACCTGCCGTCGAGTCTCAAATCGCTCAAGCGTGGTTCCTGATTTTGCACCGTCCAATCGATTCTAAGAGAGAACTGAACGGCCAAAGATCAGGGACCATGCTCGGAGAACTTGGCACCCGATGGCAAGTCGACACAAACAGCTGTAGTGTCCGTGCTTGTGCTAAAAATGGAAATCGTGGAACGTCACACGCAGGGTCTAGTCCAAAACGGACACCCAAGGCCTTGTTTTCAAAGGGTCCAATCCATTCGAGCTTTGACGTACGCTTGTAAGTATCATTCTAGATCTCGCGTCTGACACAAATTCTACCAACCACAAACAACGACAAAGGCCGGAAGACATTGAAAAATCCCATCGTCGTGTTCAATTTGCGATGCCAAACGGTGCGGGGAAAAACGAGGAGCAGGGAAGAGGGAAGAATGGACAGAACTTAGGAACATGACAACGACGGTATGGCATTCTCCACCAATCCGTGGCCAAGACGGAACGTATATCGGCAAAGACGTAATGGGACCAAACACAAGATCACCCACCGTATGGTCCCGTCGGCAGATGCGCTGTAAAAGCGGCCGCCGAAGCCCCCGCAAAGCGCCAGCACATCGTCCGCATGGCCCTTCAAAACGCGAACGCACTCCCGTGTGTCCGTGTCCCATACGCGGACGCTGTTGTCGCGGCCGCCGCTCAGGAGCCAAAACCCGCCGTCCGGAGCGTCTGAACGCTCCTCCTGGCCGTCCGATGGGCTGGTCGCGGCGTCCGAACCGTTCGATCGCTCTTTCTGGGCGTCCGCATCGGGTCCGGAGGAGGGCTGTTTTTGGACGTCCGCGAGCGCCATGACGGCGCCGGCGTGCCCGTACAGGCTGGCCTTGTGCTTGCCGGCGTCGAGGTCCCAGATCTGAGGCGACAAAAGCGGGTCTCATGTATAACCCACATCAACTTTACTTCAGACGACAAAGTTAACCCCGTAAACGATGTCCGCGTTGAGACCTGTGGGCGGAGTGAGAACATTGTTCTGGGTTTGATTCTTTTCATTTGCATTTTTAAGCTGCCCCTTTAATGTTCGGACAAACCTTTCACTTCCGCGAGCTGTTATTTTAAAAAAACTTTTATAAAACGCAGTCACCTCTAAAACGAATCCCGGTTTTTTTTTGACCGGAAGGAAGGCGGTCGAGTCCGCACCAAGCTGACCAAGAATGTTCGTGCTGTCCTTGTTCAGAGTCTGTTGAGATTGGCGTCATGTGATTGGCAAACTAGCCCCGAGGCCACTCTCGAGGCCCCTTAAACGCAGGAAGAACATGTTGTTTTTCGAGGGCCTGTTCGATACGAGTCAGAAAGGCGGAGGAACCAGTGTATCGTCAAAAGCCGTAAAGTTTGCACCGAATGCAGTGCGGAATGGCGCTGCAACATGTTGAACCTGCAGTTAACGAGAGTAAGATCTGCCCGAGACTGGGATTTGCTGGACTTCACACTTTCGACAGCTTCTTTGCGGCAGATTCGACGGTCACGTTCCTTCTCCCGCTTCGACTTCTTCAATACAAAGGGTTTTAAGAAAGGCGGGCAGCACGAATGCCAATCGGATATTTACCTTCACGGCTGCATCCCCAGCGGCACTGAACAGCCACCGGCCCCTGACAACCACCGCGTAGACGGTGGACACGTGTCCTCCCGTCAGCGCGTCCGTCAGGAGCGCGCGCGCGCGCACCAGCTCACCCTTCTGCTCGCCCACCGTGGCCTCGCTGTTCTGCGTGACGCCGTCGGCGCACGCTTTCTCCACGTGGATGCTGACGTCACGGGGACCACCGATGACGACACCTTTTGACGACAAACAACGAGAGGCGGCGTCAGCAAACAGTTCCGGAACCGATGGCAGCTCTAACGCGGTGATGCTACCTGCAGAGACCGTTCGAGATTCGCATTAGTGCAGATTGCAATGACTTTTGAGCATGCATCTGGAGACCCCAAACCAGGCGGACCGCAGAACCACGAATTGGCTGGGGGACGACCAAGAATCACAGCGCTGCCGTTAGAATCTGAGGACAAAAATGAACGCACGTGATCTTTTGTTTGCATTTGGTTACGCACGGTTTGCTGAACCTCAATATTGTGAGCCGGTCCTGCCAAAGTTTGCGGTTCCCTGGCTAAAGTTTGCAGATCGAAGTCCGTAATTTGATTTCGGATGCGCGCTGGGATTTCGACCATCGCAAGGTTCCGCTGTCCGCCTGAAACCCTCAGCACCCAATTTCAGTGACTTAAGTGCAACTTGAACCATTCTGAGAGCTTGAAACTTTGGACGCTTTTTTTGGAAGACCAGAGCTCGTTCTTCCAAAGCATATGCACACAATGATGCAACGCATGGCCCCTTGACCCTGAGAGGCGTACATTTGGCGAAAGGATTTGCTGGACTATAACGAGCTAGTTGAAGCCGGACTTCGACACTTAGAAACCAAGCTTTCGGGACGGGAAAGATGCCTCGCACGCGCACGTTTATGCGGCCGTGAATACCAGCACAACGTGACTTTTTTGCAATACCACGCGCGCGCGATTTCAGCGCGCAAAAACGTGCGCAAGGGAGGATGCGCGCGCACCTTTAGCAGCCGCGAGCGCCAGCACGTCGCCGTCGCTGTGGTGACGTGTGGAGAGGAGGCGCGGCCGCGCGCGCGCGGCGCCGTCGGGGCTTGTCAGGTCCCACTCGTTCACAACCTGGACGCAGAATAAGCAAGCAGGTCTCACGTCAGCAAAAATCCCGTTGCCAAGGGAATCTTGTCATTCAAAAGTTACCGTTGCTGGGAGCCGCAGAGTAGACAGCATTAAAAACATTGGCGGGGGAGATATCAATAACAATGAGAGGCACAGGGGAAGACAAGATTTGTAAAGGGTTTGGAAGTAACAAGGGTCGCCCAGATGAACCTTCCTATGCGCAAAAGCTGCAGTTAGTGAGGTACTCCATTTCTTCTAAAGAACCAAGGAACACAATGGAAGAGGAGAGGGGAAACCAAACAATTTGTCGAAGTTGGAAAGAGGCAAAGAATCCGACAGCGCAAAGCGTCGCAGACAAAGCAAGCGAGCGGAAATAAGAGAGACAGCAAGAAACGCAAGACCGCTAGAGAAACAGAAGTCGACCGCAGGTAGGATGCAATGAAAAGAAGAAGCGGCGGCACGAGTGACTCACTCGCATGCTGCTGCTGAAGAGGCGGCCATCGGCTACCGCCAGAGAAAACACCGCATGGCTGTGGTCGTCAAGTGTGTGCAACAGCTTGCCTGCAAGACGGATGACGGGACCAGTTCCAAACCTGACATGTGGCATGGGCGGATAGACGTCAATCTGTGAGGACTACGATGTCATATGTAGACTGCTGCTACAGGGCAGCATCTTGGACTTCAAGATGAGCTCCACTGAGATTTGATATCGGCCGAGCGCTTCGGAGAGTGCTTTGAAATAGTGGTTATCAGCATCCCGAAGTGCATACGCTCGGCCTCGGAACTTATAAAAAGCCTCCAAAAGTTGCCAGAATGATTTCGAGGAGCTGTACACAGCCTCAAATAGTTGTCAGCCCAAAATGTTAAGTGCATTGAACCATTGTCCTCCAGTGCGAGTAGCTCAGCCATTCTGAGGTGGATGTCTGTTTGTGCGGCATAAATTGCCACGCAAACTTTGGTCGAAACAACGGGACGATCGTCTGCGAATCCGAAGTGTTTCCCGCCTCACGAAAGATCCACAAGTCTTGGCTCCTTGAACGACTCCTCCTAGGAACAAAACAACGTCTTTCTTCGAAAGGACGGGTACGAAACGATTACATCGCTCTTGAAAGAACTACAATCAGATTTTACCACGAGCGCTTATGAGCGCTTCAGATTTCCGCTCAGAGAAGAAACACCATGTCCCGCAACCAGTCTGTTGCGCCCACCTGTCTGCAAATCGAACACGTGGATTGTCCCAGCGGGACTCCCCGAGAAGACACGTGTCCCGTCCGCAGCCACCGACAGCACGCTCTGCCCCGTCTCCTCGAAAATCGTCTCGGGAGCCGTTGCGACCGGTACGTCCTCCCCGGTGGCAAACGAAGGCCGCTTTAGGGCCCGGGGGATCCCCCCGGGCGCTTGTTGGAGGGCCTGCGGGGCGTTGTCGGCGATCGACTGGTCCAGCGCGCGGAAGCAGCGGGTCACGTGGTCTTGGACCTGTGACGTCAGCATGACGGGTCGGTTAGGCGCACTTGGTTCTTCGAAGTCTTTCCCTTGAACAAGCACGCGCCAGAGTCTTTATTCTGGATAGGACTCCTCGTCTCTGCGTCTCGTCTAGGTTTGAACTACCCCCTCAGAACTTGCAAACGAGCTATAATACGGCGTGTTCCGGACGCTCGTGCTGCCGTGAGTACACCGGAACGATGATCAGCGAGCGGAACAAAGAGTCAAACCAATTAGAAGGCAGCTTTTCATGCTGGCCAAAAAGTACGACTTCCCTCGCCCGGCCCTTGCGGTCGATCAGAAGCACCAACACGTGTCCGTAAAGCTGCCCTCAGAGTCCAATCAAAGGAATCCTCAACGATTATCCGGTCCAGTCATGGGAAGAACTTGTGCACCTCCAAAGATTCTGTCTATCTCTCCTAAGCACGCTAGTGCCCTCGAAGCTGCCGTCCATCGACAAAGTCTTCGTTCGGGTTCTGCCTTTTGCAACCGGCCTAATCCTCGGGCTCCTACGCACAGTTAAATGGAAGCACAAGAGTATCAGGACACTGCATTGAAAGTACGCTCACATCACACAGGTTATGACGACCAGAAGGAGAAGGAAAAAAGCTGCTTGAAATCTTCGATGTGAACAGATCCTCACCTCCGGGCTCTTGCAATCATTTGAGAGTCCCAGTGTGTCCATGAGGCTGCCCTCGGAGTGCATTCACATCACAAGGAAATTCCAAAACCTCTTTTTAATTTGTGGTGTGAAAAGGTCCTCACCTCTGGGCTCTCGCAGTCGATCGGGAGTACTAGTGTGTCCACAAAGCTGCCCTCCGAGTGCATTAACACCACCATGTGGTTAGGAGGGACCTGTGCCCAGTCGGCCACCTCGTCGGTTAGCGGCTCCGACGCCACTAACCCTAACCGGCTCCGTTTGTCGTGGTACTCCAAACGGAAGTCTGCGGACGCCTCCTTCTTCCTGCATTTAAAAAGAGGAACACGTGTCGTCGTTTGAAAGGCAGTGCGGTTCCAAAACTGACTTCGGGATGACGGCTGAGCGTTGATAGCTTTGACAAGCGGGCTGAAAATTTCCTGGATATCTCAACTGTTGTTTGCTTCGTGAAAGAGGGGTCCGATCCGCGGTCAGCACATAATCTGAAACACCAAACGGCAAAGAAGGTTGACTTCATTCTCTGCTGAGCAGGAACTTTAAAATTTTGAAGTACAGTTTGAGACTTGGCAGCTATGAAGCCCTGAGACTGATCAAGGTCTGTAAAGCGCCCAGCCCTTCGTGCAAAAATATTATGCTCGAGGACTAGGGCGACTACGTACACTATTGCTGGTGGAGCAAGAAGACCACATCAAAACATTGGTAGTCCTGTGCACCTTGTAGAGCGGAACCCCTCGCCTTGCTGATGCCGCGCTCTGGCGTGTTCTTATTTGGAGCGGCGAAAATCAACCGATAGACACGGTTCTGACACCACAGCCTTCGACGGTCGATCCAGAAAACCAATTCGATCGTCTTACGTTCAATTCATAACTTTTTTTGCTGTTCTTCTTAGTTCTGTCACATGAGTTGTACACCAATTGCGCACCTTCTGAAAGCGGACCCGGTTGCATAGTGCAGCGACGCAGGCTCATCCGTAGCATTCGTGTACCGCGCCGCGACAACCGTCCGACCGTCCGACACGACGAAGTTGAGCATGCTGGTCTCGTCGCCACGCCCGTTCTGGACTGCCACGTGGCGAATGGTGGCGATGGTAGCGGCCATGAGGGGCGCCAGGGCCGTTGGCGCGAGTTGAACCATTGGGTCGTCGAGCTGGAAACGCGGGTCAACGTAATTCTCAAGCCACCGTCAAGCTGGAAATTGGAGTTCGATCATGATCACGAGAAGCGAGTCCAAAAAGCTTGCAAAGAATATCGTACTCGCTATACTAAATCAAATTGACCGTTCAAATTGCAGTTAACCAATCTGCACCTAGTACAGACTTTTGATGCACAAGAAGGAACTCAACTGACGTTACTGTGTTCTCGAACGATGACAAAAAAGCAAAACGACAGGTAGGAGGTAAGGTCGACTGAAGAGGACTCGACTAAGTTAACGATTCGTTACTAGTTGGAAATTGAGAAGCTTCCGTTCCCATCATCCTTCTCCCTCCGTATAAGATTGCCTTAACTTCTAACCCTACCTGGTTAAGGAAGACTGCAAAGGCAACCGCAGTGTCCGACTCGAAGCAGGGGCACTTCTGCGCGACTTCGGGACGCAGTGCGTTTAGCAGCGGCAGGCGCAGCGCGCTGAAACCGCCGATCTCGCCGTTGTGCATCCACATATAGCGGCCAATTGAGAAAGGCTGCACATTGAAGAGAATTCTTGCTTCTTGCAGGGTTGATTGGAGACTGGAGCTTGAAAAGCTCACGGACTTGCGAGAGAAGCTGCAATTGGATACTCAACCGGCTCGTCTCTATGGTCTCTATGGTACAGAGATGGAAGCCAGGAAAGAGTGACAAGTCTGCAAGAAAAGCAGGGGTTTTCAAACCACCGGTGTCGGCGTTGTGCAGACAGATGTAGCGGAGGCAGCACGGGCTAATACACTCAAAAAAAGAAGAGAGCTAGGCAGCTTTTTCTTCAGCACATTATAGGACAGATGGACGACTGGAGCCGTGAACTTTTCAACTAATGCATAATCAGCAGTGACTGCAAAGCGTTATTTGAACCTGGAACATTTTCCCAGAGTTGCTCTGATTCTCTTTGGCTACTTAAGTGCAACTGAAGCATATAGTTGCTGCATAGGACTCAATGAGGAGAATCAACTCGAGGATCTGCAATGAACCACTTCCAACAGATAATCAGACAAACTGTACAATTTCAGAGTACATCAATCACTTCTTACCCCCAGATCAGCACTTACATGGCACTTCATCTGGACAACAGGTGTCCCAACCATTGCAGCCCGGACGTGTGCAAAGATGAGGGGCGAAACAATCTTTGGTGTGATCCTTTCCAAATTTACGTCGTTCCATGCCGGGCTGATGCTAGTGTAGATGCCTGGAGTCACATCTCCGTCTTTGCGCTCAACTTCACGGGCGTACCAACCGATCCCTGAAAAGTACACGAGGTGGGAATTGGAATTCTTGCTATGCTTTGAACATCTTCAAAGTAAGTTTTCGGGAATGCACAAAGAAAGCCGTTTGCAACCACTCCTTACCAGCTGCTAGGTTACTGAAAGGAATGAAAGTTTTTTCTTTTGCTACTCGTTTTAAGCTGAAGCTGACAAGCAAAGAAGAAGCTTGATTAGAGCCATGGTTGTCACCGAGCAATTAAAGCCACATCCCGCATGGAATGACTGCCAACTTGCAAATGTGATGAGCAATTTCGCATAGCGAATGCAAAGCCACCGTCTAGAAAGCAGAAGCTCCTGGAAAGATGCATCATCTGAGGCAACCTCTGAGAAGCTCAGGACAGAGCTTCACGTCTAGGGGCACTAGCTCTTTCTCAGTGGATGTCCGTAGTTGGCAAGTGGCATTGCAAATGATAGTGCAACAAAAGTCGAGTTTCCGCTCTCCAACAGAATTGAGATAACCAACATAAAAGAAAGGAAGCGGGTGTTAGTAAGTCCCACTGCTACTTATAAAAATCCAAAGTAACACTCACCACAACCATCAGCGTTGATGGACAGAGGAATGTATCCTGGGCCCCCTGTTAACCGCTCTCTGGCTGCAAAGGACTGCTTCATGACTGAGTGGCTGGGGCGAGTGACCAGGTCAGCGACCACAATAGGGTCCCCCAGATACACCATAAGGCGACACATGCTGGCAATTGCACTAAAACGGCTTCAATTTGGACTTTCAAGCTGCTGGGGTAGTCCTGTGCGTCGCAAACTACAAGCAGTTGGCAGGCACTACTTCTGTGGCTTTTGCCTGTGTAGTGAAGTGATGTTCTCTGAGCTCTAGGTCCAATTGTTGTTAGCAATCGAGTTGACTCAAGGCTGATGCACGTCTGCAAGAGCATTCAGCGTCTTGCTACAGCGCTGGGGACATCAGCGGGCCGTTTGAAGGTGACGCCTCGCTACCTCAACACAAAGTCATGCATGCAGTTTGTAAGGCGCCCCTTGATTTGTGTGAGCTGCAGCCCTCTTTGAAAACGCTGAAAGGAGAGCAGGATCTTCTACGATTGCAGGAGAGGTCGATGATCGGTTGCGAGTTTGCAAGCAGCCGCAATGCTGCCACACGCTTTATTGCAGTTTGTGCACCTACATATGGCAGTGCGGCATGCAGCCCTGCCGAGGCCAGGGCCTCTTACTTAGCGGGCATGCATACGGTATGCATTCCCTTCCTTCACACAACTGGCTGCTTGAAAAACTGCATCTCGTCCCTCCAATATCATCCTCTTCATTCTTGCGGTTTTCCTTTGTTCGACCAAGGCATGGAATGGTCCATCTCAGCCGTTGGATCTCAAGGAATGCCCTATCTTTTTCCAGCTCGGGGAAGCCTTATCAAAATTTGCAAGTAGAGAGCCGGTACTTGTTGGCACCTCAGCTTGAAAACCGTTTGCACACAAGATCGTTGCAGAGTCGGTTTGGAATTACTGTTGTGTTTATGGTGGTGTTAAGAGGATCTAGAACTCGTGAAAGCGACTGGCTCACGGCTTCGGGAACCGTCCCCATCCGCAATCCTCTTAGCTTCGCGTTATTGCCTCAGCTGGCCCAGCGTGAACTAGGTTGGATTTAGATTGACCTTGATTGACTTTTGGTCCAGCCTGGACGACCATTGTCCAGCCTTGGTCGCGACATCTGGCAAACAGCTGATGCTATCGGACGGTTGAAAAGTCATAACAACCTCCGCAAGACTCTCGACCGTAAGATATGCTGGAGTCAGATGGGCTGTTGCGAGGGGCTGCCATGCAGAGTTTCTCTGGGGACACCAGCAAGGCGCGTGAACAGCAAGGCGCTAGCTTCTCTGACGTGTTGTAGCATGGGGGTTCTCTAAGGCATACTTAGCAGACTTCCAAATCATGTCTGGGGACTTTGGACTGCTTGTTGAGACGGCAATCCTTTTCTGCTCAAACTCAAAGAAAGGGCTGTGGATGTTGGTCTGGGGTCAAAAGAACGCTCTTGAAAATTCTCTCCTATTTGAGATTATGTGCCCTTCATTCCCTAAGTGATGTGAGCTCCAGAAGCGAACGCCATTTCGAACTCCAGGTAAAAGAAGAAGGGCAAGCTGCCATCAGCTACCCCTCATCCAGAAAGGGTGCCTTGGGACAGCGCTGTAACAGCGTGTATCACGTTGAGCAGTCATCTGGGGACAGGAACGGGCCAGCATGGTGCGGTAAAACTCCATCGCATGGCAGAACGGAAGCGGGACAAGGGCCCCAGAGCAGGCCGAGCGGCAAAGATTCTCGATCCCTTCGCTGACGACCCCCTGAGCTTCCCTCACAGCCCTGGAGCATCCAGCACCGAGGACGCCCCCGAAACAGGTCCCAGGTTCCAGCCACAAAGCTCAAAGTTACCCCCTGGTAGCTTACCAGAACCATCACAAGAAGAGATTGGAACTAGAGAGGAGAGTTTTACCAGTGCGGCGAGCCACCCGGTGGACCCCCTGGGGGGCCTCCGGACGAGCTTGGACAACCTGAACGTTACAGATACGTCCACGTCCCCTCGGACGCCAGCCAGTGCAACTTTCAGGGTTTTGGGGGCTGACGAGGAGGAGCCGCAGACCCCCCCCGAGAGCATTCTGCGGGAGGGGCGCCAAAGGGAGGCGCCCGGGGCGCCAAAGAAGCCGCGCCGGCCATCGGGGTTTGATAAGGAGGCGATGGCTCGTGTGACCAAGAAGCTGGACTTCAAGTGACATGAGTGGGTAAGGAACCACTTCATGACCTGCTAACAAAGTGTCTTGAAGAGTTCCAGTGTGATTGTTAAGAGTGTTCTCAATGAGCTTTCTACAGGGTCCTTCCATGAATCTGGGAGCTGTGGCGCTTTGTTGTGCTGCTGAACAATGCGAATTGGACAATGCAGGTGTCGCGTTTGTAAGTGAGATTCCTTACATGACTGGAAGCTTGGACTTGCCAGAATTTGAAAAGGGAATCGCGCAAATGTGCTTGGTTTCAGACGGAGCATTAGCACCCTTTGCGATTTTGGTTGCATCCTGCATGTAAGCAATGCATTGCTTTCAGCAATGATCAGTCAGACCTGCACGTGTTGATGAAATTTACCTGCTGGTAGCTTCAAGGTCAGACCTCAGTAGTTCACAACAGTTGTTTGAAAAAGCGTTATGAAAAGCATAAAGTAGATAGGGGTAAAGTGTCACAATGTGCTTATTCTGTCTCTTGTGCAGGCGTACAAGATAAGCTTAATGCTTCTTCCGCAGCCAGAAAGGTGGAACAGGTGGTTATAAGCTTTTCCCTCATTGGCAAGAGACTCATCTCTGACGAATCTCCTTTGCTTACAGGGCAGGCTCCAGAGAAAGGGCACAAGAGTCCAGCCACCAGAACAACAAAGAAGGCGTTAGCACAGTCGCCGCCAGAGAAGGGTTTCACATGTGGCGTATGGAGACGCACTCTCACCCCCTCCAGTGGTCAACATTAGCAACGGAATTAAAGAGTAGCGGGCGTGACTAGGTGAGCCAACTCAATCTGCTTTCTGGCTGTGGGTTATACATGTCTAGGGTCTCAAAAACTATCAGAAGTAATTTTGGGTCATTGGATAGGCTTCGCAAGCAGATTCTCTGAAAGGAGAGGTCTATCCTGCTCCTCGTTATCGTGCTTGTTTTGCTACTTGTCAGCAATCTTGAAAGATAGGCTTCCGGATCTAGACCCGTTTGATTGTCTGATTGACCATCTTTCTTCATGTCTTCGTCATTACCTCTCTTCTGCTTTGTTACCAACTTTGCTCTTCCTCTGTGAACCTGGCTTTGTCTTTCCGAGTCCACGCTCGTTCTTCTGGTTGATTTCTTGAATCGGTAGGATCTATCAGTGTTCCAGAAAGTGTGATGTGAAACTTGAACATAGAAGAAGCCAGTGTTCCAGAAAGACGTTTCTAGTTCTGCCAAATGTCTAGTGCTTCAAAGCGTAGTCCTCCATTTTGGCAATTCTGACTGGTTGTCCCGGTGCTAGTATCGGGGTTTCCATGTCTCGTGATTACTATGATCAGTCCGTCAATAAAACGATTGCTCTTCAGTCCATGTCATTGGAAGAGAAGTTCTCTAAATCCCTGATTGCTGACTCTAAACGAAGCTCTCCACCAAGAATGGTCGGTCTTAATTGTTGGCGGTAAACGTTATGTCCACTGGCTCAGGACATGCAGCGCCTCCTCGTTCTTGAGATCTTTTTACAGGTTGAAGAAGTCTGATTGTATGGTCTTTTCTTTTCATCTCGCCGACCAAGCAAACCGGATCAATGTTTCTTCATCCAAGCAATCTGACTTGTTGTCGTCTTCCTCTACCTTCCAGATCATATGCAGTCGAAGCAAAGGCGTCTTCCTGACGTGCGTCGTACCTTTCCTTGGCGCAAAATCGGCAAGTGACTCTTTGTGCAACTCTGGCAGTCCGCTCGGGCCGGAGCAACGCTTCCCTTGCCACGTCGAGCGGCCCCTGTGCCTGCCCTGTTCAAAGTAGACCGCTTTTATCCTCCTTCTTATATTGATCTGGAACCGACTGAGTTTAGCTTCCTGGATACTCCCCTTCCGGAAAAGCGTACAGCTTGTTTAGCACCCATGTACATCGTAGTCCTGCAACCTATAGAAAGGAATACTCTGTTGAAACCTTCGCGGGAACCGTGGGGAGGGGGTACTCTATTTTAGCCTGTACTGACTTCCTGTTTGCAAACACACGGACCCGATTTAGCCAAAGTGTTAAGAGGATGGGGCTCTTGCGGGTCTGCGGATCCGGCTTTGTGACTGACTGACTGGGTAGTAGTAGAAAGCGGCTCAGCGGCCGCAATGACGTCCTGGGAATAATGCATAGTGTGACTGCCGCGTCATCTTCGGGAGGAAGGTGCACTGGGAGGTGGAGATTTACTGAAGGAACAGACAAAGCAGTGAGTAGACGGTCTTCAAACGACATTGATCGATTGTAACAATGGTAGCTGGGTGCGGGGCCTTAGAGGTGGTGTTGTGTCGCTTTGAGAGTCTCCTGACTTTGAGGATCAGGACCTTCGTTTGCTGTTTCTTTTCGGATCACCGTCTCCCTAGCTTAGTAAAGAGAGTACATTCACTGAACCCCACTCAAACAGCTTATTGCAGTTTCCACACCGGTAGTTTACCATACTAACCCCACTGATTGTAGCGAAGAGTAAAACATTACTGCGTAGACCTGATTCTTTCTTTAGACTGCGAACAATATGTAGGACTCAACTCGACTGCCCAAAATCCTGTTTTGACTGCCCATAAACTGCTGATTTTGTAAACGATTGATTGAACGTCACTTTGTCTCAAGGATGACATCATGTCGTCGCCACTGCATGTGTGTCAGCATGCAACAGTTGTGCACCGTAAGCTGTCGCTATGCTTAAGCAACCGTGGCAAACTTGGTCCGGGTAGACACTTCCGGATATTCAACATATGTTTGCATGGTTGATGATTCTATGCAATGATCTTGTTGCCATTGCGTCGTGCTGCTGGAGCATTTTGGCCGTCGATCATGCAACTAGTATATTGTGAATTTGAAATTACAACAAACGAAACGGCCTGAGGTGATTGGGGGCGTGATGGCTGCGCAACGGCCTCTGCAATATGTCTATGCTGAAACAATGATTGAATTAATTCATGCGTGCAATGTATATGATGCTTGATATATGAAATTCAGTTCGAAGCATCTGTACGATTCTAAACCCAGACATGTTTCCGATTTGATGCTCAGTGATGCATGCCCGCGCGCGTGAGCTCCTTGGACTGACTTGAACATCACAGATGCACCGCTTCATTTTGTTGCGGAAAGTAACGTGTGAAGCCTTGCACACTACACCAGCACTGGGCTTCTGTAGTTGTCAAGCATCACGGAGTCAGACTCTCAATATGTACTAATTGGCCACCAAACTTCGGACTCAAGAAAGACTCGCGATGAGTACGTGAACTATTGTCGGTAAGTTCCATGCCATCACTCATGATGTGTCTCCAAGTCAATGATGTTGTTGCATGGTCGTTTGCCAAACTGCATGTCTTCATTGGTGGATCGGCGTCTCGAGCTCAACGACCGCGAGCCTCAGGCAGTAAAGCCTTATATTGCAATCGATCACGCAAGTTTGAGTCCAAGCAAGAAGGGATCGCGCTGCATGGGGCTGACCCATGAGCTCGCGAGCTGGGGGGAACACAATTCGAGTTAAGAAGCCAGCTAGCTCAGGAACGTCGCAATGAACGTCAAACGGCCAGGTTATGTATCTGGTGCTCATATTCCTTGTTGCCATCGTTGCAGCTCACTGAACCACTTTGTCGACCTACTAGCAGGCAATGAGCTTTGCGGCGAGCTCTGCATTCTGGCCACCCTCAGTGTGCCATGAAGGAACAGGGCAAAAAAGTTGCCTGCAGCACTTCAGTTCATCATGCAAGTTTCGTATAAATGCAGCACTTCGGGTACGCCTGTACTAGTGAAACCTTAACCTTCAGCTAGCTACATCGATAGTAAGATTTAAGGTTGCATGGGGGTTGGATACCATCAGAATATTCTTAGATCACCTGCTCGATCCAACGGGTTCTGGTCCTTGCAACAGCTGGAAGCTGTAAAGCTTCACGTTGCTTTCGTTCCGCTTGACAGAATGCTACAGCATTGAAGAGCTTTGAAGATCGATCATTGATCAGGAGGGCCAGGATGATCCCCTTGTGAGTCCGGTCGACAGACAGCCGCGCGCGCGGCCGGCTGGGCCGCGAATCGTTGTGCTCTCGTGGTTGGTTTAACCTGACTGTCACAATGGTCGGGTTACTAAGCGTACTCGATCGCCTGGTGGACTGCTCCGCGCGCTTCTTTAGCTACGCCACGCACGGGGTAAACTTTACCGGGCCGAGATGCAGCGAACCCGTGATTTGTTAAGTACCATCTGACCCGGACCTATTTACACCAAACACCGATCTCAAGTGTGCTGCTCGAGACTTGAGGACAGGGCCCGCACAAAGCCGCTTTCAAGGCGAATTTGAGGCGGCCGTTCTGCCCTTCTTCAAACAACTGTGGATTAAAACCTAGCAGGTCTTATATCCTATCAGGTCTCATCAGTTTTTGTCGATCTCTAGGGAGGTAGATTCAAGGGGAAAGGATGGCACCTTCCAGGCGGGGAAGCACCAGCCGGCCCACCGGAACAGATGGGACTGACCATCAGTTCAGGATGGTAACTGAAGAAAGTGAGCCTTTTGCTTCCAACACCTTCTCAGTTTTGAAGATTCAATCTACTTCTCAGTGCATTTTCAGTTTTGGAGTGTTCAATCATCTAGCTTTGGTTTTGGTCTAGCATTGGGATTTCAAATTACCGCTTCATTCTGCAGAATAAACCAAAGTGTAGTGGTGCTGTTAGAATGCTTACTACTCGCTTTGCTGCTTGTTTGTTGAACACAATGTATGTAGAGATCGGAGTGCAATTGCCAACTGTGGTAGAACCTCGTGATGGACTCAAAGGATGACCTGGCAAGCCAAGACCAACATAGGAACCTACTTCTTTTGTTTTGAGCGGAACCTTTTTCTGGCGCCGTGAAATCATTGTGTCTTAGCCTGTGTCACCCTCAATGTTGTTTGATCTTGGTTGGGAAGATCTGCAAAATGAAACTGGCTTACAATAAGTACATGCTGACTCTGCTGGGACTCCGAGTTACCAGAATTTTAAATCCTCCTGAGATACACAGGAATCTGGGAAGTTTGCGGATAAACTATGTCCTGGAGGCCAATCATGGATACAAGTGGAAACATGAAGTCAAATCTTATGCTGAGATTTGGAGCAGGGTGTCGGATATGCTTTTGCAGTATAGTATTCGGAAAAATGGGTTCACCTCATCTGCTACACATTATCTACGCGTGGTACCATTCGGCCTTTCTCAACACGCGCCTTTGCCTCACCCATTCGGTGTTGCTGGAAAGCACAAACAGAAACACTTTTTACTGCAGCAAAGAAACAAAAGATTGCTTTTGGCATCTTCTTCCAGGGTACAAGTTGATTGCCAGTGCGAAGGCCATCCTCAAAAAGCTCTTCCTGTTCCAAGGCCTCTTTCTCCTCATGAGGGGGATCTTGACCATGATGAACCAAGACGAGGACGGACCCCCGCTGCCACGGGTGACATCGAACCTGACCCTTGTAGGCGGGGTTGCGCTTCTTGCCGGCACAGTAGGTGAGGAAGGTTCCTTCAGGCCTCTCCAGTTTGTTGTCAAAAATATGGTGGAGATCGATGTTGGCGAGAGCAGCCCTTTCAGCAGTTTCCTGTTCAGAGATCGTTTCCAACTACAACAGAGCTCTTCTCAAGCTTCAATGGGTTCGCCCGAGCTAGCCACATGTCTCTGCAAAAGTTGGAAGAATATACTTCTGGATTGAATCACTTCATTTACTTTGGGGGAAAAGGCTTTTTGTACCTCAACCGTACAAAGTCAGGTACAAGGAGAGTCCTTTTAAACGGGAGTCTCTGAAGCAAAGGCTTAGGAGCACACAGCAGCATGTTTATCTCGCCCCCTTCTTTCATCTGCTCCTTCGCTTCTTGACATGGAACTACTCAAAGCAGGCCGGCCAACAGAGAGGTTGAAGTGTTCTTGCCTCTGCCTTGACCAGACCATGACGCCTTTGATGCGGATGGAAAAGGAACATACAGCAGAGACGCTTTCGAGTTACTTTTTGTCAAGTGACAACCCCGCAGGAGCCTCTCCACGCCTCCGAAGCGGCGGTACTGCATCTTTCACTGTTCCCAAGAGTGACCTTTCCTGGGGTCGCTCTTGCCAAGTTGCGAAGAAAGTCCAAAGGGGATGAACAGAGAAACCCAGAGAAATTGGCGGGCGGGGAATCTGCTTTAGTCCTTCCGATGCTGCCAGCTCCTCCTCGATCGTGTCCGCCACCGTTGTCCCTGTGCTGACCACTCGTGCCGGGGTTGGGGGGAAGCCGGCGCCCCCCCCTCGCGCCTCCCGTTTACTGTTCGCGCAGGATGAAGGGCCCTTTCTACGGGATAGGGCCCGCGGCAAAGATGCTCCCTGCAGGTTGAAAACGAGATGTCACTCCCACGATTTGCAGGGGTTACAGATAATCGGCGCCAGACGCACACAAAACCGCCTTTGCTCGGACTTAAAGCATGCCACTACTACCTAGTGCCATTAAAGGCAACGTTCCTTTGCAGGCCTCCAATACAGCTCCGCGCCGATCCTGCGTATATACCTGGTCCTCAGCCTCGCGTCTCTTTGGGCCACCATCGCCAACTCGCTCGAATCGCCGTACGCACTGAAGGTGAGCAGAGCGAAACGGACAAAGAAGCCAACAGTCCCTGAATTCGACTTTCGTTGACGCACTCCTTGTGATTGGGAATCGCTCATCGGCACAACCGAGTGAGTTTGGTTAAGTTGGTGGGGTTAGAGTGTGCTGGAGTGAGATAAGGCGGACGAAATCTTTTTTGGTTAGTGTCTGACGGTATTTAGGTTCATTTTCTGTGTTAATTGGAGGCGCCACAGTAGCGATCTGGCCTGCGTATGGAGACCGAGCACGGTCTGTACCGCACCTCGCTAGTGTACTCGATCCACAGCCACGAGGTACCTACCTTTATGGGTCAAACGTTGACGCTCTGCGCTTCCCAAAAAGTTTTGGCTTCTCTTGCCTCTTGCGTGAGCGGACGCCTGTTTGCTGCAACGGTTCTGACGACAGAGCTCATAAACAATGATGTTGTGTTTTTCTGAAACGCCTCGGAAAGCTTCCTAAAGTGGCCATTTTGCAATCTTTCGAAGGACGCGTGCAAGCTGCGTCTAGGCATAATGACTGGTCACCTGCTCACAGATTGGAGACGATCAGAGGTCGACAATTCATGTCGGCGCCAACAGCTTCCAAACGCTTCTTAAAGTCCACGTTATAAGTCTGCACAAGTTGTTCTCTCTGGGGACCGAGGGAATTGATGCTGTTCTGCGTGCTTCTGATCACACACATGAAAGTGCGAGGCATGCGTGTTCAGTACCTTCTATCAGAGTTGCTTATGTAGAGTATTTATGGCGTCCTACCTTCTCGCGTTGTTAGAAATTGCTTCTTTTACCCGTTCTGCCAGTTGGATCAACGGCTTTCTCTGCTGTTACGAAGGTAGACAAGCAGCCTTTACTCTTCCAAGTCGTCGCAAACAGCAATAGCATTGTCAGGGCCCCATCTTTGTAGACGCTGGTTGCTTTGTCATGTTTTCCGAGTCGATCGTTAGCCGCTTGATCCCCTTCTTTCAAAAGTTTCTCTGAAGTAGAAAGCTTTTGGACTCGATGAAGTCGTTTGTAGAACAACGAGGAGTTACCGCTCTCTGCCACGGTGTTGTGTATCCTCCTTTGTCCTTGCCGGTGGGTCTGCGTCCCTTCCTCTTACTCCCTCAGTGTTGGTCTCCTTCAAACAAAAGTTGTGGTTTACACGTACTTGTTCCTTCAATGTTAATTTCAATGTTTTCGCTTCTGTCACAACGCACGCCTCTTCGTCTAATGCCCTCTTGTGAGAGACGGGGTGCAGGATCCAGAGGCTTAGAGCCTTACAAGTTATCCACCTTTTTTCCAGATCAAAGACGCTCTTGGGGGGAGCAAGTTCGACTTGGATCCGGCCGTCAATGCGTTGGCGGACCCAGCGGCTGTGCTGGACATTTGCGGTAAGGCATCGTGCTTTCAGCTGCAACCAGCATGCTTGTTTGCGAATTGGTATGCTGGCTGCAGAACCGCCTTCAATGCTACAACAAAGTTTTGTATGTACATTTGACGATCATGGCGCTGGTCGCATGCAATGAAAAGCCCATTGTTTGGCGGTCCTCAGTCTCTATAACGGAGACAATGTAGCACGCGACGTGGAACAGCAAGTGGTTTCCTGGAGCTGTTGAAGTTCAAATCATTAGAAAACCGGCGTAAGGAAGAGCCCGTAGCGTGCCCTTCCAGTTACATGATTCTATACGCCTTCATGACATCAAAAATGCTCGTTAAGCAGAAGAAAGCCTAGTGAAAAGAAGTTTTGACTTTGTTCATGCGTCTGGTTGGCTTGGCAGCTAACCAATTACGTTTCTGCAGGGATATTTGTGCTGTCGTTAGCTGTCTACACAACGGTAAATCTTGTCTACGCACTGAGGGCCGGAAGGAAAAAGACCGCCCAAACTGCTGTAAAGAGCAAGAAGGGGGAATAATTAAAGGCACCGATTCGAGGTGAATATATTGGAGGACCTGGTATCCAATTCTAGGGCTGGGTGCGAGGACGAGGGCCTGGTAACAGACGATCAGACGGCCGACAAATGGTTGCAAAAGCAAGATAATAGTTCGACATAGAAGTGACGAGCTAAGCAGTCACTGCATATGCACTTTAGTTTTTACGCATCAAGCAGGTATTGTTGCTCTGTTTCGCTATTCCCAAATCTCATCCGTACACTTCATCAGCAAAAAACTAGATTTTGTCGAGTGCAAGCGGATCCAGTCATGGCTTTGATCTGCATTTTGCTGCCTGGCAATAAGGGACCGCCGGCCCCGGCGGCTCCGGCGGCCGTGCGGCATGAGTCAAGGGTTAGCCTGCAGCAATCATGGGTGCATTTTAACTGATGCGATCATTGGCCAAGCGTCGGCAAATTGGAATTGATCGCTAATTAAAGGCCGATATGATCCGTGCATGTATTATAACGTGACGTTGAGTTGTCGGTGGATTCAATGCGCTGCCGCACTGATGCCTAGGCCGTCGAACTCCGGTCTGGAAATAACCATACATTCGGCTAGCTGCACCTAGCGACGATCGAGCAAATAATGCGGATGATCAGAGATATATGCGAGTCCGGCCCACGTACCAATTAATTTGCCATATCATTGCCATATAACAACCGCGTCAGCCTGCAAATAATGGGTTTGCTGGCAAATGGGCAGCTCGATCACTCCCGCGCAGTGACGGCTGCACTGCAGCCCGTTCAATCGACACTGGACTTCGTGTATAGTATTGAACGCATGCACGTGCCCCGGGCCTGCCCCGTCCGGTCGGTTCAATATGCATGTACTGAAATCATTTTATCGAACATGACGTGCGCTGGCAGGCGGCCGGCCCATGCAACGGTACTCAGTGCATGAACTGTCCCGCTGGGCGGAGTCCCGTTGTACCGGTATACACCGTTGCTTGTATCCTTAACTGGGCTAGCCTGCGTATGGCGGCAGATTACTAATCAGCCTAAACTTAAACCGCTGCATATGCACACGCATGCGTGCCAACGACCGCAGCGGCCGCCTGGGCCACCGTAGCTGCCTGCTCTATGCACCTAGGCGCTCCAAATCCTTCGCATTCATCTGTCTATACCAACAATCTGCTTGCAGCAGCCTGCGTAGGCTTACAGACGGTGCCCACGAATTCGGGTAAATTTAACTTTGTACATCCGAAGCGGGACTCAGATATGCACGTTCACATAAATAAGATCAATGAATCGAAAGCCCGAAAACTGCATCGAAACCATCTGAATTGCTGCGCCGCTGACTGAGTCAACAAAGACTGGTCACGCGCAAAAGCTAAACTGCGGAAAGGCTGCAAATGATTGGGAAACTTCACGTCGATAACATTATTTGGCCGATCGAATAGTCCAGGCCAACGATCACAGCTCCGCCGCAGCCCCCCCCACGCTCGACATCGCTTTCTTCGCCGCCTTTATCCTCTTCAGCAGCAGCCCCATCTGGTCGTCGCTACTCCTGTCCTTACTCTGCACGATCGGCTGGTGCCTCAATAAATGCTGGTGGAAAAAGAGGGAGATTCCCTCGCGCAGTGCGGACAGCTGCGGCTGTCCGGCGATGCGTCCGAACGCGGAGACGACGACGTCCCGCGGACTGTCCAGCAGGAGCGTCTCGAGCAGGATGCGGAAGTGCATCACGGTCTTGGCGTCCATCTGAGGGTCGGTGAACTCCACCGCCTGCAGACAAAAAGGAGTCGCAACAGTTAAGAGGTTGCTTAGTTAAGAGGCTAACTAGTTTAAGAGGTTGATTATTTAAGAGGTTGATTATTTAAGAGGTTGATTACTTAAGAGGTTGACTATTTAAGAGGTTGATTAACGGGTTGGTGAAGTCCACCGCCTGCAGACGGGAAGAGTGGAAGACAAGGACAATACGCTCCCGGGGGTAGGTAGGTACATTGCTCCGCACACAGAAAGGGTGGGAATCAGAAAAAGGTTCAGTCTGAAGAAGGTAAAATCTACCACCAGCTGGCGAAAAAGATGGCAGATATTTAGAGAATTGCACAGGCGGACCGCAGGAGACTGAGTTGGCTGGGCAGCCGTATGGCATAACGTTGCTACCGTCGACCATTCGACGTTTGGACAATGGAAAATTTTCCAGTTTTCCTTGCTGTTGTCCCAAATGCGATCCGAAACGCGTTTTGAGCTGCCCAGAGCTAAATCTTGCGGACGACGGAATCGGACGGCTGCGAAACGTTTGGCCAGTGTGACCTCCTGCGATCCGCCTGACGATTTTGAACCCAAGATTTTTTTTCACCAGGTACAGCCAATGAGAGACCTTGGTAGCTTATGCCCGCCACGACATGGACAGGCGGCTATGGTGACGTGTCGTGTTGGCTCTGGTGCGTGCAAAGACAGTGAAAAGGGCAGCGAAGCCCTTCATCCGCTAGGGGAGAAAGCATGACAGGTACGCGCTCTGAAGTCTAGAGCTTTGCTTTTTGGAAAAACACAAGATCGGAATTCAGGAGCTCGCCTTCAGCACGGGAAGGCTGAGGGCAAAAGAAGCAATGACAATGGCAACGAAGCACGCTTGGTTGGCATCGATGAACCCCTATGCAAGATTGGGAGCACTAAAGCCCTTAATCCGCTGCGAAAAAAGCTTATGTGGTATGGAAAGGAAGTTCAGAGCTCTTGATCTTGAACGAAATTTAGAGATCAGGGAGTAGAAACTCGCCTTCAGGATGGAGAGGCTGAGCGCAAACGAAGCGATCACTCCGGCGAGGAAGCGCGCTAGGTTGGCGCTCCGGCGCAGGTCCATGGAGGGAAGCTGCTTGAAGTGGTCCCACACGCAGTACTGGAGCGTGAACTTGTGGTTGTGCTCCTGCGAACACAGCCTGCGGGGCAGAGGAATCAAGTTTCAGAGATCAACGATTGGATTCCTAGGGCGTTTGGATTCAAGCATTAGACTCGTTGAAGAATTGCTGATGGGTTTGATCGAGCTGGACTTCGAAGCACCCATTGGAAAGGAAAGCCCAGAAACATCGAGAAGACCAAGACGTCTGATGAAGTACCTTTCTGAGCACCTACTAGCCAAAGAGAAGCTTCCAAGCCGCGGACTCTTATCTTGCGGCCAGCAGCGGAAAGCGGCAAACGGAAAGCGGAAAACGGAAAGCGGAAGCTCACCTCGCGGCCAGCAGCGCGTAGTACTTGTTGAAGCACCGCTCCTGCATGCAGCAGTCGACGAGCACGCGCAGGATCTCCCGGTCTTGTTTCCCGGGCAGTTTCAGCCTCAGCAGCTTCTCATGCGCGTCCACGTAATCCTCCCCGCTCATGATGATGCAAAAGATCGACCTCCTGACGTCAGTGTTCATCCGCTGCTTGGACGCTAACTGTAGAAGCCGGTCTGCCTCGGCGGCCCCCCCGTCGATCGCCCCGGAAACGACCCCCCCGAAGTGGGCGGAATCGGCAGCGGACTTTTCTAGGGTTCCGGCAGCTGGGGGGAGCCACCAGAGGCCCTTTTTGTGTGGGGTGAGAGCGTTGGCGAGAGTGACGGAGCGGAGCTGGGCGGCATCGACGTTGTTCTGCGCGACAGGAGCAAACCGCTTTAGTCATTTGACAAGTGAAACATGATATCGTTCGGATTGACGTTGTATGCATCTTGGTCTCCGTAGGAAAGAGTGCTCTTGTTTGCAGAGACGGTCTACAAGGCGCTGAGGGAGTGACGGAGCGGCTTCGACGTCGGATTTTGCGAAAATGAAATGGAGTCAATTTGGCAGAAGCAGAGGTGGGCGTGAGAAAACAGAGTGCTCGACTGGAGAGGTATGTATGGTAGGATAAGCTATGCGTAAAACAGGGTGCATCTAAGATCCGCTCAGCTACCGACCTATGCTCGGTACCATCGGCACTAGCAAAATCCGGCGCAGTTGATTGACACATATGCTTTCTTTTGAATGCCTACTAAACTAGCCAAAGTGCTCGCACCCAGAATAGAGATACTAATAGAAGCGGGCAGGTCGATGCACGGACGGACAACTGACGCCGCAAAGACAAGAACATGTGCATTGACCAGCGTCTGTCAAACGGCGCTTCCAGCATGGCAGGAAAATCAAGAAACGCAATCAGCGTGCCAGCAGGACATACGCCACCCCCATAGAAGAGCACTGCAAATTCTCTTCACGTCTTTCCGGACTCACTCATACTTGCGTGCTGACGTCACGTGCTTCAGGATGTTAAAAGAACATGGCAAAGCAAAGCTGCCGTTGGCTTCACAAATCCGCAACCAGAGGCGATGTCGGAAACATAATTGAGTCGAGGCGGACCAAAGCTTCTCGTTACCCAGCAGTTTGCGCAACCGCGCACGAAAACGTTGCTTGTGTACAGTTACACTGCCGACGTCATCCGTATCAACGAAGCGTCAGCACTCACCTTGCCCAGCCACTTGCGCAGCCGCCCCTGCCACGGCGCCTCCCCGTCGCCCCGCCGCCGGTTGTTCTTCGTGTCTGTGATCGTGTCCAGCATGAATCGCACCCGTTTGCTCAGCCCTGGGTCGGCCCCCTCTTTCGCTGACGTCACCCCTCCCGCCGCTGACGTCACCCTCTCGGCCGCGGCCCGGAACGACTCCGCCGCTTTCTCGCCCAGGTCCCCGAGGGGTTTGGCCTTTTTCTCCGGGGCTTCCAGAGGAACTAGAGCGGCGGTTTCTTGGGCGGTTCGTCTTTGGACGGCCAGGACGAAGTCTTTCATTCGGACGGGGTCGTCGGACCGGAGGGCGAGCCCGCAGGCCTGGAGCAGGTGTGCGATGGTCGCCACGTCGAGCTCGTGGAAGCGAGCGAGAAGGTGGTGCAGGAACTCGTAGAGAAACGGGCTGCAGAAAACGGTCAAAGAAATCCGCAAAAATGGGGTTTTGAGGGTCTAGAAGGGCTTTACCGAAGGGGTTTGAATCATGCTTAAAAATGTCTTCATAAATTTATGATGGTCGCCACGTCGAGCTCGTGGAAGCGGGCGAGAAGATGGTGCAGGAACTCGTACAGAAAGGGGCTGCGGGACAAGGGTTTAGCGCAGGATTAGGAGTAGTTTACAAGAGAATATGAGGGCTTTTAGAAGGTGAGGAGGGCGAGCCCGCCGGTCTGGAGCAGGTGTGCGATGGTCGCCACGTCGAGATCGTGGAAGCGCGCGAGAAGGTGGTGCAGGAACTCGTACAGAAAGGGGCTGCGGGGACAAGGATTAGCTAAAATTTGGGGATAGTCGGCAACCCAAAGAGAGGGCTCTTTGGGAGAATTCCACTGGAAGGCGGCGAACTCGCAGGGCTGTACAGGCAAAGATGGTCGCTGCGTCGAGCTCGTGGAAGCGGGGCAAGACGGTGTTCAGGAGCCCGTACAGGAGCTGTCGTCTACATCAACCTGGCAACGATGAGCAAGGAGGTAAGGAAAAGTCGTAAAAAAAAGCGATATGAAACGGATAGTTGAAATAACTCAGGGGTGGCTTCGCAGGGAATCGAAGATTTCAAATAAAGGACTGCGACAAAGAAGTTGGACATCGATCAAGCGAAAAGAGTTCGAGAAGCTTCGACGACTTCAAAAGTGTGCTCTAAAATCAAAAGATCGATGAACGGGGCCGGCGCGATGTAGAGGGATTTCGCTATGATTGAAGATGCGAGAAAAGGGCTTGAGGTGAAATCTGAACAACTGAAAAGAAGACCAGCCGCCGAGCTTTGGAAGTCTTACCTCGCAAGCAGCTGGAAGTTGTATAGATGCGCCAGCACTAACGCAAGATTCCGACACGCCAGGCTATCTCTCCTTTTGTACTGCTCCTCAAAGCTGACCACGAGCGCCCCCAAAAAGTTGGCCCCAATCTCCACGCCAACCGACGCCGCGAGCCCCGCAATGAATGCGGCGAAGACAGCGGCGTACTGGTCGTTTCCGCGGGGACCACTTATGAGCGAGCCTAAAATTTCTTCCTTGATGGATTCCATAACGGAATGTCGTGCGTGTGCCTGGAAGGAAAATCCTCATATTTGAGCGTTTAGGTATTTGAGGAGTCTCCTTCTTTGAATGAACGAGACTTAAAAGAAGGCACCCAAACCGTGGTTTCTCACGAGAGCGCCAAGGATTTCTTCCTTGACGGAACCTTTGACAGAGGGCTGCGCGTGGGCCTGAGAAGGGAAAAGCTTATGCTTGAGCATTACAATTTGACTTCTGTTCCCGAAACCTTCCTCGTTCAAAGGAACGCGGAATGCACTTGACCCGTGAGTTGCTTGAAGCACGCCAAGGCTTCCGTGATAGAGAGAGTGCCGTGGGGTGGGCCGGAGATAACAACAGCAATCTTCGGGCATTCCGACCCCTTTGTCAGACTTCACGAAGTCGTTTTTGTACTAGAAAATCGTGTCGCTTAGGAAGAACAGGATGCGCACTGCAAGCAAGTCCGCAAAAGCTTTGCTTTGAAGACGCATGGATCTCTTTAAAAAGAAACACGTTTGAGACTTTCCTGATGTACTGTAGTACTGTACTTTCCCATCTGACGCAAATAAATTACACGGATACCTGTAGGGCATGACTCGTGTACACGTTCTCGTGAGCAAACTTTGGGACTCTGTCCGAGCTTGAGCTTAGAAATACACTCGTTTCTAGTCTGCTTCAGAGTTGATTGTGGCAAGTGGCTCGCTGAGCCAGTAAAGTAGGGACAACTGAGGCAGTATGTAGAGACGATGTTTCCCACACAAGACCATCCCCAACCGATCCTCCTCCATATGGCATTGGGCCCTCAGCCAGAGAAACAAACCGTTCCACAATCTATATATCAAGACAATGTTTTGGCAACGAATCTTGGTTCCACTCTCCAAAAATTCCGTTCCAGCTAATCAATCAAAATCGGGTTCAGCTTGTGGGTCGCACCGAAGCGAACGAGAACCGAACCGACAACCACTCCTCACCTGGAAAATAAGCACCATCTCACTCGCGATCGATTCCACGTTTGCCTCCGTCAGCCTATTCAGCAGCCCCCTGATCCTCCGCTGCAACCGAACCATCTCCTCACTCAGAGGCCCCTGCGCCGCCGCCCGCAAATGGGGGGGCACGTACTTGACTGCCGCCGAGCCTTCCGGACCCCCCTGTTTCGGCCGCCCGAAAATGTCGGTTTCGATCGGCTCTTCCTCGGCGCTCTCTTCCCTCCCGCTTGGACTCGGGCCCAAATCTTCGTCTCCTGGACTTTCGGAACCGCTCTCTTCTTCTTGGTCCAAATCGTGGTCCGAATCCGTGTCCAAATCTTGGTCCAAGTCGTCGTCCGGATTCTTGGAACTTGCTCCGCCGTCCGAAGCCCCTTCCCCGTCCCCAACAAGCCCGTCGCTTCTTTCATCAGCCTCTTCCTTTTTTCCGCCTTTGCTGCCTGATTGCTTCCGCTTCTTAGCAACCTCCCCTTTTCCCTCCTCTTCCTCGTCCGAGTCCAGGTCAAAGTCCGCTTCCCCCTCAGAACCATCGCTCTCGCTCGCCTCCCCAAACAAGCCCCCAAACTCCCCCTCGTCACTACCCTCCGACCCCCCGGATTCGGACGCAGATTCCTCATCCGTACCCTCTTCCTCTTCCTGTCCCCCATAATCTTTGAGCCCCCCCAAGAGGACGTCGAACCCGTCTTGCGGCCCCTTGATTTTGCCGTCCTTCAATTTGAGTTTCTTTGCTAGGCGCCGCTCTAGTTCGATGTCTGCGGCCGCTGCGCCGCCCCCCGCTTTCTTCTCCATTGAAAGCAGCTCTTCGAACTTGGTGCGGGGGGCATCGACTGCAATTAGAAAGATGTGCTAACTTCAGCTTTCCTGTGGATCCCAAGTGCGTAACTTAAGCTGAAGTTCAACTCAGATGAATAGTCTCTGTAGGAGGGACGAGCGATGCCATGACAATGTCTTTGGTCTATCAGAAAGAAGGTAATCAACCAGCCATTCACTGACTTTGAATCGAAACGTCGACTTACACATTTTAGCCGAGCAGTATATTTATACCAACTTGCTTATTGTCACTCTAAGGCAAGGTTCCTTTGCTGAGGAGATTGGCTCTTCTAACAAGTTAAACTATAAGCAGTAACCACCACCAATTCAACAACCATACTTACGTCTTACTCCTTAACGTGGGCGTCAGGGTTTGCCCAACGTCAGTCGCTAACTCCGCCAGCATCAATATTTTCAACGATCTGGGTTTTATGAGGCAGTCCTATGAGGGTCATGACACCGTCCGATCGGGTTTGTCCATGCATGGTCTACGCCCATTTTGGTTCCACAGCCAGATTACAAACGAGCCAGCCAGCAATCCTACTTTCTAAAGTTGCGTAGTTGGAGGGGTCAAACGCCCACCTGCCCGCCTTCTCTTCTTTGATACCTCCGGCCGACGAGCATCATCCTTTTGTGCCCTTCCCCCAGAAACATTTTTCCGGCCTCGCTGCTGCTGCCCCCGCTGTCCGTTTACCCCCTGTTAACAATCACAATCAATACTTACACCACTTATTGTGGTGTGCAATCCACCCAATTATGTCTGATAGAACCTAGGTGCAGCAGAGATCGACGATAACTTACGGAGAGATCACAACTGCAAGTTGCACAACCCTTGCAGCTCGCACAACATTGAAGAGTCGTCAAAGACAGACCGGCCAAAACACTTGCGCCGCTAGCTTACCACCATCTCATCGATGAATGCTTAAGTAGACCGCGTATAAGAGCCACGGCTTCTCACGAGCGCCACCTTTTCTAACGAGAATCATTATTAACCTGGAAGAGCATGCTGTCAACATTTTGAGCAAGACATGCCTATCTACCGAGCCACTCGACCATAAGCTAACACCGCCACCAGAGGAATCTTCTCACGTTCTGCCTGGCACAAGCTCCACCTCCTCCGTCTCGTATCGTATCCTTCTATCATATCCCGGTGTCAAATACTCCTGATTATGAGCACATACTCGTCTGCTGATGTGCTTTTCTTACCTGCTCCTGCTGCCGTCTCCGCACCTTCTCGTCCTTCTCAAATTTCCTCCTCTCGCGGTGGTTGAGCTTCCCGCCGCTAGTTTCCCTCCTCGCAGACCCCCCCGATCCATCCTCAGCTGTCTGCGCAGCAATCTGCTTCCTCAGAACGGACGGCAGCTGTGGGCCCGAGCGAGACTGCTGCTTCGGTCGGCCCTTCTTCCCACGGAATGCCATGTTTCTAATCCCCACTTCTCTACAGAATCTCCTCGCACCACTGCTAAGAATGAAGCACTGAGAACTTACTGAAGAGGCATTCTTCCTTCAGCCATGATGATAATGATGATGATGCGGTGGTGGTTTGAGGATGGAACCCTGCTGAAAAATGTGCATCATGCTGATTCATGCATGATCTTTGAGCGCTTGTCAGAGTGAGACAGAGAGTCTGTGACCCAGCCGCAAGCTGACTGCCCCCAATGACTTTCAGCGACGTACAGATCACGGGTACGAGCTTGCTTGTCGCCGTTATTTTGCAGCTGCGTGCCTTTTGCGAGCGACTGCGAAAGCGAAAGTTCGGGAATCCGGTCGCCCTATCCTGGCTGAAGCCTGAAGGCTGAAGCAGTGAAGGGAACCCTCCCCGTTCGGCAATATCTTCCAATATCGTAAAGAACCCCAAGCTAATTGAGCTTCTAGAAGAAACGTCCCGGCGCTTCCGGAAACGGCATTATTCCCTAGGCTATGACGAGCGTTAACGGTCCGTAGGAGCGCCGCTGCGTGGCTCCCAAAATCCTTTTGAGGTTCTTTTTCGCTTCCAAAAGCGAGAGAAATTGTACGGACTTTGACTCTGAGGACGGGAGACGAGAGAGGAGGTTGCAGAGCTTCAACTTCAAGTTCCAGATCTGAGACAGTAGTGAGAGGACGGAAAGACAGCAGCATCTGCGAGTAGGTACAGTACATCGGTTGATGGCAGTTTGTTGATGCATTCATTTCAATTCCAGATTGCGAGATTGCAACCGCATCTTCTTTTATCTACAAGGCCCGGAGAACGGAGAGGGCACAAAGGGGGAGTGCGCGCTGATCGCTTTGATTTGCAAGCATGGCCGCCCCTACGCAGGTTTCTGTGAATGAGGACCTGGTCAAGCTTCTCGAAGGAGAAAAAACCAAACTCTTGCATATCCCCCCCTCGGGAAGTTTCCAGAAGAAGTACATGTTGCTGGAACGGATGGTTGGACTCACGAGGCAGTAAGAGGGTACCTTACAAAGTCCTTCAGATGTTGAATTGCTTCCTGGGGCTACAATGGAGATGAAAAAGCTGTTTAAGAAATTGCTGGATGAGGTACTTAACCCTGCGTTTCTGCCGCAATGGGGCAGCGGGGGGCATGCGATCCTTGTGGCAATGCTGAAAGCCAGACAGGTGAGAAGCAGTTGGGATTGAGGGTTGGGCCTTTCTTGTTGTTTCGAGATGGATCAACAGGGATGAAACAACAGGGTTGATGTTCTTTCGAACAGGCTGCAGGCCAGACGGGCACGAAGCAAATTGGTTTCAAAGTTGAGCAATGCTGCAATTCTGATACAAAAGAACGTCGTTTCTGGTCAGCTTTAGGTTGAAGGCCTGGCTGCCTCACATTGCATTTTTTTGGGAGGGGGGCAATGCACTCAGAACTTGATTCTTGCAATTATAAGTTTTGTGTATAGCCTTTCTCTGTTTTCAATCTCACTGTAGTCAGATCATCACGATATGCTTCTAAGATTTCGATACTGGAATGCAAGGTTAGCAGGGGCTGACAGGAAGAATGCAAACACATATCATCCATGTATTGCAGTTACTGGTAACCTGCCTGGTTGACTGACCTGTTTACATTCTTTCCTGCAGCAAGGGAAGCTGGAAATGCCCATAGAACATATCAAAGAGGCTGCAGAGGCCACTCATTTGTGCAAGCACAGCTTCTACAGCAAAGGGGGTCAAGCATGGAAGGCGATGTCAGAACTGGAAAGGGAGAAGCTGGTCGCCCGCAAGACTGGCGCAAGTGAGTTTAAAGAACCATACATTGCTTTTTGACATCTCCATTTTCCTTCTCCTATATTTGTTTGGTTCTTCATCAGCCTACGCCCTGACTTGGCTTAACGCAAATCTTTGCAAATCAGCTGTCGTATGTGATCTCTCGGCCTTGCTTTAGCACAGTCTTCTGTAGACTGCGCATTGTCTGAGCGTTTGCCTGCCAGTGTTTGGTTCAATGGACTCATACACATTTTCAGTTCTCCTGATTACACTCAAAGCTACAGTACAGCTGACTCCATTTCGTGCTTTTCCAGCCATCCGCCTCACATCAAAGCGAGCTGTGTAGAGCATATTCCGCAGTGTTTTCCACGTTGTCAAAAGAATGTACATTGCAGTCTATGACAATCTTCTCTACCCTTTCTGACACGGTTGTGCGTTGATCTCTTGCAGTTTTGCACAAGCCCGGCTTGTACTTCACCAACGTGGCTGGGTCCCAGCACCAATTGCGGCTTAGTGCGAAAGGCGTCAAGGCTGCTGAAAGAATGTTATTCTTGTCGGGGCCAAACCAAGGGACTGCCCCTGTGGAGAGTCCCCCGCCCACTCAAACTGGTCAGAGTCAAGTTCCGGTTGCGCCTCCGGCTCCCATCAAGAAGCGGCCCAAGAAGAACAATGTGGTTAAGCCTTCCGGATTGCCTAGGCAAGTCAACCCAAGCATTGGTTGGAACTTGCGCAATTGGATGAACCAGGCAAAGAAACGCCCGCGAGTCACTGCTTTTGACAAGAGTGGCACGGGTCCAGTCTTTGAAAAAAACGTGGTCAGAAAGTTGTTCCTGGACGAGATCCAAGAAGATGTGAAAGGGCAAGCTAAGGTTGAGGTTAAAAAAGAGGTTAAGATTGAGAAAGAAGAGGGAATATCGTCCGAGTGGCCCAAGGTAGCCGCTCCTGGAACCTGGGCGCCTGTTAAGTTGGAGCAAGGCAACATGAGGGCTGGTGCAACCGTGAAGAAGGAAGGTAGCGTTATTGAGGGCAACGTTGATTTGGGGTTCCTTGCTGCTCGCAACATGGGGCAGCCTTCTTGGGGTGACGTCAAGAACGTGCGAGTCAAGAAAGAGGCGATCTGAAAGCCGGGACGCCTCGAAGCTCTTGGTAGGTCAATATACGCAGCTTGTTGGAAGGCCTTCAAGTAAGGACAGTGAACATCAAGGCGTGGCCCTTGGTAGCCTACTGTACATACGGCTTTCGTTTTCCCGTGTGTTGGTTTGGTAACAAAAGCAGAGCTTGAAAGCAAAGTAGCGACTAGAAAGTTCAACTTTGCTTTTATGGCGCTCGATTACTGTGTGTGGAAGCAGGGGCCAGGCGCAGAGATGCGGAATCGTTCGGGATTGACAGTAGTACCTACTTTTGTGTGTCTGTTTGTAAGTACTTCTAGCAAACAGGGGTGCCAATAAAAGTTTGCCACTTCGCTTATGTACAGCTAGCTTCGGAAGTGCAATCAATGTACGTTGAGAAAGTGTTGTATCTGAGGGGTTGAAGTACGCACGTACTACAATTAGCTTCAATCAAGAAAGCAGATTGCCCTCTTTAAGGGTCGTGCTAGCGTCAACCTAAACCTTCTCAGTTCGAGTCACCATGAAACAGGCTAACCAGGGCTTCCAACATCAAGACAAGGAAATATTGAATTTCTGTAGTATGGAATCCGGAGCATTAAGCACGGTTCCTACGTGCTTGATATAACCATTCTCCTTAGTACTTGGCTCAACATGGCGTGCTCATCATGAAAGTTCCTCCGAAGTGCAGACATGAAATGAATCGCTTGCGCCTGTCATAATCATCTCTGTATATACTAATCATGGCTATGGTGCACAACCGTCGAGCTTGATCTGCTCGTCGATCAGTGGATCAGTACGTGGGATCACTGATCGTCCGACCGTACACTTGGTCTATCAAGTCGAGCAATGATGCACTGAGATTGCGTGCAATCATGGCTATCCGAGTGACACATGAGACGTGAGTCACTGTCACTTCCGAATCAATCTGCTATATCATTGTCGCCGTGCGATCTCGCATGTACACGTCAACATGCGAGTCACTGGCATGGTGACTTGCACATGCCATTATCGACCTCCTGCTGCCTGGCAATGATACAGCCTGAGAGCCTGCACGTGCGTGGCAGCGCAAGTAGAAATCAGGAGTTAAGACCATATGTTCAATTCATTGCGACGGTCTGAATTTGAGCACCCATCCTGATTATCACGCAATGAGGTCTCACCCTGCTTCGATCCTTGAGTGACTGTCCATTGTGCTGTATGCTATACGATCAGATCTCACCACAGTTTGCGGTTTGATCGAACAAGTTGACGGTTCACGCTCGTATTCTACAAATTTAACCAACTTTGCGGCACGATTTACAATATCGTGCTGTACTTTATTGGGTTCGCCGCCAGTAATTGCTTCAAGTCTAGAGACGCTGCATCCACAATCTGCTGCGAATGATGGTTCTTCTGAGAGACATACTCAATTGTTGTTAAGAAACCCGTTCTGAAACGTGGTCCGGCAGTCACTCCAGTGACCGCATCTGAAACGGTCCGCTTGCTCCCGACGGAATCAGCGGCGGTTGACGACTCCGCAATTTCGGCGGATCTCGCCTTCCTGTCCCGTTTTGACGCCGATCATGGACATGCGCACCCACGCGTGGCTAAAGTTTTTGAAGAAGGCCCTCTCGTTCTGCACGGCACGTCAGAGGGGTGTCAGATTCCGGGGGATGTGATTAGCGTTGGAATACTTGACAGGGAAATTTGTAGGTAGTGGTTGAATTTGACATGTGGGCGGTTGCGGATAGCAAAAGTTCTCAATTCGACTTGCACGTTAGTCTTCGTAGAAGGTAATAAAATTTCTCAACGCTATCCTCGACGCTTTGTATTTCGGTAGGAGCGGCCATCGGAGCGTCTCTCAGGATGTCTTTCTCTCTGTCTCAAAGTTTGCAAGCGGGGTCGCATGGGTGCATTGTCAATGGAAGGGGAGGCAGGACATGTGTTCGTTCATTCCAACGGTCGTAGAGAGGATCGACTGGAATCTGTTTGCTCAGCATAAAAAAGAGCTTAAAACCAGGACTCGCGAATGCAGCGGAGCCCACTTCGACCCCGTCCGTCAACAGCAGATTTCCGCTCTTCCGTTTTCCGGCACGCAATTTCCAAACGTCTCGCCATAAGAATATATATTCTTGAGGAAGACGCGCGCGAGCGCTCACCGTCGCCATCCGTTGGACGAGCTTCACCGTCCGATTGTCATGCGCGAGCACCTCATCGGACGCCAGCACGCCGCGCCCCTGGAGCAGATTCTTGTAGTACTGGTTGTCGAAGGTCGCATTCGTGGCCACGTCGAGGGGCACTGTTATCGTCGGGTCGTTCACCCGGGGATTGCACTGCAAACCATGTGTTTGGGACATAGTTAAAAGCAGATTTTTGATTCTAGGACTACTCAAAAGAGCGTAATATTGATTTTCATGACCTTTTTTGTAGTACTGGTTGTCAAAAGTCGGGTTGCTGGCTATGTGCGGGGCACCGTGACTCTCGGTCGTTGATGCGGGGGTTGCAGTGCAATCAACTTTGAACATGGCAATCAGGGTTAGGTTTTAACCCGGTGCTACGGAACGAGGCAGAAGTTTCTTCGAAGCAGGTTCTTATTGCAGTGGGCCGTGCACATAAAACGTACAATGCGGATGCCTGTAGAACGGGTGCAAGTCGGATCCCATCCTTGGGAAGTGTTATCCAGTGAGAGTGGATATTGAACGTGGAGCGCTCATAAGCTTTTGTGGTAGCAAACCACGTTGAAGAGGTCATGGGGAACCAACGACATTGTGGTTAACAGCCACACGCCGTTTTCCAGGTGTTGGGAGCAGGAAAGCCAGTAGATCCGTTTCGGCGAAAGATCTACGTACCGTGCTGAAGTGGGTTCTGATGCGCGACAAGATGCTAGAATTCTGAAAACACGAACGTCGTCAGGGTGACGTCAGGCGTTCTGATTCTTACGACGCCCGCCGTGATAATGCTTCTCACCTGCTGTGTAAGATTTTGCGCTAGGGCTGGGTCGAGCGTCGGATCGACCGGTAGAAGACGGTCAACCACGTTGCTGCAGTGCGCTTTGCCGAAGGTATGGGCCCCTGCGCACGGAGAAGCGAAGAGAAGACTTGAAGGGAAAGAAGCGCGTTTGTTTTCTATCAAGTATCTGACTTCTGGTTCCGGATGCGTAGAGACTTGGAGCAACAGATTCGCCGGTCGAACACAAAAGCTCGAAGCGTTTGCTAGAGAAGCGCGGTGTGTGGGTTCTGCACCCTCGGGCTCTAGTCGAAGCGCGCGTCTTACTTTGAAAAAAAGATATCAAAATACTACTCATAAGTTTGAAGTATAACGGGTGCTCACGCAGCCAACACTCAGTTCATCCAGAATCTACCACTACGCCTCCACTAAGGCAGGTCTGAACCACGCAAAGCAGGGCAAGTACTGAGGCCTTGTCTTACTATGACAACCGGAGACTGCGGGGTTGAAGCCATTCGACTGCAAGCAGTCTTACTTACCAACCGGCACATGGAGCGGGCGGTCGAGCTCTTCAAATTCTCCTTACTGCGCCGTTCCATTCTGCAGAACAAGGTCCGTAAAACCCCACGAAGATTCATCTCCGACCCCGGCTGTCTTGATTGCCCACATCCAAACGCACCAAACCGCTTGATACTTCGCACAAGGTCTCAAGCAGCGTGTTGCTCACCAGAAAGAATTACCATGTCCCCCAGAGTCAGCCCGACGGCGGCAAACGACGCGTTGAGAACCGTCACATTCATCGTTACGTTCGGCATGGCCGCGAGCGCGGCCGCCTTGGAGGAAACGCGGCCGTCGACGCGCCCCAGCGGCATCGAGATGTTGGGCCCCCCAGACTGCATAAAGCGAAAACAAGTTCTCTAAATTGGAACCTCCCACTATGTGAGACAGTTGGGGCCGCTTCAGTATGACTCGAGAGAAGCGTCGCCGTCGTGTGCATATAAGAAGATGGTGTGGTAGACTGCACAGAATATTGAACGGCTGCATTGTAGAAAAGTAAGAGCGACTGTCTTGAGAGGAGACGCGCCCATAAAGGGCTCGACATGTTTGGACCTCCGGACTGCATTGCGCAGCGATGATTCTTGACCGACAAAAGTCGGCGGGCCAATCCGGTGACCTTTTGAAATCAGAGTCGGCATTGTGAAAGTACAAGATGTGAGCGTTCTGTACTCCTGCTGTTGACTCAAATAGGAGGACACGTGAAAGCAGAGATATCGATCATTCACTGATCGTCTTGAAGTAGTTAAGCCTGTACTTTGTGATTGGTTCAGTGGTGAAGATTCAATCTTGGCAAGCAATGGAGATTGGAAGCCAGTTAACGTACGCACCTGGAAGATTGACTCGGTACTGGCGAGAGCAACGATATCCGCGCACGACACGGTGCTAGGGCAAACCGTCTCTATGTGGGCCTTGATGTCATCAATAACGTCAAATCCCGCCAGCGTCATGCTTTGAAATGCGTCCTTCTCGCCCGAGATTGAGGCCGTCGAATTCAGGAGAACAGAGGCGTCGCAACCCTACAGAACAAGACGTACTATGGTTTTTTTTTCTTGATAGGCAGAGGACAGGACTATTTGACCTTCAACCAAACGGGGGGGCAAAATAACGGGAGTCACTGAGGAGGTGGTAAAGAAAACTTACACTATTTATGTTGCAAGTGGACATGGGCAGCAGTAGCAGGAACTTTGCTTTGTTTCAGTGCCTTTTTCAGCTATGGATTTTGAATCTGCTTATTTTCTGTTGGTTTTGTAATGCTTGGCATTTTCTTGGGTTATTTCACGATGATTTTACCACCATCTCCGCCAGTCTACTCTCTCTGGAGGACAGGCATGCAGGCGTTGCCTCATGCAGGGTCTCGTCTCCGTGTACTCTAGCCACCTTCTCAGTTTGGACTGCCAGTTCCGATGCATGCCTGTATTCTGACCTGCAGCTCCTGTGAACCATTAAGGACGAAAAGCGCCAGTTCGAACTGAGGCCTGTGTGTAGGTTGTGAGATTTGAGAGCTAATGAAGAGCAAAGAGACAAAGGGTGAAAATTGAACTAGCGCAGGAAAGCAACAGTCTGTGGGAGCTCACCTCAACAAAGCAATCGTGGAAGAGCAGCCGAGCCACGGAGCCCGCCACTGTTCTATCCTCTTTGAACGCAACCGCTAACCTTTCCCTAACCACTTCATGCACTTGCGGGCATGACGTTGCATAGTACGTCACATTGAGGGGCGACACTATGCTTATTGCGATGACCGTTTGATTGAGCCAGCTGACTGCTAGTAACGTCAGCAGGATGTGCCAAGAGAAGGTCGGTGGCGCCATTAGACTGCTTTGCTGGAGCTGAAGAGAGCCCCGCTGTATAGCTAGAAGTTTGTGTTGAATCTGCTTTGAGCAAGAAGCACAAACTTTGTACGAAGAACTTGCATAAAGTTGCACCAATCTACACTTTTACAAGTGGAGGGATAGAGGGATCTGCTTTTGGTTCAGATACATGGCCCGTCCGGCATGCAGCTGTTCCTGGCACGCGGGATTTGTTCAATGCTAATAGGAGCTCTTCCAATTTGAAGTTTGTAATTCTCAGTCTTTCGTTGATTTCTGAGCTCTCTAGTGTTCTTTTGCGAGCTAGTTGCAAGCGAAAAGAGTGGATGTAGAGCTCTTTGCACTCGAGGAGCTCTCTTACGCAAAGTGAAGGCAGGAAGTTAGACGTAGCTGGAGCACATTCCAAGGATTCCCAAACCAGCTGGGCATCCCCTGGGCATATCTTGAATGCTGCAATGCTGGTTCTTGGAGTAATGTCTGTTTGTAGCTGTTGCTTTCAACCTTCGCATTTTAATATGCCCTGTTGATGCAGAAGGGTTAACTCCAGTTGATAAAGTCTCAGCAAGGTGTGCAGGTGCACTGACAGCTCTGCTTGTACACTTACAATCGACAAGTGGAAAGAATACCGTAGTCCTGGCAATCCCTTCAGGTACATGACGGTCCTGGGAAAAGGTTTCGAAAACTCGGTTAGGAAAGAGTGTCAGCGTATGGACAGCGCCAGTACCAGAGGGCCGGTAGCAGGTAGAACCATTCTCACTAGCTGTTGTCCTGTTGATTGCAAACCAGGCGACGTTGCGGAGGCATATTTGACTGCAAAGTGCATCCGCTACCTAAGGCTACATTCTGAACATTGCTGATTTCTTCACAGCATTCCGGTGAGCCCCAGGTTCATTTCGTGTGAATGTGGCCACTGGCAACCGAACCCTGTTTCGTCGGTCCGAAGGCAACAGTTTTGCGAACTCAAGTTCACCATCGATATTTGGCAGGCCTTCATTTCTCGCCGTCGATTCTATAGCAGGGCAGTGCATCTAC